>CM044899.1:84170188-84533336 GCA_024500145.1 Gentiana dahurica var. dahurica | reverse complement strand
TGTAAATATATATATAAGTATTCTATTTCCAAAAAAATGTGACTATTAATATCGTTGATTTAATAGATATTACATATGGCGAGTAATTTTATTTAATTTAAAAACTATAAAGGTATGCACAAGAAGGACCATATATGTTTAATGGTTAGTATAAGTGTATTATATTAGTGTTGTGCTTTTTTTATGTGCATTATACGATACGATGTGGATTGTATATTCTTTCGGAATATTATATGATACTTTGATGTCTAACTGCAACTTCTGGTAGCCTTGACTCAGCACCACAACCGAGTCCCTCTGCGGGGAGAAGGTGGAAGCACCAGAAGGTGTTGTTTACGCCTTGTGGGACTTTGACTTAGTAGTCATTGATCCTTTTACAATGTGATAGGTAGCATAATTAGATGTCTAATACTAGAAGTCCATAGAAGTCTTTTATATGAATGAACCAGGTGGTTAGAACTTAACTAGTAAATACATATGCGCTTGTCTAAAAGCTAAAACGTCAATATCATTGGTGAGACACATTTTTGACATCGAAGAATGGGATCCTTACCGCTCCTACGGGACTACGTGTAACTCTCACATGGAACATGAGTCCATACCCCCGTGAGTGGTGCCGCCTGTGTTGTGGTGCATTTCTCACAATGCGTAGTGTCCTTTGATATTGATGTAACAAACCTTACTTGTTCAAGGATGTACTATGGAGCTAGTAGAGGGTGAGTGAGCTCTACTGTTACAACATATGTGGTAGTGATTGTAAAAGATTTTCATGTTATATATCTGTATGTAATGCCTTTAATTGTAACCGTTTCTTCTACCCCTTACTAAGTACGTATGTACTTACCCCTCTTATCTCTCTTTTGTTCCCACCCAGAGAAGGTGGTTCACAGGATGATGTTGATTTTGGTTATGAAGACGGAGTTGACAGAGCTGACGCTTGAGCTCTAAAGTTACGATGACTTGGACATTTATCTTATGCACTGTTAATCATTCAGTTTTGAGACAGACTTAGTACCATTTCCGTTTCATTTGGGATGTAAAGAGTCAAACAATATTTATTTCGTTGTTTTGTCGTTTCAGTTTTCTTAGACGTCGTAGATTTTGGGACTGGTGATCCGTTGTTTGTTCTTTGACATTCTTTTCCGAGTTATCTTTAGTTTTAATTTATTCCACTTTTACTCTGATTAATTGTTACGATGCTTATATATGTATATATTACTTTTGACGATTTAAAAAGTTAATTTATGCATGACGGACGTTCTTTCCGGATAAGGACTCAGTATCCGGGACGGGGCGTCACAGTAGGAGATAAAATCTACAGCCTCTCCTCCGCCATCAAAAAAGCTCCCCGGACGCGTAACGTTACTTTCCCGATCGAATTGCCGACTGTGTCGGTCTTTCCTCCGAGAGAAAAAGCTCAATTACGCCGAGATTAACATCGACGTTTATCCATCTCGAGACAAGGAATTAATTGATCGAACAGGATGTAGCAACGTGCCGCAGATTTTCTTCAACGATAAGTTGATCAGAGGGCTAGTAGCGTGGTATTCATTAAGAAATAGCGGTAGACAGGTTTATTGTTTCGATGAACTGGAGGTGGAAGGGGTGGACGAGGTGGTGTAGATTGTTAGGGTTTTATATGGATTTGAGAAGAGCGTACAAATTGAACGGGGTGCATAGTAAGCATGGGAAATTAGGTAAGAGTAGGTTTTTTTTGAAAGGAAGGTAAGAGTAGTTATCTCATGTTTTTCAACGGAATAAATTAAGATGTAGAAACGTCAAACGCTTTAACTTCACTCTTTTAAGTGTTCTACAATTTTTTTTAATACAATTTAATATATATAAATATAAAAATTGATATGGACAATATGTACTATCTTCGTTCCAAAATATAAGTCACCCTATGTGTTTTCACACAGATTAAGAAAGTGGTTGAATGTCATAAATTTGATGGATAATGTCTAAAATGTCTCTTGACTATCATTAATGCAAAAATTGTTAATGATTGAAAAATGGTTGTATTGATAATAAATTAAAGGTAAGATAGAGAAAAAAGTAATAAATGTTGCATTGGTAATGTAAAATGACTTATATTATAAGACAAAACAATAAATGTAGGATGACTTAGTATACTCCCTCCGTTCCACAATAAGTGAGGCAGTTGCCTAAATGTTTTATTCCATTTTATGTGAGACATTACAATTTTCAATGCAACATTTATTGTGATTTTACTTGATTTACCATTATTTATGACATTAGGAGATATAAAAAACAAGGCCACGTTAATTATATCCAAGGACATTCTAGTCATTTTATGGTAAAAGTCAATGCATTAACTAACATCCTTAATATACGTATTTTTGGCAACTGCCTCAGATAAATTAGAACGGAGGGAGTATTTTTTTTTTCTGGAAGGGAATATGTATATGTAAATCAACTATATTTTTTGTTATTTAAATTACTTATCTTTTTCAAACAATGAGAAGGAAAAGATAAAAACCTAAAATATATATCTCGGGCAAAACTACCATTTATAACGAGTTGACCCGGTCGTTACAAGGAGAAAGGAGAAGAGAGGAAAACAGAAGGAGGGATGTTTCCTCACGGACCTCACGGTATAATGCTTATTTGAAGGTGCCCTAAACAAGTTTAAGACTATTTGAAAAGTCTTTGAATTTTGGTTAGCCTTTCAAAAATCATACTATTACAACCAGAAGTACGCGTCACTTTTTGCTCGAATAGGTTGGCTACTAAATGAGTCAATCACAAGCATATATGTGCTCGATTCGTTAGCTCGCAAGCACAATCCAATTAAAATTACTTGTGAGAAATTATTATGTATATAGTGGATTCATATTTGTTAAATTTATTTTTATATTTTTACAGTTTTTATTCGTGAGCTTTGAAGAACTGAATTTAAGAAAGTGTGTATCTATGTCTAAAACCCAACATTAATCAAGCGATCGATATATCTATATAAGATAGCTAGGTCAACAGAATCCCATTCATGTTGCAGCTCATGGATCACACAAGGCAAGAACTGATTCTCCTAGGCAATAATACAAACAAGAATGGCTAGCTCTTTCAGGACTTTAGTCGAACACTTACGTCCAGAAGTGGTTGTAACTGGTTAGAGGTTAATTAGTTTGTTGTAACCGCTCAATTCGTTTGTAGAGTGTTGGAGGTGTGTGTATATAAATATATATATGACTGACTGAAGATCAGAACTACCAATTTGTAAAGATTCTTCATAATGAATAAATTTTCCTTTCTCCCAATTTTCCCGCCTGTTCTTCAATTTGAATTTGTTCATCTCTTTCATTGAATCTTTCTTCATTTCTTTAATTTTTCAACAATTCAAAAGATCCGTGAGTTCAAAAGGCAGCGGGATATACCAAAAATTGCATTCATAGAGTATAGGTAGAAACAAGAATCCCATTTAGTTTTTAATTTAAGTCTCTTCAAAGGGCTTGAAGTTGGATCGCCAAGTGGATTCGATCTCCATTTTATCCATTTGCTATTGGTGTCTTGCTTGGTCATAGTTTAACCTTCTTGGACGACCGTAGGATAGGTAGTAATTTTTAAGACAAGTGTCTTACTCTGTAATTTTGACAAGACATCGATCATTACAATCATGATGAACAATAATAATGATAAATCAACTCATGGTCTCAAATTATTGTATTGAACAACTTTATATGACTAGGTGAGTTAGGGTTATTGCACCGCAGAACGGCTAGTCACCGGTCTCAAGGCCTCTTGATCTTGGTTCATTGACAGTCCTAGGGTAATGGTACCGAAAATTCCACAAAGTTCAATGTGCATGACCGGGAAAGGTAGGGCTGACGATTGTGTCATGGTTCGGAAGACAGTGGGGTTGCCTGGAGCCCTTTGGGAGGTTCATTCGGTGAAGGTCTGAATCCTTTCCCTGACAATAAACCGGAGTTGTCAGGAAAAAGCTTGCTTGTTGAAGTGCAGTAGGAAATCGTGTCATGTGGTGAGATCGGTTGGCAGTGGCTCATTGACCCGGCCAGGTTGATGTTAAGTAATCTAAACAAAACAAGTGCCTTTATTACAAAGTAACTTAATCTTCAAGTGACGCGAATTATCCTTAAGTGATCAATTATATGAGAAATATTGCATATTTTATCTTGTACTAAACGTTTTGATGCACGGTAAAAGCTAAAGTCTTCCGTAGTGGAATATTTTACTAGAATTCCATTCTATTTCTTATTTTGCTATAAAAGTCATTTGCACACACATGAACTCACTGGGCAAGTAAGCTCACACGCTTGCGAAACCCCTTTCTTTTTAGGTATGGAAGCAGAACCTTTTGACGGCGAGGCAAATGACATGACTTTGGAGACCATCATTAAGGTGGAATTGATGAGGACTACAATGTAGACATAGCAAATTGACCGTCTTTTGGATTTTAATATGGTTTGTCTTTAAGTCTGTTTCATGATGTACGAATAACTTAACAACTATCATTTTGAATTTGTGGTGAATGTAATAAAGGATTAGGTCCCTCTTTTTTTTAAGGAGTTAGCATTTGTTTCGGTAGGATCGCCGGCCTTTCCTTAACAAGATCCCAGTGTTGTACTATTTCAAATGTCATGAATTTTCTCATCCTTAGTTTGCCATTCATAGTTGTTAAGATGGGCGAAAAGATACTATTGAGATATATCGAATGTTAATTATCTACCTCATCATTAGCTTAAACTTTTGGAGAGGTGGTAATTCACATGGTATCGAGCGATAGGTCCTGGGTTCCTCGCTCCAAGCACAATTTTCAAAAAAAAAATCCAATCAAGTTTTGGGTCGGTCTCTCTCCCTTCTTACAGTCCACACTTCTAAAAAAAAAATCAAGTAATGACATTTCTTTCCTCTTACAAGCCCACATTTGAGATGTTAAGTATTTACCTCCTTTTGGAAGAGATGGTAATTCAACAGATACAAGGTCTTCGAGCAAAGAAAACATTCTCTTTTTGGATTTTTTTTCTTTGGATTTACGGTTCACGATGTATGTTTTTTATTTTTGGAGTAACTTTATATTTTGGAAACATAGGGTGATGTACTATTTCTTATGCATGACTTTTTCTAACTACTCCGGGTTTGTCATTCATAGGTTTTAGGTAGACAGGGCTATGTTTTGTCAACGTCTTTTGGTATAATGAGATGACTATGATAAGACATTGTACGGGCCTTATTTACTTTCTAAGAAAATGTCTCGTTACCAACTAAAAAAGAGTGTGTGTGGTGATAGAACTTTTTGAGGAGATTGCCAGTCCATTGCATAATATAAGGTGATCATTTTTAATTTTTCGGATCAAGAAAATCAATATTTTAAATTTTCACTGCGTGAATCGATTGAAATCATTACATAAGTAATATATATGGTTTCTTTTTGAAAAGGTTATATATTTGTTATATATAACTGAATGGTTTGAATATTGTGGTCGACGAGATGAGATGAATATTATTTTCATAATATTCATGTTCTCAATTAATTAATTCAATCATATTGCATAATTTCTCTTCGAAAATAATGCTTATTGATTATTTTATTATTTGATTACATTAAAGTCAAGGAACAATTACAAGCAATACCCAATATGTATTACTAAACAATTATTATTGTGGATGTCCACTTGCATTCTTACGACTTGATACTATTCATTATATCTTTATAAGTTAGAAATCTCAAAAGGCATCCACTACTTTGTCATGTTTAATGTAGTACAAATTGTAATATAAGTTACAAATAGTTCACTTCCTATATAAATGTATCTCCTTCTTGGTTGTAGATATATGGTGAAATAATAAGAAAACTTCATTTTTCGTTTTGTCTACATCTTTACACTTATAGTGTTTATTTATTTTTATTATTTTATAACACGTTATCAGCACGAGATTCTAACGGCGATGATTTCAAAAAAAGACCGAAATGGGCTGATGAAGATTCACAAGCCAAGAAGTATACAGATAAGTTTTTGTTCAATGTTCCTTAAAAAAAAGAAAAAGAAAAAACAATTTTGTATTATATACAAGAATTGTTGTTTTATATAATAGAGATTGATTTTGAGTGAAAGTTTATTTGGCAGAGAAAACAAATGGCAACACTTAAAAGTCCCATCAAGGAAAATGGAATGAGATAAAAATCTTGATTTTGCCAAGTAATTTGACATTTGTGAGTATTGTTGTGTTTTCTTTTAAAGAAGGAAAATGTACCCTTCTCTTTTTTTTTTTTTTTTTTCCACACAACGAAAGGTACCCTTCTTTAATCATCTAATAGTTACGTCGGTCATTGTTTCAATTTAAGAATTTGATGTACAATGAAAAAAAATTTGAAAAAAAAGGGAAAGAAAACATCTTTAGAGTTAAAAGTGCAAGAAATAAAATGAACCATTGCCATAAAATATCATTTAGAAGATGTGAAGAAGTGATGTAATAAAGTGAAGAAAATATAGAATTTTTGAAGTTCACTTTACATTTTTGTCTATCTCTTTGTTTTCTTGTATCGATTAATATCAATATGAATTCTTTTGAAATGTTGCATTATTCCATATTGCAATATTTGTTTTGAGGAACTTCTATACTACAATGTTATTTGGGGAATTGCCCAATAGTCTTTTTTTTGGAACTTATCTTGCTTATATAGTATTTGACTATTTAGCTATTTAAAAAAAAAAAAAAAAAACCAAAATTTTTGTTTACCCCTTTTGCCCCTCTTGAATAATCCCCAAATCTTTCCCATTTTCAATATTCGAATTTTGAATATCAATTTCAATTCCCTATTATCTTTCATTATCCCCCTTCTTCTTCTTCTTCTTCTTCTTCCTCTTCCTCTTCCTCTTCCTCTTCCTCTTCTTCTTCTTCTTCTTCTTCTTCCATTTTAACTCGTTTTCTTCATGCTCGAATGGGTGTTCGATGGGTGTTTCAGCGAGATTCTGGTTGGGTGTTCCAGAGAGATTCCGTTTTGGGTTCGAATGGGTGTGATTTGGGTTCGAGTGTGTGTGATTTTGGTTCAAATGGGTGTGATTTGGATGTGAATGAGTGTGATTTGGGTGTGAATGGGTTTGATTCCGGCTCGAAATTGTGTTCCAGCAGGATTCCGGCTTGGCTCCGGCGAGGAAGTTTGGGGGTTGAAGAAGATGGGTGTAACAAGTTCGAACTCATGTAACAAGTTCTTGTAACAAGTTCGAACTCGAATGAGTGTGATTTTGGTTCGAATGGGTGATTTGGGTGTGAATGGGTTTGATTTGGGTGTGAAAGGGTTTGATTTGTGTTCAAACTCGTGTAACATGTTCAAATTTTTTGGGTGTAACATGTTCAAACATGTTCAAACTTTTTCGGTGTAACATGTTCAAAAATGTTCAAACTCGTGTAACATGTTCAAAAATGTTCAAACTTTTTGGGTGTAACATGGTCAAACATGTTCAACTCATGTAACATGTTTAAACATGTTAAATGGCATTTTGGGCAAGTTAGGAGAAAAAATATGTAAAAGACTATCTAGACAACATTTGTTTATTACAAAATTATTTAACCAACAATTTGGTCAATAAGACTAAATAGCCGTCGACCCCACATTATTTGCGCATATATTGATTGATGTTGTCAGTTTTATTGGATTTCATCATGATCGATATGTTGCCATGCATGCGATTGCTTAGATTAATCAGGAATATATGTATGGGAAAATATTACATTTCTTTTTCATTGATATCATGTTTTAACTAGTACTCATATATATACCAATTGATTCATCCATTATCTTGCTCCTAACTATCATCTGAATGGTTGGAGTTGTTTTGAGTGTTTCTTATATAATATGAGACACATATTCCTTGGTTCAATTTCTTGAATCACCAATCACGAGGTACGTACCATTAAAAGCCAAAAGTTATTTATTGTTTTCAGTACGTTTCAGAACATTGCATGCTACGGATATATTCCTTGGTTCAATTTCTTGAATCACCGATCAATTGGTAAACATATATTCCATGTATTGAATGTGACTTCATTTTAAAATTTTGGTAATGGTCGAGGACGAGGACGAGGCCGTGAATTTAAAATTTGGCCAAGAAAAAGAAATGCTCATTCTTTTTTCATATGGCTAAATGCTTTAAAAAATAATTCACCACTTACATTTATATATACTCATTGAACTGTTACACATGTTGTTAATTATAGTTAATATATTTTTCCATCTTCTTTTGCAAGAAATTAAAGATTTTAATACTTGAATCTGTTGATATCACTATGAGCGCTTAGAGCTGGATCACGATTGGGGCCAAATACCATGTACATCGGTTAGATGTCACAATTTTGTTTGCAGCACAATAGCCTACTGGCCATTGAAGTTATAGCATATAGGCATTTACCGATGATGTTGATGATAATATAAACCCATAAAAAATATGAAAAGGTGGATTATGATGAATTAGAAATTGTGTTTTGTAAGGATAGAACATGGTTTACAAATCAGCTAATCATGTTCATCCTTACAAAACACAATTTCTAATTCATCCCAATCCAACTTTTCATAATTTTTATGAGTATGATATTATCAAATCTGCAACACTCCAATCACGAGCTGGCATCTAAAGCTATGGTCTGTGAAGGTAGTGGTTTGTCTGACGCCGCTGAGACCAACGACGGACGAGGACGTTACAGAGGCGATGAGTCCTTCATCATCAAATCGTACGTGTGAAAAATATGCAACTTTTCAGGAAAGTTTTCATTTTTATTTATTGTTGTTAGCGCCGCACTACATTATGTGCTAGAATAATTCACCTTATAATTAGCAATAATTTTATTCTGTCAGATATGCAAAACCTAAACAAAAAATGAGATAAATAATTCATGCCTTACCTACCCAGATGGTTTATACGTTGCCTACTCAGTATTTGCAAGCGTAAGATTAATTTACTTGTTTCTGAAAATGAATGCATTCCTTGTAATGATTTCTTTCCTATACATTTTTCAATCATTAAATTGTCAGATATACTATCACCAACGTGTAATTACTTGGCCCCAGCTTTTTGCTCCATTCTGGGCACATATTGTAGCATGGTACCTAAAGAATTCAAGGTGCATGGACTATGGTCCCAATCCGGGGCTTGCCGCCGCCACCTACATGAAATCAAATAGAATATAATCCTGGCGCCATGATAACATAATAGCAATTTTCTTAAAAAATTTTGATTACTATTTTCATTTTATTATGATTTTCTTTGCAATCAACCAAAAACATTTAATATTTCACATAACCCATTCACAGTTTACAAATTAAACTGGATCATGCCCAGCTTGACAATGTCTAACCACGCTTTTTGGAAACATGAGTGGGACAATCATGGGAAGGTAAACCGCATACACTCAACAAGATTATTTTTTCAAGTGATAATGAGGAGCACCGTCGACTCTCTGTAGCAATTTGGTCGTCAGAGATAATACCGGGATCAGTTAAAACAATGAGAAATTTACACTCTGGCGTAGTTACGAGAAAAGATCAAACTAGCCTCGTTTTCAGTGTAGGATTGAACCAGGTTTGCCATATTTATATTTTTCACACCATGCGGCAAACCTGGTTCAATTCTTCACTGAAAACGAGGCCCCATAGTCATATGTATGTAGTTTAATCTTTTCTCGTAACTGTGCCAGAGCGTAAATTTCTCCATGTTTTAAGATTGATCCCGGTATTATCTTTGACGACCAAATTGATACAAAGAGTCCACGGTACCCCTCATTATCACTTGAAAATAACCATGTCGAGTGTGTGCGGTTACCTTCCCGTGATCGTCCATTCATGTTTCCAAAAAGCGTTGTTAGGCATTGTCAAGTCGGGCATGATCCGATTTAATTTGTAAACTGTGATTGTTAGGCATTGTCGATTGAATCTATGAAGTATAAGTTTTTGGTTGATTGCAAAGAAAATCATAATAATTTTTTTTTAAGAAAATTTTAATCAAATTTTTTTAAGAAAATTGCTATTATGTTACCATGGCGCCAAATTATATTCTGTTTGATTTCGTGTAGCCGTGTAGGTGATGGCGGCAAGCGTTGAGACCACAGTCCATGCACCTTGAATTCTTTAGGTATCATGCTACAATATGTGCCCGGAATGGAGCAAAAAGTTGGGGGCCAAGTAATTACAAGTTGGAGACAGTGTATTTGACAATTTTAAGAAATACATTCAATTTCAGAAACAAATAAATTAATCCTATATATTTATATATATATAAATATATATATATATATTTATATTTTATTTTATTTTATTTTTACTTTTTTTATGGTTTATCTAACCGCTTAAAGTACATGGTCTTTAGATGCAGTGCAGGGACCCTCTTAAACCCACACCGGCCTTAGGTGTAGCCGCCACTAGCATGAAGGCTTGAACAAGTAAAATTTAAGGATCAATGTCACCTGAATTGACTTTCTCATCATGACTTGCAAAATAATTAACAATAAAGCTGGACAATGTGAAATAGGAAATAAAGATAAACCCTACAACAACCTCAACGAATCAGAAATGTGGATATGAATGATAATAATCATAAAATCGCAAACACTATCAAGAAATTGCAACAGAAATCATAGGCAAATTGGAAGTCATAATTTCTTGCTCTCCTCGGTTATGCCGTGATGATAGCTGTAAGTTCATTTTTAATGCCGATTTTTTTTTTTTTTTTCGAGAAACGAAATGCCGATTTACTCATGGACCAATCAGACAATTTTATTCCCAGAATTTGGTGTTGTATTTTCATATGTTTGTTATTATCTATTTTGGTCTCGTAATAACTTAAAAGAAACACATCATTTTCGACTAGTGTTGCAATTATTGATTTTAGTTATAATAACTTTAAAAACACATCAATTTAGAGACATTATTATTTTCCGGTGAGATTTCTTCGGGTATTTTTTCAAATATCTCGACCCAAAATGACCCAACCCAACCCTCCCATGAAAAAAAAAAAAAAAAAAAAAAGGTAAAACGAAAGTACTTGATAGTTGCCTTCAAACCACTAGTAATCCATCCCATCTTCAAGTAATCATCAAATGTTGGAACCATGAGGCCAATTCTTAGGGGAAAAAATGATGATTTTTCATCGGATTGTGAGATTGAAACGAGAAATATAATTGGATTCAGCTCATTTTGCGAAATCAGAGGAAATCGAGTGGTCGGTGAGTTCAACGAAGCGGCGGAGAGGATAGCGGACTGTGGAACGGAGGTATTTTCGGAGAGAGGGATTAGGGGAGGAATAGTGGTGGTGGTGGAACTGGAAGTGCGGGGTTTTTATTTTCTCTTTTTGTGTGTGTCTATGGAACAGCCCGCAAATGGTACGGCTAGGTTTCTATTTCATTGTGAACTCAGAGTTTGGGAAGAAACGGAGGTGTGTGTGAGTTTCCATTTCATTGTACTTTCGGAGTTTTATATGGATTTATTAAAGAGGAGCGTAGAATTGAACAGAGGGTGGTAAGCATGGGAAATTAGGTGAGAGTAGGTAAATCACTAGTCAAAGATGACATGTGCTGTTCAACGGAATAATTTAAGATTTACAAACATACAAATAGCGTTGTCTTCTACGATTCTTTTTATACAATTTAACTGGACAATGACCAATACCCTAGTGGTTAATATCCAGACTCTGATGGTTAGAGATTCGGCTTCGATTCTCCCCCTCCTTTCGTTTCCGGCAAAAAAAAAAAAAATACAATTTAATATAAATATAAAAGTTATATGACAATATGTATATGTAAATAAACTATATATATTGTTAGAATATGGAATTATTCTGTAAATATTTTGAATTAAATATCAGCATATTTTGTATTCATTAGCCATATGTTTTGTATTCATTACCCGTATATTTTGTATTTATTAGCTTGATTGTATAGCTTGATTATACGATATCAAATGTACATATTCAACCATAGTGATCAATGAAAATCAACAAGGAATAGTTCCTTTCTTGGTATCAGAGCCTAATTCTATACAATAGTGCTGATTTCCTCTACTCCTGCTCTTCTTCCCAAACGTGCCTTCTTCCTTCTTTTCTTCATCAGGTCGATTTCAATGGCAGAACAAAAATTTCATCCAGCACTTGCAATCAATAATATCAAAAACTCCATCCCCATCACTCTTGAGATGGAGAAGGTCCAATACGGTTCATGGGCCGAGCTGTTTAAAATTCATTGCCGTGTCTACCAAGTTCTCGATCATATCATCCCTTCCACCACTGAAAAGAATGCTGAAAAAGCTCATGTAGACACTGAACTATGGTCACGTCTTGATGTTGTAGTCCTGCAATGGATATATGGGACGATCTCGAATGATCTTCTCCACACCATCATCGAAAAAGGAGCAACAATACAGAAAACATGGGAGCGTTTGGAGAGATTTTCCACGATAATAAAAATCAGAGGGCTCTTTATCTGGAAAGCCAATTCAAGGACGTGAAATTGGACGATTTCCCGAACGTCTCCGCCTACTGCCAAGAACTCAAGACTCTGTCGCATCAATTAGCCAATGTTAGTGCACCGGTGGACAATCAACGACTCGTGCTTCAGTTAATTGCCGGATTGAATGAAAACTACAATGGTGTGGCTACGATTTTGCAGCAAAGCTCTTCTCTTCCGCTGTTTTACAAGGCTTGATCCAAACTCATTCTCGAAGAAACTCGAAAAGCAAAACGAGCCGCAAATGGGGCTGCACAAACTGATTCGGCTTTTTTGGGCCATAGTGGCTCTTCTTCTGACGGTACCTCCTCCGGCAATGGCTGGAATAATAATTCACAGAGGCAATATTCTGGCCAGCAACGCGGCCAAAACTACCGCAATGGGCGTGGTGGTGGTCACAATTCCGGAAAAGGGCGTGGTAATGGCCAGTCACAGCAACAGCAGCAGCAACAGCAATCCGGCCGTGGAACTCCTCAACAGCAGTAGCAGTTTGGTTCAGGTCAGCCATGTTCATGGCAGCAATCTGGACTGTGGGGTGGTTTTTCTAGCTTCTATCATCCATATTCACCATGGGGCCGTGGGCAGCTCCACCATGCCCCTACCCGACATCTGGCTGGACTCGTCCTCCTTCCTCCTAGCCCGGAATCCTTGGTGTCGACCCAACAGGTTTTCAATGCCAATGCACAGCAGGCCTCAGTAAATTATGTCCCCACCGACATCGAGGTGGCAATGCACACCACGTCACTAAATGCACCCGAAGACAATTGGTATTTCGACTCCGGTGCAACATCTCATATGACGGGCAATTCAGGTACACTCTTATCCTATTTCAATTCGAGTAATTTAAATCGTTCTATTATTGTTGGCAATGGACAATGTATTCCTATTCATGGGTTCAGGCATACCTCCCTATCCTCCCCCCACCCTCCTCTATTTTTACGCAATGTCTTACATGCACCGAAACTCATTAAAAATTTAATTTCCGTACGCCGTTTCACTGCCGATAATAATGTGTCTGTTGAATTTGATCCGTTTGGTTTCTATGTGAAGGATTTACAGACAGGAACTCCTTTAATGAGATGTAATAGCACCAGCGAACTCTACCCCCTCACATCCACTCTCAATTCTTCCGCCGTTTCTCCTACTACTTTTGCCTCCACCACTCCTCAACTCTGGCATAATCGTTTAGGCCACCCGAGCGCCCTTGTTTCACATGCTTTAAATAAAAATAAATTTATATCTTGTTCGTCCTTATTAGACTCTACTGTTTGTTCGTCTTGTGTTTTTGATAAACAAGTTAAATTACCATTTCATCCTTCTATTTCCCGCACTATTTTACCATTTGATATTATTCATAGTGACATGTGGACATCACCGGTTTTGAGTTCCGCCGATCATCGTTATTATGTCCTTTTCTTAGATGATTTTTCAGATTTTTTGTGGACTTTTCCGATTGGCCAAAAATAACAAGTTTTTGATATTTTTTTTCGTCTTTTAGTACCATTATCAATACTCAATTTCACACAAAAATAAAACACCAACAATGCGATAATGGTCGAGAATTCGATAATGATCAATTTAAATTATTCTGTCACAACCATGGTCTTATTTTTCGTTTCTCGTGTCCACATACCTCTCCCCATAATGGCAAAGCCGAATGTAAAATTTGAACCATCAACAACCTTATTCGAATGTTGTTAGATCATGCCTATCTTCCGCACTCCTTCTGGCACAATGCCCTTCAAATGGCTCCTTATCTCCTCAATAATATTCCCCACAAGTCTCTTCACTACCACTCTCCCACACAAATTCTTTATCATCGGGTCCCTTCCTACGAACACCTGCGAGTTTTTTGGTTGTCTATGTTATCCTCTCTTCCCCTCCACTACTATAAATAAACTTCAACCGCGTTCCACTCCGTGTGTCTTCTTGGGTTTCCCCCCAATCATCGCGGCTACAAATGCTATGTTACAGTATATAGGATGATGGGAATGCTGAGTGCAGAATATGAAGACCTCAGCAGCCTGCTGACAGTTAGTCGCAGTAGCATGCTGATTAGTTAGTATGATGTAATGTAGAAAACGGTTATTCAGTAATAGTTTGTTGTAACCGTTTATAACTTACTTCTAACTGATTCATGAGGTGTATGAAGCTATAAATACCCCATGATCAGCTGCATTGTAACTTAACTTGTAACTTTCAATTCATCAATAATAATTCCGCATTTTATTTTGTGTTTGTAATACTACAAAATTCATCATGGTATCAAAGCAGAAATTTAAGATTTTCTGAATGCTTTTCTGTGTTTTCTCTCCAATTTTTTGAAAAATCTTGAGAGTGTTCTTCGTCTAATCTGTGATTTCAGTTTCTTGAGAGAAACTGTTGGTCCCTTGAAAATGCTTTGGTTAAGTTTAGAGGGGGGGGGGGGAGGGGTGAATAAACTTAACACTTAAAACTTTGAGTTAACAAATTCTTGAATCAGATACTTCAAGATTCTGTTGAGACTTGAGCTCGATAAACAGTGAGTTCTCAGTTGAGTTTGAATTTGTGCTGAATAATATCAAAATTAAGCCTTAATACTTGTTGTTAAATATGATACTAAGTATTAGATACTCAATAGTGCAAGTGTGTGATTTCAGTTGCTAGATTCAGTAGGTTGATGTGTAAAATAAACTAAGTGCAGAAAGTAAATGCTGAAAGTAAGTAGGCAGATTTTATAGTGGTTCCAGGTGGTGTAATCCTGTCAGTCCACTCTTCTCCTGTGATGTTGGAGGAAATTCATTAGAGATCTTTGATGTAGCTTTTACAAAGATTCCTAAGGTTGCTTGTCCTTCACCAATAACTATGGCTTCACAAACTGAAAACTGGGAACAGGTAGGATTGCTGCTCCTGAGTCTTCCACTGGTCCTTGAAGGGTATGATTGCCTCTTCACCAGCTCCACCACAAACAACAGTCTTTCACACCAAAGTGCTTCACTGTCTTCAGCAGGTTCTTTATAAAATAAAGATTGAATCAAGTAAATGATTCAGTTGCAGCAGCTTGATTAGGATGATATAATCAGCAGCTTGCAGTCTTCAAGTGTGTATGCTTGATGTAGCTTGAATGTAGAAAACACTTGAAGAATTTTTCTAGATCAAGAGCTTTAAGTTCAGGAAGTTCAGAAGGGTGTTTTTCAGCTCAGTATTATCTCTTCAAAGTTTGTTAATTTTCATCATCATCTTTCTGAGTTTAAAGTCCTCTATTTATAGGTAAGAATGCATGTGACTTGTATTTGAAATTCAAATGTAACCGTTCCTTGTTTTTGTCCCATCTGATTTGCATTCTGTCACTATTCATAGGACTGACACTGTCAGAATTCTTTTTTGACAGTGCAGTCTGTCCACCCTTTGACTTATATCCAATGGATAATAATCTGAATCATCCCAACGTCTGTTTAATCTCAGCCCTTGATTTTTTTGATAAGTCAGAGGTAGTTGGCTGTCATTTTCAATGTAATATTCCAATGTAATCTTGAATTACCTGAGGTATTTCATCAGCAGGTTCATCAGTCTGCTGTGATACATGTCAGTCTGCTGAACTCCAATTTGCTGTGTATAACATACAATGCAGCTGACTTCTTTTATCTAACTTTTATTTGTGAAGTTAGATTACACCTTTTTGAATATAACCAAGTTCCAAACATCATTCAACTTATGGAACTTAGACCTTGTACACAAGGTATATGTAATCAGTTTAGGTCATCACAGACTTGCCTAAATTCTGATTCCATATCATTTACTTTAATTACTAAGTTTGATCCCTTAGCCTTCTGTAACTGAGTTTGAGCCCTCAGCCTTCAGTCTTCAGCAAGTTCCTGACTAGTCTACTGACCTATCTACCCTACTGATATGGACCAGTCTACTGATAAAGCTCAGCTGACCATTACAGTGCTTGTTTGATCAAACCTATTTATGAATCAAACTCTAATAAGCCTATACATTTGATCTAGACATCTTTTTGCCTTTGCACTATAACAGTTAGTCTGGCACTCATCATCAAAACTAAGAAATAAGTCCAACAATTTCCCCCTTTTTGGTGATGATGCCAATACCCTCACCTAACAGCAAAGCAAAAAGATATAAAATAAAAACAGAACAAATATAGTCATCTTTCATTAAAATCATTTGTTCAAAGATATTACAGTCTAGAAACAGCAAAAATGTAATGCAGTTAAAGTATGCTGATCTACTGTCTTCTCTCTCTTTCTTGTCTAGCTTTCTCTATTTGTTCTTGATATTCTCTGATTTCTCTAACCATATCTCTCATCCAATCATTCTCAATCAGAGAGAAGTCAATATGAGGATTTACATGTTTCCACCAATGCCATGCTTCAGGTAGAGTAAGAGATATTTGATTTACCCTGAAGCCTAACCTCATATACACTTCTTTAAATTCATTCACTGAATCCTTTGCCTTTGTGGTAGGTATACCAATGCCACTTCTACCACCTCTGTGTTTGGCCCTCAAGGATTTGATTCTTGCTTCCCAAAACTTAAGTCCCAAAAATAAGTTCAGACTTTCATGAAACCCCTTGTCATGATAGGGTCTATGTCTGTTATTGTATACCTTCTTGTATTGTTGGAGAAGCTCATCAGTGAGTGGAAGTCTGCCAGGTGCTGGTTGTCTGAAAGCATTTGTATCAGCTTCCCATCTCTTCTTTGCAAAAATTCTGGCAACTTCTTTTGCTTCTGCTGTTGCCTCTTCCCCCTTATTGACATCATCAACAAACCGGGACAGCAGGCCATGCACACTTTCCTGTGTGATAACTAGGTTGCTTAGTTGTCCTTCAATGATTTCAGTCCTAGTATCAATTGCTGTGATCCTTCCTTGCATTGTTTGCTCCAGCAGGGTTATCCTCTCAGTAAGTTTAGGATCAGGCACAACAGGTTGTTGTGCAGCAGCAGGCTCAGCAGGCTCAGGTGTAGCCGCAAGGTTGTCAAGTTTCTGATGGATGGAAATAAATTGGTCTTCCAGTCCAGCAGGG
Organism: Gentiana dahurica var. dahurica; assembly: GCA_024500145.1. NCBI lineage: Eukaryota > Viridiplantae > Streptophyta > Magnoliopsida > Gentianales > Gentianaceae > Gentiana > Gentiana dahurica. The sequence goes on along the minus strand of CM044899.1, from coordinate 84,515,844 downwards.
TTAGGTCCTTGATATTCCTCCAGAATAGGATCAATGGCAGTTTCCTCAAAAATAGGTACAAATGCCTGTTGGGGATCAACGCTCACATTCTCTTCTTCAGGCTTTTGAAACTCCTCATCACTAAAGTCATAGTCCAGCAGCTGCTCATCCATATTAACAGCAGTCTGCTGACCATCTTTCCCTTCAGTGGTCTTGTCTCCAGTAGGCTCAACTACAGCAGCCTCCTCATCAACAGGGGTTTCCTCCAAACCCAAATTAGGTTCCAACCTTTGTCCAGGTGCTGTTTGAGACTCAGCAGCCTGTACCTCCTGTTCCAACCTGTGTCCAGGTGCTGTTTATGACCCAGCAACCTGTACCTCCTCTTCAACTCTCTGTGGATTGAATATAGCCTCATTATCCACTTGGAATCCTTCAGCATGACCAATCTTGGTTAGGATAATGGCAGTTTTAGTAAGAATGCCCTCAAAGTCAAATCCATCTTGATATTCAATAGATTCTTCTGAGCTGGCACTAGGTTCACTGAAGTCAGTGACCTTCTCTTCATCCAAATCCTCACTCTGTTCAGGTTCAGTTTGTGCAGTAGGCTCTACAACATGGAATGTAACAGATTCATCAGCTGGCCTACTAGCACTTAGATTTATTCCTTCATTGATCAATGCCTCCAAGTCATCCATGGTGAGATCCTGCAGATCCTCATCCATCTCTCCAGTCTGCTGGCCCTCAGCAGACTTACCAGTATCAGTGGACTGTTGTGCAGGTGGTTCTATGATTACTGCAGTCCCACTGGTTTCTCCTGGACCGGAGGGGTGATTATCATCAGAATCGGATGATGAAGAGCCATCATCATCACCTCTTGGATCCCTGAACTTGATACCCTCTTCTTTCTGTTGATCATCAAACAAATCCATCAGTCTTGATTGCAGCAAGGTGGTATCAACCAGATCCAGCAAGTTCTCCACTCCCAACTTTTCAAAAGCCCATTCCTCAAAATCTGTCATAGGCTCAGCAGCTGGCTTTTGCTTCTTATAGAATCCAAACTTCCATTGAAAGTAATCAGCCACCAGCAGGATTTTTGGATCAACATACCCCTCTTTCCTCTTCTTCTCATGTTTTTCATAGGGTAAGAATGATCCTTTGGGAGCTCTTCCAGTACCTTGTTGGCCTCCAAAGGTCCCAACAAGCTGATTCAAAGTTTCTTCAACAGATGCCTCAAAGTCAGTAGGTTGCTGAGGTTGTGTATTGGTACCTACTACTTCTATCTGTACAACACTTGGTTCCCCCTGACTTACATGCTCATCAGCAGGGTTAGCAGCAGACTGCTCTTCCCCCTGAGTTCTTGCAACAATTGCAGGGTCTTCAACCAATTCTTCAATTACCACAGCAGGTTCAGGTTCAGTGGTTTGCTGTGGGCCTTCAGTAGATACTACAGCAGGCTCAGGGTCAGTAGACTGCTGTATATCTCCAACAGATTGCTCAACAACAACCTGTGCAGCTTCAGTAGACTTAACAACCTCTTCAGGTGAGGAGTCAGTAATTTCCACAGGCTTGATGATAGTCAAGGGCTCAGCCTCAATAGCCTCTTCTTCCTCTTCTACTGAAGCTTCTTCTTGGACTCTTTGTGCCTCCAAGTTTTTCAGTTCTTTCCCTTTTCCATGTTTCTGTTTTTGGATAATTTCTTTTCTCCTCTTGGAAAGGGGTTCATCATCTTTTTCAACCACAGTAGACTTCCTCTTTCTACTATCTTCTTTCTGTTGTTCCCTTAAGATTTCAACAACAGTTATTCTTGCAGCAACAACAGGGTCAGTAACCTCCACTGAACCCTCAGCAGACTCAGCAGTCTGTGCTGTTTGCTTCCTTGTTCTTTTTGAAGGCTTTAATACTTCAGTTATCTTCCTTGTTTCAGCACCCTTTCTTTTCTCAGCAGCTTTCTTTGGTGCAGTAGGTTTAACAGGTTTCTTTTTAGTTTGCTTGACCTGCTCACCACCAGCATCACCATCATCTCCACCATTACCATCATCAGCAGCCTCTCCAGCAACCTCTTCATCATCATCCAGACCAGGAATTGCATGATTAATCTCTTTCTTGTATCTGGACTAATTTATCTTCTCAGGTTCTATGTCAGGAACCTCCAAGTGATTCAGCAGGGTCTAAACCATTAATCCTAAGGGCAAGGCCTTGGATTTCCTCTTTCCCTCTTTTTCTTCCTTGGCTACCTTCTTCGTGTAATGAATGAAATAGCCAGCCCAATCAAATTTCATGCTCCTGCAAATGATTATCATCAGCTCTATCTTAGGTCCTGATAGAGTATCCATACTTCCAACCAATCCTAGTATGTTCTTTGCAATGAGTTTGCTCAACAGGTTGTACTCATTCCCAATATGTCTGCAGTTGATGCCTGGAACAGATTTGGTGGCTTCATTTGTTTTGATTTTATCAACAAACGCCATCTTGTCCAATCCCATTGCTTCAGGATTTACTGGACCATCCACCATTTTTTCAAAACCAAAAACTTCCCTCAGTAGACTGGGGGAAACTTCAATCTCCTCAGCATTCATAGTTGTTTTGAATGCTACGCTTCCTTCTTCCACAACCATGTGTTTCCAGAAATCCACAACATTTGTATATGAGATTGTTTCCAATCTTATATTGAGTTTGTTCTCCAAGCCAGCAAACCTTCTTATTCTTCGACCAATGTTGATGGCCAGCTCTGTTTGGTTTGCATCAACAACATAGCCTCTAACACTTTGGCTTGATTCGATATGAACATCAACATTTTCGGCCATTGTTATGAGAAAATAAGATGAAGAAGATAGTTTCTCAAATCTGTGTTCACACAGTGTAAAAACAGAGAGTATTAATCTGAGATTTTGCAAGTAGAGAATCTGCTGTGTGATATGCCTGAATATATAGACAGGAGGTGGTTGTAACTGTCAGTGCACGTACATCCATATTAACCACGATTAATCTGAATAAGTGTTGAGTTGACACGTGGCCCATTACTCCTCCATAACGTTTGTAACCGTTGGATAGTGTTAACTGTGGTTATAAAGGATAAAATAAATATCCGCCAATTTGCTTTTTGACTTTAATAACTTTGACTGTGTAACGTTCCATTCAGCAGGGTAGTCCTCAGCAGGGTGGGCTCAGCAGTCTGCTGATACTGAAGCTTCAGCAGGCTGCTGACAAAGTGACTCTGCTGATCCTTGATTTCTTCTAATTTTGTTCAATTGATAATACAATATGAAGTTTAATACCAATGACTGATCTGTCAAGTGAGCTCACCCAACATGACAAAGACCAATCCCCTTGGCAACCTCATTTGCTCAATTGTCCAAACATAAGTACATGGAATTGTTGATACCAATGACTAATCTGCTAAGTGAGCTCACCCAACATAGCAAAGACTAATCCCCTTGGTGAATTCCAGTACATTGCTGAATATCAGTCAACTTTTATAATTCCAAGTTCAGTCCTTAATTTGGCAAATCTTTCACTATCAAGTGGTTTGGTGAAAATATCAGCAAGTTGATTTTCAGTAGGGATATATATAACCACCACATCTTTCTTTTCAACATGATCTCTAATAAAATGATCTCTCACATCAATGTGCTTGGTTCTTGAGTGCAAAACAGGATTTTCTGTGATTGCAATTGCACTTGTGTTGTCACACATAATTGGAATTTCCTTTTCTTCAATTCCATAATCCCTTAATTGTTGTCTTAGCCATAGTACTTGTGCACAACAACTTCCAGCAGCTATATATTCAGCTTCAGCAGTGGAAGTTGATATAGAATTCTGTTTCTTGCTGAACCAGGAGACCAGTCTACTTCCCATTAATTGACAGGTTCCTGTAGTGCTTTTTCTATCAATCTTGCATCCAGCATAATCAGAATCTGAGTAGGATATTACTTTGAAGCTTCCATCCTTGGAATACCATATCCATACTCCCAAAGTCTCCTTTAGATACTTGAGAACTCTCTTGACTGCACCTAAATGACTTTCTTTAGGTTTAGATTGAAATCTTGCACAAACACCTACAACAAAGGATATATCAGGTCTGCTGGCAGTAAGATACAGTAGACTGCCTATCATCCTTCTGTATAAAGTCTGATCAACATCTTTGCCTTCTTTATCTTCATCCAATCTGATGTTTGTACTCATTGGAGTTGATATCTTGGTGCTGTTTTCCATACCAAATTTCTTCAGCAACTCCTTGGTATACTTGGTTTGATGAATGAAGATTCCATCTTTCATCTGTTTAACTTGCAATCCCAAAAAGTAGTTCATTTCTCCCATCATACTCATTTGGAATTTACTCTTCATTAGATTTGCAAACTTTTCACAAAGTAAATCATTTTCAGAACCAAATATTATGTCATCCACATAAATCTGTACCAGCAGGGTGATGTTCCCTTCACTGATTCTGAAAAGAGTCTTGTCAATGGTGCCTTTTGTAAAACCATTGTCCACCAAGAATTGAGATAGGGTCTCATACCATGCTCTTGGTGCTTGTTTCAATCCATAAAGTGCTTTGTTGAGTCTATACACTTTATCTTCTTGATCTTTAACTTCAAATCCAGGAGGTTGCTGAACATACACTTCCTCCTCTAGAATACCATTCAAAAATGCACTTTTGACATCCATTTGATATACTTTGAAGTTCTTATATGCAGCATGTGCCAAGAATAATCTGATAGCTTCCAATCTTGCAACAGGTGCATAAGTTTCATCAAAATCTATTCCTTCTGCTTGAGAATAGCCTTTTGCAACTAGTCTGGCCTTATTCCTCACAATGGTACCAGATTCATCAAGTTTATTTCAGTATACCCACTTAGTACCAATGATATTTGCATGACTTGGCCTTTCAACTAGTGTCCAAACTTGATTTCTTTCAAATTCATTCAATTCCTCTTGCATAGCTATTATCCAATCTGGATCTGAAATAGCTTCTTCAACAACTTTTGGTTCCATTTGAGATAGAAAACAAGTAAACATTGCTTCCAGTTGTCTTCTGGTCCTTACACCTTGCTGTACATTGCCAATAACTTGTTCAGCAGGGTGATTCCTTAACCATTGTGGATTCTGGATAGTTTGATTATCAGGAACCTCATCTTCAGTAGGGTCTGCTGTAGCTTCTTCAACAACAGGGGGTTCAGCAGATCCTTGAATTACTTCAGTTGTTGCATCAGTAATGTCACCAGCAGGGTTTTCAGCAGGGGCAGTATCAGAAACTTTTAAGTCATTGAATCTTTCCAAAACTTCAACACAATCTGGATCAGTGACTTGTTGATTCTCAGCAGGTTCAAAATCTTCATCTTCCATACCAGTGAACTTAGGTTCATCAAATACAACATGGATTGTTTCTTCATGTTTCAGTGACCTCTTGTTCAGTACCCTGAATGCCTTGCTGACTGAAGAATATCCCAAGAAAATTCCTTCATCTGACTTTGGTTGAAATGTCTTCAAATGAACCTTGTGATTTAGGATAAAAAATTTACTTCCAAATGGATGGAAATAGGATATGTTTGGTTTCCTTCCATTCCAAATCTCATAAGGTGTCTTCAGCAGCTTCTTGTTCACTGATGTTCTGTTTTGTGTATACCATGCTGTATTAACTGCTTCAGCCCAATATCTTTCAGGTAGCAATGCTTCACATATCATTGTCCTTCCTGCTTCAGTTAAAGTCCCGTTTCTTCTTTCAGCAACCCCATTTTGCTGAGGTGTACCAGCAGCAGCAAGTTGATGTAGTACACCATTCTGTTCACAGTATTCTCTTATAACTTTGTTGAGGAATTCAGTACCCTGATCTGATCTTATCTTTATTACTGTTAAACTTTTCTCATTTTGTAATCTCTTTAAAAGATTAGGCATGCTTGTGAGTGTTTCACTTTTCTTGTTCATAAATATCACCCAAGTGTACCTTGAATAATCATCCACAACCACTAAGGTGTATTTCTTTCCTGTCACACTTGTTGGAGTTATTGGTCCAAAAAGATCCATATGCATAAGCTCCAACACTCTATTAGTTGATTGTTTAGTTTTTGACTTGAAGCTTGACTTTATCTGTTTACCCTGCTGACATGCATCACATATAGCATCTTTCTTGAATGTGATCTCAGGTAAACCAATCACCAGCTTCTTCTTCACAAACTGATTTATATCATCAAAGTTTAAGTGATTCAACTTCTTGTGCCATAACCAATTGAGTTCTGACTTGGTATGCACAATCAGGCAGGTTTCTGGAACTGCAGTAAACCAATCCACAACATACATGTTTTGTTGTCTTCTACCAGCTAGTACAACTTGATCACCTCTTTCACTAATGACAATACAGTTGTTTTTGTCAAAAGTGACCTTGTATCCCATGTCACAGAATTGTCCAGTGCTCAGCAAGTTGTAGTCCAATCCTTCCACATATGCAACATTCTTGATTGTAAGTCCATTTCTCACAAGTGTGCCATATCCTCTTGTATATCCAGGTGTATTTTTGTTGCCAAAATTCACCCTTGGACCATCTTTTGCCACAAAGTTTGATAAACAGTGCTTATTCTTTGTCATGTGTCTGGAACATCCACTGTCAAAGTACCAGACACCCTACAAAACAAAGTTAATGCATTTTAGGTACCCAAACCTGTTTGGGTCCATAGTGGTCAGTAGTAAGCATGAATTTTGGTAAGTTTCCATAAGGTCTTCTCCTAAAAGTGTCATACTTTGGTTCATACATGTATTCCACACATCCATAAGTTCTAACAGTAGGTTGTGTAGGATTCACATATGTTTTCTGGCCTTTTGGTTTATAATGCTGTTTGAAGTGATTCTTGGTGTTAGAAGCATTAGTATAACCATTTGTTTGTTGTCTGTTAGGAACAGCCCTGTAATATGGAGTCTGCTGAGGTCCCTGCTGAGGCCTCTTATAAGTCCTCTGCTGAGTCCTTTGCTGATTCCATTGCTTAGGTTTTACCCTAGCAGCATGGTTATACTGGTTGTTTCTATCAGCAGGTACATGAATATTCCAATCATCATCAGTAGGGAACAGTCTACCTTTCCCCCTGAGATAAGTATCCCTTGAATGATTAACATTTTTAGATTTGGGATTCTTATCCTTGGAATATTTCTGACCTTTACCTTTTTGTGGTCCAGCAGACTTGGTAGCAGGTCTGCTATCAGTAGGTCTAGAAGGTCCAGCAGTCCTATTTTTAGATTTGTTCTTTTTATTAGGAGCTGTTGACTTCTTTGACTTCTGATTTGGCTTCTTTGAAGTATTCTCAGTAGGTTTTACTGCCTCAGCAACCTTACTTGGAGTTGGATCTTGTGCTGGTACAAACTTAGGACCAATTCTGGTGCTAGGTTCAGTAACCTTACTGGATCCACTCTTTTTGGATTGTTGAGTTCCAAATCCAAGCCCTGTCTTATCACCATAAGGCTTTCCAGATTTGTATATAGTAGTGGAGCAAGATGGTTCAGCAGATTCAGGGGCTGCTGGATGTTCAGCAGGCTTACACTGATTCTGTCCAACATCTTTTTCCTTACCCATGAGAACTCTTAATTCAGCTTTCAATTTTCCAATTTCTAATTCAAGAGCTTCTTTTTCAGCCTTCACAATCTCATAACCAGATTGTATTATCCTCAGTTGATTAAGGATGGCATCCAAAGTCTCATTATTATCAGAATTTCTAGGATTTGAACCACAAGTTGATTCACAATCACTTCCAGCAGGAGTATTGATGGATACAGTATTGTATACCTCCCCAGTCTCATCCATATTGGCCATCAAAGCATAATCTTCCATCTCATCAACCAGTGCTGTGTCATCTGATTCATTTCCTTTTTCAGATTCCACTTCATACCCTGATTCATCTTCAGCAACCATAGCCTTCTTGCCATATCTTCTTTGTTGGCTCTTGGTCTTTAGTAGGTCTGGACAATCAGGTCTAAAGTGTCCAGGCTTCTTGCAGTTGAAGCAAAGATAATCAGGTTCCTTACTTTGTTTTAACTCAGGACAGTCAGGTTTGAAGTGTCCTGGCTTCTTGCAATGAAAGCACAGATAGTCATTATCTTTCTTTGATTCTTCTTTCTTTCTTTCAGTAGGCCTTTTTTTGAAGTTCCTTGCAGGGGCCTTTCCTGTCTTCATCATCCTGATTTTCTTGCTCAGTAGGGCAATCTGCTCCTGCATTTCATCCAGCAGATCATCTTGTCCTCCAGATGTTTCTTCCTGATGTGAAGCAGCCAATGCAGTGGTTTTTGGCTCTTCCTTTTCAGTTTCAGGCACAAGCTTTTTGCTAAATTCATAAGCCTTGAGATCTGAAAACAATTTGAAGGTGTCTTCTTCATGTAACTTTCTCATTTCTTCTATTGCAGTCACCTTCATTTTCCAAAAATCTTTTGCAGGTAGAGCCTCCAAGATTTTGGAGTTTATTTCTTCTTTTGAATAACTTACACTCAGCAGGGTAAGTTCATCCAGGATTGCATTGAATCTAGATTCCATTTGCTCAATGGTTTCATTTGGTAGCATCTTGAACTTTTGGAATCTCTTTCTGGCCACACTGATTTTATTTTTCTTTATTGCATCAGTGCCTTCACAGATCAAATGTATCTTGTCCCAAAGTTCCTTTGCAGTTTTGCAATCTTTAACCTTTATGTACATATTGCTATCCAAGGTTCTATAAATGATATCAATAGCAATGTTGTTGAGGTTTGCTCTTTTTCTGTCTTCTGCATTCCATTCTCTTTTTGGTTTAGGAATGTACTCAGTTGTATCACCCATTGTTATTGCCTTGGTAATCTCCAGTGGTCCATCAGTTAGTACATCCATCATCTCATCATGAGTTGCAGCAAGATAAGCCTGCATTCGACGCTTATACTCATCAAATTTATCTAGAGAACACATCAGCATAGTTCTAGCATACTGTGTGTTATCCATGATGCAAGTCTTTGAAAATCAAGAATTTGAAAGAAAGTTTCAAAGAATTTTCACAAGCACAACAAGTAGGATTTCTTCAGAACAGAAGCACTGCTCCGATACCAATTGTTGGTCCCTTGAAAAGGCTTTGGTTAAGTTTAGAGGGGGTGAATAAACTTAACACTTAAAACTTTGGAGTTAACAATTCTGCAACTTCAGCAGTCTGCTGATACTTCAGTAGTCTGCTGAGACTTCAGTAGCCTGCTGATAAACAGTAGTCTACTGACAGTTGAGTTTGCTGAATTTGTGCAGCGGAATAATATCAAAATTAAGCCTTAATACTTGTTGTTAAATATGATACTAAGTATTAGATACTCAGTAGTGCAAGTGTGTGATTTCAGTTGCTAGATTCAGTAGGTTGATGTGTAAAATAAACTAAGTGCAGAAAGTAAATGCTGAAAGTAAGTAGGCAGATTTTATAGTGGTTCCAGGTGGTGTAATCCTGTCAGTTCACTCTTCTCCTGTGATGTTGGAGGAAATTCACTAGAGATCTTTGATGTAGCTTTTACAAAGATTCCTAAGGTTGCTTGTCCTTCACCAATAACTATGGCTTCACAAACTGAAAACTGGGAACAGGTAGGATTGCTGCTCCCGAGTCTTCCACTGGTCCTTGAAGGGTAGGATTGCCTCTTCACCAGCTCCACCACAAACAACAGTATTTCACACCAAAGTGCTTCACTGTCTTCAGCAGGTTCTTTATAAAATAAAGATTGAATCAAGTAAATGATTCAGTTGCAGTAGCTTGATTAGGATGATATAATCAGCAGCTTGCAGGCTTCAAGTGTGTATGCTTGATGTAGCTTGAATGTAGAAAACACTTGAAGAATTTCTCTAGATCAGTAGCTTTAAGTTCAGCAAGTTCAGCAGGGTGTTTTTCAGCTCAGTAATATCTCTTCAAAGTTTGTTAATTTTCATCATCATCTTTCTGAGTTGAAAGTCCTCTATTTATAGGTAAGAATGCATGTGACTTGTATTTGAAATTCAAATGTAACCGTTCCTTGTTTTTGTCCCATCTGATTTGCATTCTGTCACTATTCATAGGACTGACACTGTCGGAATTCCTTTTTGACAGTGCAGTCTGTCCACCCTTTGACTTATATCCAATGGATAATAATCTGAATCATCCCAACGTCTGTTTAATCTCAGCCCTTGATTTGTTTGATAAGTCAGAGGTAGTTGGCTGTCATTTTCAATGTAATCTTCCAATGTAATCTTGAATTACCCGAGGTATTTCATCAGCAGGTTCATCAGTCTGCTGTGATACATGTCAGTCTGCTGAACTCCAATTTGCTGTGTATAACATACAATGCAGCTGACTTCTTTTATCTAACTTTTATTTGTGAAGTTATACTACACCTTTTTGAATATAACCAAGTTCCACACATCATTCAACTTATGGAACTTAGACATTGTACACAAGGTATATGTAATCAGTTTAGGTCATCACAGACTTGCCTAAATTCTGATTCCATATCCTTGACTTTAATTACTAAGTTTGATCCCTTAGCCTTCTGTAACTGAGTTTGAGCCCTCAGCCTTCAGTCTTCAGCAGGTTCCTGACTAGTCTACTGACCTATCTACCCTACTGATATGGACCAGTCTGCTGATAAAGCTCAGCTGACCATTACAGTGCTTGTTTGATCAAACCTATTTATGAATCAAACTCTAATAAGCCTATACATTTGATCTAGACATCTTTTTGCCTTTGCACTATAACAGCTAGTCTGGCACTCATCATCAAAACTAAGAAATAAGTCCAACAGTAACTGTCATCGTTTCCCTAAAATTTCTGATCATTTCTTGATCATTTTTTTCTCTGTAATTTCACTTTCATTGTAGATTTTTGATCAATTTTGGAGTTCTCGATAGCCATGTCAGCAAAGAAACAAGAAATAAGTCCCTCCAGTCCATTCTATGTTCATCCTGATGAGAATTCATCTTTGGTTCTTGTTTAGCCATTAATGAATGGCAACAACTATAATCCATGGAAAATGTCTATGGAGATGGTGTTAATCACCAAGAATAAAATTTTCTTCGTAGACGGCATAATCAAGAGACCAGAAGCAGATTCAGCAGATTTCCATGCATTGAGACAGTGTGATACAATGGTGAGATCATGGATCTTAAACTCTATTGAAAACACCATTGCACAAAGTTTGATGTATTTCAAGAATGCACATGCAGTTTGGAAGAATCTTGCAACAAGATTTTCAAATGTTGATGCCTTAAGACTTTTAGATCTTCTTGAAGAAATGCATCTGCTGAAGCAAGGCACAGATTCTGTCAATCAATATTTACAAATTTAATGATTCTTTGGGAAGAAAACAAGACCATCAGGCCTGTAATAGTCTGTTCTTGTGATCCTCAATGTCACTACAATGCGATTAGCAATCTGATGGATTATATAGAGGCTGAACATGTCATGAAATTCCTTAAATGTTTAAGGGATGAATTTGAGCCAATGGTGCCCTTTCTAGAAATTCATGATGCCTTTGCAATGGCAATCACATTTTAAAGACAAAAGTTGTATGTGGCTAACAAGGCCAAGAATCAAGATTCCATGATTCTCTTGTCATAGAAGAATGGACAGGGACAAAATCAGATTGTCGGCAGACTTAACCCTGCTGCAAATCCTGGACCTTAAAATCCCAAGAAGATGCAATGTAGTTTTTATGGATTTAATGGTCATACTGAGGAGACTTGTTACAAGAAGCATGGTTTTCCTCCTGGTTTCAAGTCAAAAAGAGTCATTATGGTAGAAGAAGAACAATCACCAGAAGAAGATCAGGCACCAAGTAGGTCTGCTGGACCGGGGTTTTCCAATCTTACTGCACATCAACTTAACAAGTTGATGGCTCTGCTGAATGATCCTCCTAAACATGCAGGATTGCTGGTCAACATGCTGATAGTGTCACACACTACTCACCTGCTACAGGAACAGGTGATCTAAATTTAGTAAGATCAATACAATGGAACTTGGACTCTAGTGCCACATATCACATTGTAGGATCATTAGATCTATTAAGCAATCCCAAACTTTCATATGGTATTAAAATGGGACTGCCTAATGAAAATAATGTCTCTGTCACTCATATAGGACAAGTAAGGGTGAACCCTCAATTGGTCCTACATGATGTGTTTTGCATCCATGGTTTTAAATATAACCTTTTATCCTTACCCTATTTTATTAACATACAAAAGGTACAGCTGTCTTTTTTGTTAACAAGTGTGTTTTGCAGGATAAGAACAAGAAAATGATTGGTTCAGCTGAGTTACACAGAGGACTTTATGTCATGGATCAACCAATAAGACTTTCTGTTACCAATGCTGTAGAAAATCACACCTTATCTGATAGATTAGATGATGCACTTTTATGGCACTACAAACTTGGGCACTTGCCAGATAAAAGACTGCAAGTCATTAGTTCACAGTCTGCTGATGTCAAGTTTTGTAATCATGATCTTTGTTATGTTTTCCATATGTCTAAGCTGAAGAAACATCCTTTTCCTTTAAGTACTACTGCTGTAAATGATGTTTTTGACCTTGTTCATATGTATATTTATTTCGAGACAGCATACTGTAAATGACAACAATAAATTCTTACTGTTGTAGATGATTTTTCTAGATTTACTTGGGTTTTTCTTATGAGGCACAAATCTGAAGCCTCTGACCTTGTTAAATCTTTTGCCAAATTTATTTCTACTTAGTTTTATAAGATTATGAAAGTAATTAGATCTGACAATGATGCAGAATTTCAACTCACTGACTTTTATGCTCAGCAGGGTATCATACATCAGACATCATGTGTAAGTACACCTGAGCAAAATGGTATTGTTGAAAGGAAACATCAGCATCTGCTGAATGTTGCAAGAGGTTTGAGGTTTCAAAGTAATCTACCTATTGAATATTGGGGTTTCTGTCTTTTACATGCTGTAAAGTTGATTAATGCTACACCTACACCACTGCTGAAGGAAAGTACTCCACATGAAGTGTTTTATGGCACTAAACTAGTCTATTCTATGTTTAAAGTTTTTGATTGCTTAGTCCTTTCTTGCACACTTCAGTAGTATATGACAAAATTTGACTCAAGATGTAGGACTTGTGTCTATCTTGGGAATTCAAATACATCTAAGGGTGCTATTCTCTTAGACATTACCAACAAAGATATCTTTGTTGCTAGAAATAATCAATTTCATGAGACTTATTTTCCTTTATTTCAACAGGTGTTGGGAAAGGCTAGATATCTTACTGACATGCCCGTTCCTTTACCAGTAATGGACACTTTTGATGATCTCCTGAATGAATCACCAGACCAGCCAGACATAGGTCCAGTTGTAGCTGAGGCATCTAATGAAGAGCATGCACCAGTAAACCAGACACCTGAACCTATACAACTAAGAAGATCCACCAGAACCAGAAAATCACCAACCTTTTATCATGGGGGTGCTCACACTGTTCAGCAGACTCCACGCCTGCTGAGTGCAGTCATGAGTCTGGACAATCTCTCAGTAGACTATACCAGATTCATTAATGCCATTGATGCTGTTAAAGAGCCTAAGACTTACAATCAAGCCATCAAGCATGATGAATGGAAGCAAGCAATGCAACAAGAGCTTGAAGCTCTACAAAAGACTCATACTTGGGAAATAGTTTATCTGCCCCTAGGCAAGAAACCCATTGGGTGTAAATGGGTGTACAGAATTAAACACAACCCTGATGGTTCAGTAGAAAGATACAAAGCTAGACTAGTAGCAAAAGGCAACACTCAAACATATGTGATTGATTATCAAGAAACCTTTTCTCCTGTTGTCAAAATCACAACAGTTAGAACCTTACTTGCAGTAGCAGTAGGCAATAATTGGCATCTACATCAAATGGATGTCAACACTACCTTTCTACATAGAGATTTACATGAAGAAGTATATATGCAGTTACCCCCAGGTTGTGCAGCAACCAAACCAAATCAAGTTTGCAGACTTACTAAGTCATTATATGGCCTCAAGCAAGCTAGCAGGCAATGGAACTGCAAGTTAACTGAATCTTTGGAGGCTCAAGGATTCATTCTATCCAAAAATGATCACAACCTCTTCACAAGAGGATCAGGACAATCTTTCAATGCATTATTGGTATATGTGGATGACATCATAGCTGCTAGCCCTAGTGAAGAGTTGATTCAGCAAGTCGAGGATGCTTTACATCAGCAATTCACCATCAAAGATCTTGGAAAATTGAGATATTTTCTAGGCATTGAGGCTTCTAGATGTCCAAAAGGTATATCCATTACACAAAGGAAATACAAATTCAATCTCCTAGAAGAATATGATTTTTTGGGAGCCAAACCTGCTAAGACACCTATGGAGTCTAAACAGACTTTACAACATGGTGATTCACCACTTCTATAAGACAACACTGCATACAGATCACTAGTGGGCAAATTGATTTACCTCACTTTTACCAGACCAGATATTGCTTTTGCAGTACAACAACTAAGTCGATTTCTGGACACTCCTACTGAAAATCATATGAAGGCAGCTTACAGGCTGCTGAGGTATTTGAAGACTAACCCTGGTCAAGGAATCCTATTCCCAGCAGACAAGAACATTGTGCTTAAAGGTTTTATAGACAGTGACTGGGCCGGTTGTCCTCAAACAAGAAGATCGGTATCAGGTTATATGATGTTCCTAAGAGATGCTCCAATCTCTTGGAAGACAAAGAAACAAACAACTATAGCTAGAAGCTCATCAGAGGCTGGGTACATGGCTATGGCAAATGCAGTTTGTGAAATTCAGTGGCTGATTTATATACTACAAGATTTGCAGGTTCCAGTTCAGTTGCTTGTTGTGTTGTTTTGTGACAATGCCAGTGGAATGCATATTGCTCATAACCCAATTTTTCATGAAAGAACAAAACATATTGAAATTGACTGCCATGTTGTGAGAGACAAAGTCAAATTAGGCCTTGTCAAACTTCTTCCAGTCAACACAAAATAACAAGTAGCTCCAAGGCCTTGGATGCACCCATTTTTTCCTATCTACTAGACAAATTGGGGATTTCAAAGATATTTCAGAATTCAAGTAGCTGATGGTAATGCTGAGTGCAATCTATTCATGTACCACTCTCAGCTTGAGGGGGTGTTACAGTATATAGGCTAATGGGAATGCTGAGTGCAGAATATGAAGACCTCAACAGCCTGCTGACAGAGCCTGCTGACAGAAAGTCCCAGCAGCATGTTGATTAGTTTAGTATGATGTAATGTAGAAAACGGTTATTCATTTACGGTCTGTTGTAACCGTTTATAACTTACTTATAACTGATTCATGAGGTGTATGAAGCTATAAATACCCCATGATCAGCTGCATTGTAACTTAACTTGTAACTTTCAATTCACCAATAATAATTCCACATTTTATTTTGTGTTTTTAGTACTACAAACTTCATCATGCTACGACATCTCCTCTCAAAAAATCATCATCTCTCAGCATGTAATGTTTGACGAGTCTAAATTCCCGTTTGCTACCCTAAATAATCCCCCATCCCCAAATTATTACAATTTTCTAAACCCGGACCCTATTCTCTTCTTCTACCAAATTTGCATAATCCTCCCGATCTCTTCACTTCCCAGGACTCATTTTTACAGGCCCAACAGCCTCCTCACTCGTCCAACCCAACCCAGCCAAGCCCCTCTCCTCCCGGCCCAACCCAGCCGAGCTCTCCCCCTCCTAGCCCGGCATCTACCCCTTCTCCCACTCCTTCAGCCCACGTCCTCCTCTCAGACTGATCCCAGCAGGCCCAACACACTTTATTTTCCCAAACCCCAAGCCTCTCCGGCCCAATCACGCACCATGACTACTCGAGCTATGCACGGTATTTTTAAACTAAACCATCCATATAATCTATCAACCTCTGTTTCCCTCTCTCCTATTCCTCGCAGCTCGACACTTGCCTTGTCTGATCCGCACTGGAAAGCCGCAATGTTAGAATGCTCTTATTGAAAATAAGACATGGGATTTAGTACCCCGTCCTTCTAATGCCAACATTATTCGCTCTATGTGGGTTTTTCATCATAAAAAGCATTCTGGCAGTTCTTTTGAACGGCATAAAGCCCATCTTATCGGTGGTGGCAGGTCACAACAGGTTGGCATGGACTGTATGGAGACTTTTAGTCCGGTTGTCAAACCAGCCACTATTCACACGGTTCTAAGCATTGCTCTCTCCAAATCATTGCCTATGCAACAGCTAGATGTCAAAAAGGGTTTCTTGCATGGTGAATTGCATGAAACCGTTTACATGCATCAGCCGTTGGGTTTCGGGATCTTGTTCATCCGGATTACGTATGTCGCTTGAAGAAGTCCTTCTACGGTCTCAAGCAAGCTCCTCGTGCCTGGTATCAGCGTTTTGCTGACTATGTTTCCTCCATTGGCTTCGTACACAGTCAGTCTGATCACTCTCTGTTTATTTACCGTAGAGGGACTGACATGGCTTATCTGCTATTATATATTGATGATATCATTCTGACCACATCTTCGGATCGCCTCCGCACCTCTATTATGTCTCTACTGGCATCCAAATTTTCTAAGAAAGATTTGGGCCCTCTTAGCTATTTTTTGGGTATTTCTGTTACTCGGCATGCCGGTGGTCTTTTCTTATCACAACGTCAATATGCCAAGGACATTCTTGACCGGGCTGGCATGACGTCTTTCAAACCGGTTCTCACTCCCATTGATACCAACTCCAAGCTCGGTTCCACTACGGGTTCGGCATACTCCGACCCCACACACTATCGCAGTCTTGCTGGGGTGTTACAATATCTCACTTTCACCCGACCAGATATTTCTTACGCTGTGCAGCAATTTTGTCTCTACATGCATGCACCTCATGACTCTCATATGGCTGCCCTCAAACGCATTATGCGCTATATTAAGGGTACTCTTCACTTTGGGCTGCATCTCCACCCTTCGTCTCTTTTCGGCCTTGTCTCCTATACTGATGCCGATTGGGGTGGTTGTCTTGACACTCGTCGATCCACCTCGGGCTACTGTGTTTTTCTTGGTGATAATCTTATCTCGTGGTCCTCTAAACATCAACCTACTTTGTCCCGGTCTAGTGCCAAAGCTGAATATCGAGGCGTTGCAAATGTTGTGTCTGAATCATGCTGGTTGCATAATCTACTCCTAGAAAGTCATTGTCCCGTCCTCAAAGCTACAATCGTCTACTGTGACAATGTCAGTGTTGTTTACTTGTCCTGCAACCCTGTTCAACATCAACGTACTAAGCACATTGAAATGGGCATTCATTTCGTTTGTGAAAAAGTTGTTCATGGCAAGTTCGTGTCCTCTATGTTCCCTCTCACCACCAAATTGCCGATATTTTTACTAAGGGTTTGCCTCGGGTCCTCTTCGACAACTTTCGCACAAGTCTCAGTGTCTGGGAGCCTCCCGATTCAACTGCGGGGGAGTGTTAGATTATGGAATTATTCAGTAAATATTTTGCATTAAATAGCCGCATATTTTCTATTCATTAGCCATACATTCTGTATTCATTAGCCGTATATTTTGTATTCATTAGCTTGATTATATGATATTAATTGTATATATTCAACCATAGTGATCAATGAAAATCAACAAGGAATATTCCCTTTCATATATATATATATATATATATATACTAGTAAGATCAGGCACCGTGCCCAGCACGGTGCGGGCCATGCTATATGATTTAACCTATTAAGTGTACATGAATTATGAAGTTAAATACTATTTGTTAAAGTAGAATAGAAAATAGTGTGTGTGAATATGCCACATCCTAGTAAATGTGCAATCCTATTAGAAAAGGATTGTGTAACATCATACAATTTGACTACACATAATATAGTAAATGATGAAATTAAGGCCCCAAAGTTATTATACATAGCATTCCGATATCAATCATTTTACATGATGACAATAAAACAATTGTTTTAGCCATGCCTACATCTAGGATAGGGTTGTATTATAGTGTGGTCTTACACATTAATTTTTTAGATAGGAATGAGCAGATTATGTGTTAAATTTTATTAAAACTTATATTCAATGGAAAAACCAAATTAAGATTTGACAATGAGGCAAAATCAATGAATATTTATACAATTTGTAGTAGTATCTTTATCTTATTTTTGTGATAAATTGTTCGATTTTTACACCACTTGGTAATTTTTCATACATGTGCATGATGCACGGGTTTTTAGGCTAGTGCTAAATGTTTTAACCTAACTATCAAAACAATGCTAAATTTTTTAACCTTAATTAAATAGGCACCTAACACGGAAAGCAAAAGTTCCAAATTGATTACTAAATTTAGTAATCCGTGATATATATGACCGAAAAAAAATATTTTCTCAATTGATTACTAAATTGATTACTAAATTGTAGTGAAGAATCAAATCGACGATTCCTTCAATTTTTCAACTGTACCCTAAATTAACAAAGTAAGAAATTCTATGAATCGCATATTCTGTGGTACTAACATGAAGAAAATTAGCATATTTAAAATTTAAAAAAAAATCAAGAAACAATGAAAAAGAATTTATTCTCTTCTTAACCTGGATCAAGAAGATAGATAAAAAAATTCAGCTATTTTCTACATTTATTCAAATTTTCAACTGTGTCATAAAAAAATTCACAGGCATCTCCACTTTTTGAAAAGCATCCAAAAAAAAAAAAAAAACTTACAGTGATTGTACAGGAAAATGGGCGGACAAATGCAATGTGAATAAAGCAAAAGGTGATAATTTAACTGCAAATATTAATTTCCTGGAAAAAAAGGAAGCATCATAAAAAAATTAATAAAAAAGAAATGCACATGATACGTAAATGGGCCAGGCCTTATCCTTAAAAATAAGCTCACATTCTAACTCTGGTAGCAATTGAACGGAGGAAAAAAAATTAGTGAATGCCACGTGGCAAACTCTTTACTTTCTTATTACATAGTAGAAATAGAGAAAAAGGGGCTCCGTGCAATGCACGGAGCGCCCATGCTAGCCGTATGTATTTATGAGGTGCTATTAAACACAAAGCAAAATAATATGTAATTAAATTGGAATCGGATACATTTTAAGCACAACACATATAATAAGATTAAATTAAGGCTAATATGCAGATTTAAAAAAATTGGAAGAATAAAAAAATGATGAACAGTAAAATGCCTGGGCGATGAACAGTAGAAAAGGTTGGGCCGATGAACAGTATTTAAAAAAAAGTTGGGCCTTTGGGCCGATGAACAGTGAAAACGGGGAACCAATAAAAAAAAAACAAGTGTCACAGATCCCCAACCATTCCTTTCTTATTACATAGTAAGGATATTGTAATACACGAACTTTATTAACAGTATTGTTGTGGTTTTATAGTTAAGTGATTTTTATTTTATGGATATTAAAATCATGGAAGAATGCGGGTTTGACATCTTTAATCTAAAGGAATATTCATGAGGAAATATTAAATGATCCGTTAATTATATATATGTATGAGCAGGGGAGGACTTATAGAGGGGCAAGAGGGCTTTTTCAATTCCCCTTAAATTTTTTGAGAAATTACTAAAATGACATTCTTATTTGTTAATATGTTACAATTCATGTGTTATATTGTATATTTTACTACAAATTATATATTGTGTATTTGGTCTAGTGGTGTAACATTAAAATCTTTTACCAAAGGAGTTGAGTTCGGATCTCATGGGAATAATACAAAACCGTAACAACTTTCTTATTTGTATCTAGGGATTTTTTTTATAAAAAAAAAAAATTTCCACTACATTTTATTTAGAATTCCGCCTCCTAAACCATAATCCTGACTCCACCCCCGTGTATGACGTTATTTTGAATGATATATATATATATATGCATACATGCTATATATATGTATTAATTTGGAAATTGTTTTAATTAAAAACTGTCAGCTTTGGCAATAGTAAATGAAAAGATATAGGATAAGATAAGGACAAGTGTCCTATCTAGCTTTGATATTATCCTTTATTAGATTCTGTGTGTTGGAGTTTGTGTAGTTAGTTATAACAATGTGGTTGAAATAAGGGTGTAATAAACACAAATCATATTTGTCAATGAAATTATCTTTAGTATAATTTCCTTACTTGGTATCAGAGAAAGGAATGGCGGAGCCACCGCCGGTTCGATCCACTCCTCTCACCGAAGCCGGAGGTGGAGGAGGTTCTAGTTCACAAATTACCAGCACTAGGTTACTTTCATCATCTCTTACTTCAGATGTAGTCACTGGAATACCAGTGTCTGGGTTTCCGTCATCAGCACCCCTCTTCTCCGGGAGCACTTCACACCTCGCCGGAGCTCACACTTTCCCTGCAGGAACATCCTTGCCCGGTTTGAGTCTTGTATCCACTCTTCCTCCTTTCATGCATTCATCTTTGTTCTCCAGAACTGAGTCATCTCTTGTTTCTCCTCTTCGATCTCTAAGTCCTACATCGCCTTTTAATCAGTTAAACCCCATTCCGTTCACTGGTCATCTTAGTCAATCGACAACTGTTAAGTTAACAAGAGATAATTATCTGCTGTGGCGCTACACTGTTTTGCCGGTGATTAAAGGTTATAAGCTTGAGGGTTATTTGTTTGGTACAAAACCAAGGCCACCTGAGATCCCAGGCCTTCCTTTGAATCCAGCTGTAGCTGAATGGGATTCTGTAGATTCATTGCTTACAGGTTGGCTACTAGGATCTATGACAGAGCAAGCTTTGACAGAAGTGGTTAGCTGCTCCTCCTCTCATGAAATCTGGTCGACTTTGGAAGTTCTCTTCAACAATCAGTCTGAATCTCGAATGCTGGAGTATAAGAGTGCTCTTACTCGAGCGGAAAAGGGGTCAAAATCCAGTGAAGTCTTATAGTGACAATTTGACAGTTGACTATGAAGTCTTATAGTGACAATTTGACAGTCTCATAGTGACAATTTGACAGTTGCAGGATACCCTATCACCAAATCTGAGTTGATTTTGGCTACTCTAGGAGGTCTAGACAAAGACTATGAAGATGTCATTGTTAATTTGACTGCTCGGATTGGATCATTGTCTTGGCAGGAAGTTCAGTCTCAACTTATTGCTCATGAGAGACTCCTGGCCAGGTTCAATCCTTCCTCATATGGATCAGTTACTAGTCCTGCTGCACATCTTGCAAGTTATAATCAGGGCTCTGGTCCAGGGAAAGCAAATGTCTGGCCACAAGGACAAAACTCCTACAGAGGTAGGGGTGGAGGAAATAGAGGTGGAAGAAACAGAGGTGGAGGAAGAAGTGGAGGCATAAATTCATGGAATGCTAAGGTTCAGTGTCAACTTTGTGGCAAGAATGGACATACTGTGGCAATCTGTTGGCATAGGTTTGAGACAGATTTTCAACCTCCAGACCTTTCTAATGCATCCAGATCTAATCAGCCATCAGCTTATATGGAAACTCCTAGCACTGTTGCAAATCATGCATGGTATCTGGATAGTGGGGCCACAAACCATGTAACATCAGACTTGGGTAATCTTAATCAAAGTGTTGTTTATCATGGCAGTGATACACTGACAATAGGAAATGGTGAACACCTGCACATTGAGCACATAGGTCACACTGTTTTACACACTCACATTGGCCCTTTATTTCTTAACACTGTTCTTCATGTGCCTGCAATTACCAGAAACTTACTTAGCCTTTCTAAATTGATGTCTGATAATAATGTGCTTACTGAATTTGTTAATGATTTTTGTATTGTTAAGGACAAGGTAACAAAGATGCCAATGCTCAGGGGTCAGCTCAAGGATGGTCTTTATCAGATAGTGCCTCTGGATGATCAGTCATCAAAGATCTCCCTTCAATCCAAGTCTGTCCAGTTTCAACAGTCCACTACTCTTCTTAGTGAAGTGTCTTCTAGGTCTAGAAAACCTCAGTCTCTAGATGTTTTAGACCCTAATAAGGATCCTAATGTGTGGCATAGGAGGCTAGGTCACCCCTCTAGTAAAATTTTGAGTCAGATTCTGAATGATTGTAATGATGTTATCAATGAAAAACTGCAGTTTTGTGATACTTGTCAATTTGGAAAATCTCATGCTTTACGCCATTTGAATTCTATATCTCATGCTGCTTCTTTATTTGACTTGATTCATACTGATATTTGGGGTCCTGTCCCAGTTAAATCCACAGAAGGCCATTTATATTATATTCATTTTATAGATGATCACTCCAGATTTACCTGGATCTTCCCTTTAAAAGCCAAATCTGAAGACTTATCTGTGTTTACTCACTTCAAAACCCTAGTAGAAACACAGTTTAATTCTAAACTTAAATGTGTTCAATCTGATTGGGGGGTGAGTACATAGTGTTTGAACCATTTTTGAAGCAGCATGGCATAACATTTAGGCATCCCTGCCCCCATGATCATGCACAAAATGGGAGGGCAGAGAGAAAACACAGACATATTACTGAATTAGGATTGACTATGTTAGCCCAGGCCTCTATGCCTCTTACTTTCTGGTGACATAGTTTTCAAGCCTCTGTGTCCATTATTAATTGCCTTCCTACTCCTGTTTTAGGCCACAAGTCTCCTTATGAGTGTCTTTTCACTAAGAAACCCAACTACATATCATTTAAAACCTTTGGCTGTGTTGTTTATCCTTATTTGAGACCTTTCCATACCAAAAAATTCCAATATCATACTGCTCAATGTGTCAACCTAGGTCTCAGTCCTCACCACAAAGGGTATAAGTGTCTTGATAGGTCAGGCAGAATATATATCTCCAATAATGTTAAGTTTGATGAAACTAAGTTTCCCTTTTCATCTGGTTTTACTCAGGGTCCATCCAAACAGATTCTTTGTACACCTGACCTCTTCTTTAATCCTCTTCCTTTTGGCCTGTCTCATTCAGAGGGGCACAATGAGATCATCATTGTGACTGAGCCAGATCCACTGAACTGCACTCCTGAGCAAAGGGCAAGTGAACACCAAACTGGTCAAAATGATACCTCTGGTAATTCTCCTGTACCCTTCATGAGTCATACTAGTGAACATCAAACCATATCTGCTGGTTCAAGTCACTCATCTGCATCACATACTGGATCACCTACATCCCCACATACTGAATCATATACATCCTTTATGTTAGATTCACCCTCTGCATCACCATCTGTTAATGTCTCACCTAACACTGAAGTCATCACCAGCTCAGAAATTGCATCCACCACTGCTGTTCCACAGAACACTGTCAAAACTCACCACATGCAAACTAGGTCAAAAACTGGCATATTTAAGCCTAAAACCTATAATGCATCTCTGTGTAAGGTTCATGCTTTTCCTACTGAACCAACTAGTGTATCAGATGCTTTGGTTGATGACAAATGGAGACAGGCAATGGTTGATGAGTATAAGGCATTGCAGCATAATAGAACATGGGACCTAGTGAGGCCTAGTTCAAATCAGAGTACTGTTGGATGCAGATGGGTATTCAAGTTGATGCTAAATCCAGATGGAAGTATTTTGAAACACAAGGCAAGATTAGTTGCCAAAGGATATCTACAACACTATGGGATTGATTTTACTGAGACATTTAGTCCAGTAGCTAAGCTTGCAACCATCAGGATTGTTTTGTCCATAGCAGTCTCAATGCATTGGCCCATAAATCAAATAGATATTAACAATGCATTTCTGAATGGACCACTGAAGGAACCAGTCTATATGGAGCAGCCAGAAGGATTTGAAGATCCGGAGAAGCCAGGGTATGTATGCAGACTGAATAAGGCAATCTATGGGTTGAAGCAGGCCCCCAGGGCATGGTTTGAAGCTCTTAAATCTCAGCTGATTGACTGGGGATTTACTCAGTCTATGTGTGATATATCCTTGTTTATGTTCAGACTCGACAAACAGATTCTGTTTGCACTTGTATATGTTGATGATATATTGTTGATAGGAAATTCACCTTAGTTGATCCAGAAGTTTATCAAACTTCTTGAGTCCCAGTTTGCTCTAAAAGACTTAGGGCAAGTGTCTCATTTTCTAGGAATGCAAGTAACCAAGAATTCAGATGGATTGCATCTCACTCAGTCTTATTATGCATCCTAGATACTGAAGAAATGGAATATGGAACACTTAAATCCCTGCTCAACACCTATGGTGCCTGGAAAGCAACTGCTCCTACAGGAAGGTGAACCTCTAACAGAACCTACTGTGTATAGAAGTATCATAGGTGCATTGCAGTATCTAACACTGACCAGACCAAACATAGCCTTCGCTGTGAATACTCTGAGTCAGTTCATGCAAAATCCCTACACTACTCACTGGAATGGCTTGAAAAGATTACTGAGATATATTCAGGGCACACTCAGAATAGGGTTATTGTTCAGACCCTCCAAGACACTGGAACTGCATGGCTTCTCTGATGCTAACTGGGCAGTTTGTTCAATAGACAGGAAATCAACTGGTGGTTACTGTGTGTATTTAGGGGACTCTCTTATATCATGGAGCTCCAAGAAACAGACTGTTGTGTCAAGATCTAGCTGTGAATCTGAGTACAGATCTTTGGCAAATCTTGCAGCTGAGGTAAAATGGATTAAACAGCTGATGAATGAGATGAGGTTCAGACTCCCAAATATCCCTATACTGTGGTGTGATAACACTGGAGCAAACTCTTTAGCTCAAAATCCAGCGTATCACGCAAGAACTAAGCACATAGAAGTGGATATTATCAGAAACATGGTTTTGAATAAGGAGCTAATAGTGTGTTATGTGCCAACAAAGGACCAGATTGCAGATTGTCTGACAAAAGCACTACCTGTTGAATCATTTGAGACATTCAGAGACAAACTCAATGTGACTATTCCACATGTTCGTTTGAGAGGGGCTGAAAAGATATAGGATAAGATAAGGACAAGTGTCCTATCTAGATTTGATATTATCCTTTATTAGATTCTGTGTGTTGGAGTTTGTGTAGTTAGTTATAACAATGTGGTCGATATAAGGGTGTAATACACACAAATCATATTTGTCAATGAAATTATCTTTAGTCTAATTTCCTTACTGTATAGGTTATTTCTCCCATGTGATATGTGTCTTGATAAATGTGTTTTGATTCTTCCAAGTCTTTTTTTTTGAAAAGGTCTTCCAAGTCTTTTATTACCGTTGTTTCTCTGCACCTTTTTGTCTTATACCACAGATTTAATGTCTGCTTTTGAGTGTGCAGAAATCTTCTCTCTCTTGGCTACAGCTCAAATAAAGAGCCGTTAGATGCAAAAGCTGCTACTATAAAGTTGGACGGGAAATAGCATGTGAACTACACATTTGTGTAGTGTATTTACCATTACATGCTTTATTATCATTGATTATTAAGGTGATGAATTATTTATTATGATGAATCCCAATAAATTGTGTGGTGTTGATTGTGTTGTGTATGATGTTTTGATAAAATAAATAGTGAATGCATTGCAATGCTCGAAAGCTATAACACAGCATTCTGAGTAAAATTGAGGATGTGTATTTTACTCAGAACATATATAAAAATTGGCTTATTCTAGAAAAAAAAATACTAATATCAAGAATTTTTTTCAGTTATAACAATATTAATAAAGTTTTCATATATGATAATAAGTACTACCTCAGTCCCAAAATATAAATCCGTTTGGATTTTTTTATATAGATTAAAAAAGTTGGTTAAATAAGTTATGTGTCATTAATTTTGATGAAAAAGGCTAAAATGACAATTGATTGTTATTAATGTAAAGTAGTGAAAAGTTGGTGGGTATATAATAAATGAGGGGTAAAAGAAGAAAAATGTAATAAATGCTCCACTGGCATTCTAAACGGACTTATATTATGGGACAAATTTAAAAAGCTTAACGGACTTACATTTTGGGACGGAGGTTGTTATAGTATAGAGGCTGAAGGGAATGTTGAGTGCAATATGTTGTTCACACACAGCAGCCTGCTGACAGTGTGAAAACACAGAAGCCTGCTGAGTATAGTGTAGTGTAATGTAGAAAACGGTTATTCTGTTATAAGTTTGTTGTAACCGTTTGTAAATTACTTCTAACTGATCAATGAGGTGTATGAAGCTATAGATACCCCATGATCAGCTGTATTGTAACTTAACTTGTAATTTTCAGTTCATCAACAATAATTCCGCATTTTGTTTTATTTTTGTAATTCTACAAACTTCATCATGGTATCTGAGCAGAAATTCGAGAATTCCTGAATGCTTTCCTGCATTTTCCTCAGTCTTTGAGAGTGTTCTTCATCTTTTTTTGTGATTTCAGTTTCTTGAGAGTAAATTGTCATCGTTTTCTTGAGTTTTTTTATATATTTTTTGTGATCATTTATTGATCCTTTTTCTCTAATTTCACATTCATTGTTGATTTGTGATAAATCCTGGAGTTCTTGGTAGCCATAGCAGCAAAGAAACAAGAATTAAGCCCTTCCAGTCCATTCTATGTTCATCCTAATGAGAATCCGTCTCTGGTTCTTTGATGAGAGTCAAATTGGCTATCATTTTCTATGTAATTATACCCCGTTTATACCTCATTTTATATGTTTTTTTGAGACATTTGGTTGTATTTTTATGTATTTACACATTGGTTATCATTTCGGGACCTAGGACGTAAAGTCCGGGATTTTCGGTCCTTTTCGGTGTAATTTACTATACTCTCGGTCACCCTAGTGTCCTGTAGGGATTATATGTGGTATTTGTTGTGATTTTGTACAGGAATTAGGTGTTAGATATGTCCGGAAGGCAAGATATGAGGATTGGAACGTGTTCCCGAAGCTTAAACGTTCAAACGGATCAAAACGCGGTGGTACTACAACCATACCTTCCATTGATCTGCATTTTGATCCACCTTCGAGGCATTTTCTGGGCTGGACATCTTCATAAAAGTTGTAGAAAATTGAATGATCTTTCCAACGCATCTTGAATCACTCAAATCGGAGGTCTACAGACAATGGTATGGCTGTTTTTCTGAGGGTGTGTCACCATAGGCGTTGCTGATAGGTTTTGTGAAGGGAAAAATGTGACAGGCGGCCGCCTGTCAGTACAGGCGCCCGCCTAGCAGTCCAGATCTGCAAAACACTTTAATTACCCCCTCATTTGATCTTGATCTAAATTCCTCCCTTTTTAGATCGATTTTTCCAATTTTTGCTGCATTTTTCTTCATCTTTTCTTAGCTTAGATTAGTTGTAGGTAGATTAGTTTAGTTTAGTCGTAGATCGTTGTAATCCGGAGGATCTCGGGGATAGCTTGACGCGTTATTGACGGGATTTCTTCCGGAAAACCAATTACGGTTATGGCATTTCTTTGACCCGATCGAGCCAAATGCCATCCCTTATATGTATATCCTCAGTTCCCCCTCTAAGCCTTTGTAGGATGGTTAGACCGCCACCCGAACTAACCTTTTGTGCCACTAACTCATAATTACCAATGCCCTTAGCTTTTATTATGGTCTACGTTTTCTTGACCACCTTGCAAGATTGAGCTTATTGTTTTCACATTTTCTGATATGGTGTGGGGGTGGTGGAGTGGCGTATCTTTCGAGTGGTGTCGGTAAAAATGAGTATATCCCGGAGGAGGTGGAATGTTATGGCTTTTCGGCCTTTGATCGTTTTTGTGGTTTTGAAAAAATAAAAATAAAAAAAAGAGAAGAAAAGGAAACAGAAAAATAAAAAAAGATAAAAAAGTTGTATATATATAAGAGTTCTTGGAATGCCATTTTTTTTGGGGTTTGATTTTTGTTGTGTTGATGTTGGTGAAGGGGTACTTCTTCTAATCTAGTACGGAGAAGGAGTTGTTGTTGTGTTCTGTAGCGGTTTGTTCCTGGTTGACGAGCTTAGGTATGAACTAGACTTGGATATGACGTATGTCTCTAGCTTGGGGAATGATGAGGAGAAGTGGAAGGTTGGATGAATTATAGGTTGAAACTCGGTTGATGGTTTGTACTATTCAGGCGAGCATCCTTATAAGGTGTTGAGTCTTCCATCGCTACGAAGGGAAGAGCTTCGGTTTTAGTGTTCGATGTTCGGTGAAGCTCACTTGCACTTTCTACTTTCTATTTTATCATAAATATCCCTCTCGTTAGCCCCGACCCTAGCTTAACATTACAACCTATCAAGTCCTACCTGACCCTACTAGACTTTGATTGACCTTGATTAGTGGAGATATTTACGACGTATAAGCCTATGGTGTAATCTCGGTAAATTATACGTCTATAATCTAAACCGGTCATTGGTGATAAATGTCGAAGAAGCTATACACACACACATATTCTTTTTCTAAATACAAGGTTGAACTTAAATCTTATGCATTTGTGTCATTTACTTGTGTTTTACCATTTCAATTCTTTTAGACTTGATGTATGATAGCAATGTTGACTCCATCTTTATTTTTGAATCGCTCATTTTTGCTCGAGGGCGAGCAAACGCTAAGTAGGGGGTAGTTGATGAGAGTCAAATTGGCTATCATTTTCTATATAATTATACCCCTTTTATACCTCGTTTTATATGTTTTCTGAGACATTTGGTTGTATTTTGATGTATTTACACCTTGGTTATCATTTCGGGACCTAGGACGTAAAGTCCGGGATTCTCGGTCTTTTTCGGTGTAATTTACTATGCTCTCGGTCACCCTAGTGTCCTGTAGGGATTATGTGTGGTATTTGTTGTGATTTTGTACAGGAATTAGGTGTTTGAGATGTCTGGAAGGCGCGATACGATGATTGGAACGTGTGCCCGAAGCTTAAACGTTCAAACGGATCAAAACGCGGTGGTACTACAACCATACCTTCTATTTATCTGCATTTTGATCCACCTTAGAGGCATTTTCTGGGCTTGACATCTTCATGAAAGTTGTAGACAATTGAATTATCTTTCCAACGCATCTTGAATCACTCAAATTGGAGGTCTACAGACAAAGTTATGGCTGTCTTTCTGAGGGTGTGTCACCATAGGCGTTGCTGATAGGTTTTGTGAAGGGAAAAATCTGACAGGCAGCCGCCTGTCAGTACATGCGCCCGCCTAGCAGTCCAGACCTGCAAAACACTTTAATTACCCCCTCATTTGATATAGATCTAAATTCCTCCCTTTTTAGATCGGTTTTTGCTGCGTTTTTCTTCATCTTTTCTTAGCTTAGATTAGTTGTAGGTAGATTAGCTTAGTTTAGTCGTAGATCGTTGTAATGCGGAGGATCTCGGGGATAGCTTGACGCGTTATTGACGGGATTTCTTCGGAAAACCAATTTTCTACCCGGTAATTTTAATTAACATATTGTTCTTGTTTTCAATCTTGCTTTATGTTAGCTTTGATTGTTGATTTCTTTTATTTTGCTTAGTAGTATAATGAGTAGCTAATCCGGTTTTAGCCGAGATATGTTATAGCCTTCAAATCGAACCTTAGCTTGTCGATTGAAGGTTTTGATGTTTGATTTTTAGATTCTCGGTGTTGTTATCGTTCTAGAACTTATTCTAATTGACTTTTGTTGAATTAATTACTCGATAATCGTATTTCACGTGTCTTCTTTACATATGTATTTTGCGAGAGAATACGGGAAAAAGGGTTCTAGGATCACCCTGTAAAACCGACTGAGTTGTTCAGATTCGGTTTCGTGTGTGAGGTTTATATCATTGTTAATGAGCGTCTCATAGATCGTAGACCGTGTCGGGTTAGTTAAATCCGGTCAGCGGACTGTTGAACCTGACATGGGAGGGTAGATTATTGAATTAATATCTATACTCGGAATTAGGAAACGACATCCTTTGAGTGACAACGAGGCGGACTGTTGAACCTAACATAAGAGGGTAGATTATTGAATTAATGTCTATTTTCGGAAACAGGAGACGACACCCTTCAACGATGCCGAGAACATTAGAGTTTGTCGAAACACTTCCGGAAACGAGTTAGGGTTAGAGAGTAGTTGGTTGGATCATAGCTCGGCTATCTTGTTTTTCATAGTTTAAAATCTTTTCTCTTATGTTTATTTAGTTGTTAGAACCGGTGATCTGACAAATCACCACGTTCAATTTTTGTGTTGACCTGAACTAAGGACGAGACCGACTTTGGTACTCGACCAGATTCCCTGTGGGATACGACCTTGACTCACCAATTCTAGGCTACAGTTGACCCGGTACACTGCCGGTGAGATTGGACACTTAGAAAAGGCCGATCATTCTTGTTCAGCCATTGCTGAATGACAACAACTATAATCCATGGAAAATTTCTGTGGAGATAGTGTTAATCACCAAGAATAAAATTGACTTCGTCGACGGCACAATAAAAAGGCCAGAAGCAGATTCAACAGATTTTCATGCATGGAGACAATGTGATACAATGGTGAGATCATGGATCTTGATTTTGTAGAGAACACAATTGCCCAAAGTTTGATGTACTTAAAGAGTGCAAATGTAGTTTGGAAGAATCTTGCAGCTAGATTTTCTAATGTTGATACCTTGAGGCTCTCAGATCTTCTTAAAGAGATGCATCTGCTGAAGCAATGTACTAATTCTGTCAATCAATATTTCACAAAATTGATGGCTCTTTGGGAAGAAATCAAGACTATCAGGCATGTGTCAATTTGTTCTTGTGATCCTCAATGTCACTGCAATGCAATTAGCACACTAATGGATCATACGGAGACTGAACATGTTATGAAATTCCTAAAAGGTTTAAGGGGTGGTTTTGAGCCAATGGTTTCACAGGCAATGTTGATGGTGCCTTTCCCAGAAATTCATGATGCCTTTGAAATGGCCATTAAATTTGAAAGACAGGAGTTATATGTAGCTAATAGGGTCTAGAATCAAGATTCTATGGTTCACTTGTCTCATAAACATAGGCAGGGGCAAATCAAATAGCTAGCAGACCTAACTCTGCATCTGCTGCAAATCCCAGACCTAAGAATCCCAATAAGATGCAATGTTGTTTTTGTGGATTTAATGGCCATACTGAAGAGACATGTTACAAGAAACATGGCTATCCTCCTGGTTTCAAGTCAAAAAGGGCTAATTCGGTAGAGGAAGAACAGTCAGCAGAAGAAGATCAGGCCCAAAACAGGTCTGCTGGACCAGGGTTTCCAAATCTTACTGCACAACAACTTGACAAGTTGATGTCTCTACTGAGTTCAAATCCTCCTAGACATGCAGGATTTGCTGTTAGCCAACCTACTGAGATTGTTACACACTACTCACCTACAGCAGGGACAGGTGATTAAATTTAGTAAGATCTATACAATGGATCTTAGACTCTGGTGCCACAGATCATTAGATCTGTTAAGTAATCCAAAACCTTCATCTGGTATAAAAATGGGATTACCTAATGGAAGGTAATGTTTATGTTACACATATGGGACAAGTAAGGGTAAACCTTCAGCTGGTCCTACATGATGTTTTTTGTATTCCGGGTTTTAAATATTACCTTTTATCTTTACCTTCTTTTATTAATCATACAAAAGGTGCAGCTGTTTTTTCTGATAACAAGTGTGCTTTGCAGGACAAGAACAAGAAAATGATTGGTTCAGCTGAGTTACACAGAGGACTCTATGTCATGGATCAACCAGTCAGACTTTCTCATGTTAATGCTATACAGAACCACACTTTATCTGATAGATTAGACGATGTCCTTTTTATGGCCCTACAGACTAGGACACTTTCCAGATAAGATGTAATATCCTACTCCCGACCCCTAGGTTCACTGGGGTCATTCTAGGAGGGGCTGCGAAGCTCTCGCCGCGACTTCAATAACTATACTATCTTTTCCAAAATAATCCAATAAATCTATAATTAAATGTACAAATATTCACTAAGTGTTTCAATTATAAAATTACAACAAATGAAATACTACAATTGTAATTAACCTAATTTGCATAGAATGTTCTAAATCTAGGTCCATGTTATCGCTTTCATCATCATTACATCTCCCTCGATCCATTACCTGATTTTATTTATAGAAAAAAAAAAACAAAACAAAACAAAGAAACAAAGAAAACAAGTCGTCGGCAAAAACGTTGGTATGAGCATGTGCGAGAGTGTTATATATTTTTAAAAAAATGTTGTAACAATATATACATTTTCTAGAAATCTTGTTCGAGTATTTATACAATAATATACTTGTTTAAAGTTGTGTATCAAGTTCAAGTCAAACATGTTCATTCGAGATCCGTCAATTCATCAAGTTCCCCTTACTAGACAACGATACAGTTGATACGATTGTCTCTACCTTATGTCTCCCATTTCACCACCTTATATCCACAACAAGTAATTTGTATAGTGAAGTCCGTCCTTCCGACATCCAATCTCCCAGGGCTTCCGGAGGGTCCACTTGCCACCGACCCCACAACCGCGGTCACAGGCCCAATGCACAGCTAACCCGACTGTGAAATCCTCGGCGGGCCCATCGAGCGAGTACGAGAACGAGATCGAGAACCATGCCGCCGAAGCGGGAACTAGCCATGCCGCCGAAGCGGGAAAGGTACAAATACAAAATACCATGCCGCGCGAAGCGGGAAGTACGGTACCATGCCACCGAGGTGGGACATGCAATGTCATTTGTACAAGATTTGTTTTATCACGTTATTATCATTAGGTCGAGAAAGTTAATAAATCATTTTTAACAAGATACATATTATTTATCTATATCAATAATATATTAAATTAAAATACTTTGAAAATACTTTAAAAAAAACACACTTGACTTTTATAGAAAATAAAATTGAACTCACCGTACGTCCGAGCTAAGAATTTATCCGTGCATCGGATCATTGTCTGTGTCCTTAAGGATTACCTCATATATATTTGCCGTCACCAAACAAAATGTGCATGCTATACAAATATTTATATGTCTCTATCAAATATTCAATTCTATTTAACATCTATAGTATGTCGGCATCAAACAACCCCTGCCACACTTATATATCCCGAGAGTGATGCCTCATTCTTGTCTACCGACAATGGACTTTGATGGTGGCTAAGGAAACTAAAACAAAATATGAAGAACACTAACTATAACATATATTTTTTTCCCCTTACTCAGAAGGTTTATGCTTTAGAGAATAGGTATTTATAGGCTACAGCCTTTAAAGCAAACTACTGGAAGATGAATTCACTTTTTAAATGCATTATTACCCAAGCCAATAACTCCCACATTCTAACGTAAAGTAACTTACATGTTGTCTTAGAAACACTCATTAACCCATTAACTTTTTTTTTTGGTATAATTAACCCATTAACTTAATTTGTCATCAATTTGTTCATAAAGGAAAGCCTACGGTTACATATACTAATCTAAATGGTTTTTATGATAAAATAATAGACATTCCTTATTCAATCACATTAAACTAACAATGTATAGAAAATAATGAAGACTTCACATGTAATGATGGAAAAAAATAGTTTATATTTTATCATGACTATATTGGTACCTAATTATATACGTGGACTTAAAAAGAAATTAGGCTTGATATTAGCATATCTACATAAAAGTTAAAACAAATCCGGCATAAATTATAGTATAAGTAATTTTAATTATACGACTGATTACTAATACGATTATAAATAAAAATTATGATAGTAATAATAATATTAATCATATATTGACAACTATAACCTTTTTGTTTTATGGCCTAAAATTTGGGGTGTTACATAAGAGGCTGCAAGTCATTAGTTCACAATCTACTGATGTCAAATTTTGTAGTCATGATCTTTGTTATGTTTGTCTTATGGCCAAATTAAAGAAAAAACCATTTCCATTAAGTACAACTACTGTAAATGTTGCTTTTCATCTTGTTCATATGGATATTTGGGGTCCTTTGAATCAATATACTGTGAATGGACAACAATATTTTCTTACTTTTGTAGATGATTTTTCTAGATTTACTTGGGTTTTTCTTATGAGGCACAAATATGAAGCTTCTGACCTTGTTAAATCTTTTGTTAAATTTGTTTATACTCAGTTTCACAAAGTTATCAAAGTTATTAGATCTGACAATGGAGCTGAGTTCCAAGTCACTGACTTTTATGCTCAGCAGGGCATCATACATCAGACATCATGTGTCAGCACACCTGAACAGAATGGTATTATTGAAAGGAAATATCAGCATTTGCTGAATGTTGCTAGGGGACTGAGGTTCCAGAGTAATTTACCTATTGAATATTGGGGTTTCTATCTTTTACATGCTGTAAAATGATTAATGCTACACCTACACCACTGTCAAAGGAAAGCACTCCACATGAAGTGCTTTATGGAACTAAACCAGACTATTATGTGTTTAAGGTTTTTGGTTTCTTAGTTTTCTCTTGCACACTTCAGCAGTACATGACAAAATTTGACTCAAGATGTAAGACTTGTATCTACCTTGGGAATTCCAATACATCCAAGGGTGCTATTCATTTAGACATTACCAACAAAGATATCTTTGTTGCTAAAAATACTCAATTCCATGAGACTTATTTTCCTCTGTTTCAACAGGTATTAGGAAGGGCTAGATATCTTGCTGACATGCCAGTTCCTTCACCAGTAATGGACAGCTTGGATGATCGGCTGAATGAGTCAGCAGCCCACCCAGACATAGGGTCAGCTGCAGCTGAGGCATCTAATGAAGAGCATGCACCAGTTAATCAGGCACCTGAACCCACACAATTAAGAAGGTCCACAAGAACAAGGAAATCACCAACCTTTTATCAAAGTGGTGCTCATACTGTTCAGCAGACCTTACACCTGCTGAGTGAGGTCATGAGCCTAGACAATCTCTCAGCAGACTATGCTAGATTCATCAATGCTATTGATGCCATTAAAAAGCCTAAGACTTACAATCATGCTATCAATCATGATGAGTGGAAAGAAGCAATGCAAAAGGAGATGAAGATCTACAAAAGACCCATACATGGGAGATAGTTGATCTGCCCCCAGGCAATAAACCTATTGGGTGCAAGTGGGTATACAGAATCAAATAAAATCCTGATGGTTCAGTAGAGAAATACAAAGCTAGACTAGTAGCAAAAGGCTACACTCAAAAATATGGCATTGAATATCAAGAAACCTTTTCTCCTGTTGTCAAGATTACTACAGTCAGAACTTTACTTGTAGCAGCAGTAGCTAATAATTGGCATCAACGTTAGATGGATGTCAACACTACCTTCTTCCATGGATATTTGAATGAATAAGTATATATGCAGTTGCCACCAGGTTGTGCAACAACTAAACCAAATCAAGTTTGTAGATTAACCAAATCACTGTATGGCCTCAAGCAAGCCAGTAAAAAATGGAACTGCAAGTTAACTGGGTTATTGAAGGCTCAAGGATTCATTCAGTCTAAGAATGACCACAGTTTATTCACAAAAGGGTCAGGACAGTCCTTTATTGCTTTGCTGGTCTATGTAGATGACATCATAGCAGCTAGCCCCAATGAACGGTTAATTCAGCAGGTAAAGAATGCCTTACATCAACAATTCACTATCAAGGATCTTAGAAAATTGCGATATTTCCTAGGCATTGAAGCTGCTAGAACTCCTGCTGGAAGATCAATTTCTCAAAGAAAATACACTTTTAATCTCCTAGAAGAATATGAATTTTTTGGAGCAAAACCTGCCAAGACACACATGGAGTCCAAGAAAACTTTACAGCATGGTGACTCACCTCTTTTGGAAGATAATATTGCTTACAGATCATTTGTGGGCAAACTAATCTATCTTACCTTCACCAGACCTGGTATTGCCTTTGCAGTTCAGCAGCTGAGTCAATTTTTAAACACTCCTACTAAAAGTCATATGAAGGCTGCTGAGGTATTTGAAGACTAATCCTAGACAAGGAATCTTATTCCCAGCAGACAATAATCTTGTACTCAAAGGCTTTACAGACAGTGATTGGGCTGGTTGTCCTGAAACAAGAAGATCAGTATCAGGCTATATGATGTTTTTAGGAGATGCTCCGATCTCTTGGAAGGCCAAGAAACAAACAACTATAGCGAGAAGTTAATTAGAGGCTGAGTACATGGCTATGGCAAATGCAGTTTATGAAATCCAATTGCTGCTTTATATCCTATAGGATTTGCATGTTCCAGTCCAGTTGCCTAGTATGTTATTTTGTGACAATGCCAGTGCCATGCACATTGCTCATAATCCAGTCTTTCATTAAAGAACAAAACATATTGAAATTGACTGTCATGTTGTGAGAGACAAAGTCAAATAAAGACTTGTCAAGCTTCTTCTAGTCAACACCAAAGAACAAGTAGCCGACATTCTCACCAAGGCCTTGGATGCACCTATTTTCACCTATCTACTAGACAAGTTGGGAATTTCAAAGATCTTCCAGAGTTCAAGTGGCTGAAGGGAATGCTGAGTGCAATCTGTTCATGTATCATTCTCAACTTGAGTGGGGTTGTTACAGTATAGAAGTTGAAGGGAATGCTAAGTGCAATCTTCCGTTCACACTCAGCTGACACATAGCAGCCTGCTGACAGTGTGAAAACACAAAAGCTTGCTGACAGTGTGAAAACACAAAAGCCTGCTGAGTATAGTGTAGTGTAATGTAGAAAACAGTTATTCTGTTATAAGTTTGTTGTAACCATTTATAAATTACTTCTAACTGATCAATGTGGTGTATGAAGCTATAAATACCACATGCTCAACTGTATTGTAACTTAACTTGTAATTTTGAGTTCATCAATAATAATTCTGCATTTTGTTTTATGTTTGTAATTCTACAAACTTCATCAGAGGTAGTAACATTAAAAAAATTATTTCCGTACATCCCATTAATTTCATGTTCCTTACTAAAAGAAATATTGAAATAAAGTCTTTCACTAAACTTTTCTTATATCCCTATATCTCTTTCCTCACCCCTAAAATACAACTTTGTTTTCAAAACAAATGCAGGGGTATTACATACTTTGTTTGCTAAAAACTTACGAATATATCTCTTACCTTAATTCCCTAAATAGTTTACCATTTTACCCCTTCTATTATAAATAAACTATTTGTGAACTTGAATAATCTAGACATCGTCATTGTCTAGTAGTATAAATACATACTCCAGCCACATCAAAAGACTGAGTAGAACAAGTCCTCTCAGTTAACCTTTTTCACTAACTCTCAATCTCTCTTGTTTCTTTGAACAACTCTAGTGTAACAGTTTAGTTTATTGAGTGTTAAAGAAAAGTAAGGTGTGAGTTAAAGTGTAGCTCTAGAAAACTGTTAGTGAGTAATTAGTGTAGGTGTTCTCTCGCTTACTATTGAGGAGCAATAGTAAGGGCACATCTGAATCTTGCTGTGGTTCAACAGTTTGGGTTGGAGCTGCTAGTATACAGATTCAAGGTGCTGAATCCGGGTCACGAATTCAAGGAGTTGAATTCGAGTTCAAGAATCCAGGTGGTGATTCTTGGTAAGTACTCCTTTGGGGAGTATTTGTAGAAATTTATTAAGAGATTGTTACTAAGGATTTAGAACATCTCAGTGTTAGAAGGAGTGTGGCTTCACTCAAGACTCGCACGGATTTGGTTATTCGGTTAGTATCACTTTAATAGTAAAGTGTTTGTATTATTCATCTCTTTTGTTACTTGTTGTAATCTCTAAAACTCAAACGCTATATCTCGTGGAATATCTTGTGTGTGGTTGTAATCTCTAATGAGGTTACACTTATATGTTTAGATAGCTTTTTATATTGATACACACACCTTAGAATTGGATGTTCTAGGTTTAATAATAAACCTGCAATTGTGTGATTTGTATGTTTGACAACTAAGACCTGCATGTTTTAGTATAACACTTAAAATATGAATCTGCATAT
Organism: Gentiana dahurica var. dahurica; assembly: GCA_024500145.1. Classification (NCBI taxonomy): domain Eukaryota; kingdom Viridiplantae; phylum Streptophyta; class Magnoliopsida; order Gentianales; family Gentianaceae; genus Gentiana; species Gentiana dahurica. The sequence continues at coordinate 84,478,116 of CM044899.1, read as the reverse complement.
CTGGTTTATATTTGGTCATGTGGTTAAACCTGCTATAGTGTTCACACCTACAATGTGTATAACACCTTAAGTGCTCAAACCTTTTTCAATCATTTGGTATTGTTTCAGTTTTGCAAAACACAGTCTTCATCATAACTAATTGAACTCAAGTATAAGCATATCAACAGAAGTTAACTTAGGTTCATTTAGTTAATTGAAACTAGATCTTCCGATAGGTTCGTTAATTGAACTAAGTTAAGCAATTACTCTGATTTTCTGATAAACCACACTGGTTTTATATAATCTGCAAGAGTGTTTTTAAGTGGTTAACAGAATTTTTTTTAAAGGTAATAATACTCTATTCACCCCCACTAAAGTATTTATTGCGCATTCCCGATCCAACATAGCATTGGGTTGTGGGACCATAGGTTCAACCTTTTGATTAAAAAATTTGAGGGTTGAAGTTAAGCCATTGATTCAAACCCTTTCTTTTACCATATGGGAGATCATGGGCATGTCAATGGTTCAATGGCAATCCACATAGCCATGACAAGACAAAAAACATTAACAATCAACATATCAATATGAACTATAGGGATCTACAAATACACAAAACAAAACAAAAGGAGGAGACCCACCACCCATGTGTCAGCCGAGCCGATGCCGACAGCACTGGGTCCCGCCACTGCCGGCGGCAGCACGCCGGCCGGTGGTGGTGGTCACCGATCGCCCTTTTTTTGTTTTTTGTTTTTTTTTTGTTGCAATCGTATCGTTTGTCAATCCAAATCATGCGTATTCTAGATGTGATGATTATGATGAAAAATACTACGCAAATTAAATTTTGCTTATTGCTTAATTCGAAGACCGCTCTGATACCACTGTTCGGAAATTAACGCGGGAACGCATCAGAATTTAAAATTTTGATTTCCTTTCATCCAAGATCGACTTCGTTTAAAAAATAACCAAAGTGAAAGTAGACAATATTTCATACCCGGTTGATCAAAATTAGATCGTCGCATTGTCTACGGTTATAGTTTGTACGAAGCCGCCCAAGTGTTCGGCCTCTACCGTTGATTCACACGAACAACTTCCGTAATTAGTCAACTGATAGGCCGCGTTGTTTTATTTTCTCCCAAAACTCTCTCAAGAGGATCTCTAATATCTCTGTAAAATAATGCATGAAAATTGTGATAAAAAGAGTTGGTGCGACTCTCCTTATATAGGAGTATGAGGCACCGCATTATTCTCTCAATTGGATTAGGATTAGCTTATCGCTTGGAGTAGAGATTAAGAAAACTGATTCCAAATAAAATAAGTATTCCTTTCTTCGTAAAAAATAAATAAATAAAATAAGTATTCAGAAAAAAAATCATTTTAATTGATTTTTCCCATTAATATCTAATATCTTATATTAAATATTTCCAAGACATATATATATATATATATATATAATACCAATATATATTAATATCCAATATTAATACGTAATAATATAATACCATTATTAATTAATTTGAAATATATATATATATATATATATATATATATATATATATATATATATATATATATATATATATATATGTGTGTGTGTGTGTGTGTGTGTGTGTGTGTGTGTGTGTGTGTGTGTGTGGTGACATATGTATCATATACATAGTGGATATTTAATTAATCTACATTATCAATATCTCATATTATTTATTCATAATATATAAATACTACTATATTAATTTATAAATTTAACAATATATAGTCGTGATAAATAATTTCTCATTTGGTTATCACAATAACCACAATTTAATTCGCTCGTTGTCCATATGTGTGTGACCCGATAGGCTTTCGAATATGTTGGCCGTAAGTGCAAAATGCATTTACGAAAATACACATTTCACTTAACGATCATGATTAGCGTCTAGCAACAAGTCATGACCCCCAATCATCGGAAGAGTCAAGTGCATTGACTATTACTTTTATGTGAGACTGTTACCGTGTAAATAGAATCCTATCGCTGTTATAATATCCATGCAGTCGTATCTTGAGTGTCAAAACATTAACGATCGTATCTTATAAACTAGATATCCTACTCTCACGAAACAACACATTACTTCCGTCTTGCAAAGACGTTCAAGAATAAGACATTCCTTATAAGAAGACCCTTTCGGATATTTACTCCTACTATTATGAAACGTGATTTTCAGACGAGCGACATAAATTCTCGCATCCTCAATATCACACACAATCATTACGCGTGATCGCCATGTGGCTGGGGAAACCTCAATAGTGTCAAAATGATAATCCACACCGTGATGTCATGAAGACTCGATCTAAGGATAATTACACTACCGACATATAGTGCGGCACTTTATAAAGTAAGTGGGTCAATCTAACGTCGCGATCGTAATACACGCCCACGCATGGTTCAAGTGTCTCCACACTTCGATAGATGAGATCGCCACTATCTTCACAAGATAGAAGACATCTAATACGTGTTAGTTTAACCGTACTATTAATATCTCATTTAATAATACATATGACTAAAGATATGTAAGTATCAACCCATTTAAGGTGAGTCGAGATCTCATCAATCATAATCACTATTATAATTTTTCAATCACTTGATGAATCGTTACCATATATACAATATAATAATTGGTTCGTTAATTGAAAAATATATAATAATGAAAAGGATTTATTAGAAGTATAAATATAAAATGTAGTAGAAATGACCCGATCCAATCGGATCCGGTCCATCCCGATTGAGTTTAGGGCACTACATTAACAATGTTCCACTTCACCTAAAGTCAATCACTCATACACATAAAATCAAATTGAAATACAAGAATCTCATACAATACTTGTAACCAACAATAAGCGTAAACGGATCACTATCCTTAGGTATGTGTACTCATCGTAAATAGGTGTACTATTTAATTGTGGATCGATGGTACGACAATTTTGTCGTTTAGCGGCGCTTTTTTTTTTTTGGTGAAGCAAAACGGCGTCGTATGACGGTGTTTATGGATTCCAGCAGCTTTCCACCACCGGCATTCTCCTCCAATGAAAGGTGTTTGTGCGGGCTATAGGAGATGGAGTCGGCCAGACTGTACATCAGTTCTCTTTCTTGTGATTTTCATGGGCTATGATGGCTTCTTCGATGCATTCTGTGCTTTGGCATAAGGTAATTTTCTTCCATTCTCTTCTCAATTTTTTGGTAATCTTCTTCTCCATTGGCTTTCTAATTCGGTCTGTAATTGTTAAGAAAGTCTGTCATCTGAAAAATCGCCCATCTTTACGCCGATTGTGTTCTGAATTCATGGAGATTTGGTACGGTGTTATCACAGCAACGTGTTTATCACTGGGTTTTGATTTGGAGCATTCAATTCTCTTATTCGAGTTTGGAAAATTTTAATTTTGTTATTATGTAGTTTTTATTGGTTCTCTCTCGATTTTCGGTGACTTGGAGTACTGACGTTGAGCTCTTTTAAGTAATCACTGTATAACATATGACATAGAATCTCACAGAATGAGGTTGTTTTTTGTTTTTGGGCAAGGCTTTAGACTGGTGTTTGTTCAAATAGCTGTGAATGGCAGAAGTTCTTGAATATTTTGTTAAATATCTCTCTTTCATAGGTGTTTAATAAGCCTATCTAGGTGGTGTTTGAATTTGTATGTAGGCAGCAGATTCTACACAGGTTAAATGGGCTAATGGTTCTTGCTTAAGTGTTAGTTTCACCGTCAGTGACCTTCTCCCTACTGATAAAGCTTTAAACGATTGGTTTTTCCCTCTTTCCCGCTGTATTTTTTTTACCTCTCTTTATGAATTGAATTAACTTTCCTGCAGATTAACTTCCTAATGAGTAATTCAGTGATATCAAACCACATATACACAACTAAGAAAGGTTATTCTTTTGTGCACGGCATGGTGATGAACTCGCGTTTTTGCAGATAATTACAAGTAAGTAGTAGATTTTGTCATTTTCAACTTTTTTAAGTTTTTGAATTTGGATTTAGTTATAATGTTGCTGGTTTTGAAGTCTGAGGATGGAATAAAAGTAAGCATACAACAATGAAAGACAGGGGTATTTAATCATAAGAATTCTTAAATACGTTTGTAAGTGATTCTGCTTATATGAATTTCCAAATTATGTTACAGTTGTTCAGGTAAATCTATAAATCAATATTCCTTATCAAAAATGGGTCTTAGGTGCCTCTCACAATTATTTTAATAGGGTTCTTTTCTAACTCAGGGTATCCATTTAGCTATACCTACTTTGTAATGGAGATGTGATGTTGAATATTTTTTTTTGCTTTGTTGTGTTCTGTGCTAAATAACTTACTTCTTTTCTATGCTCTTGTTTTCTTGTCAGTTACTGTTTGATGAGGGATTTGATGGACCTATTGCTGGATTTTCTCACTTGTGCAGTCTAAGATGCTTGTCGTTAATCTATGCCTTTTCACACAGGTTGGGAAATCAACGATCCTCAGAGTGAAAATCGGTAGAACTGGTGGCAGGAGTGGTGGATTTGACGGCGATGATCAAGAAAAAGGCAACTGCAGCATCCTGGTAATCATATTCTGATGATTGTCCTCTTGAACACACTCATCACTTAACATCCTTAATCGGACTTCAAATTTATCATCGAGAAGTACGCTGCTTGCATCAACATTTCATCAAGTATATATGAAATGAAAGGCGTCAGAAACCCACCCGGCATAGCTGGTGAAATCAGACCCTTTTGTGGAATATTTACAATATTTTTTTTTTCTTTTTTGCTGTGCAAAATGGGATGAGGCCGGTATGGATGGTGACAACAATGGTGGTGGTGGTGGTGAATTTGATATTGGTGACAGTTTTCAGCACCTTTCTTTCTATGCCTTTTCGTTTAGCTCATCCCTTGCTATTCTCATTTTCTGGTTTAGTCCTCCTTTTTCCTTAGTACTTCGAAACATCTGCCCCTGAAACAGCTCATCATATAGGCTATGTACGTGGCTGTTGTAAATCAGTAAAGTAGGCTTCACACTTGCCATCCTGGTCACAGTGCTAAACTGAATATGCGTGGAAAGCTGTACAAACCAAAAGGCGAGGTAGATTATTGAACATCTGTTTACTTGAATACTACATTGCTGAATTAAATCACTATGAAATTGTGATAATAGTTCATGTTAAACAGTGATGTTCCAGTTTATCTGGTTTTGTTTTGAAGTAGAATGGACATATCTGTAAAAATGGTCTCCAATTTGAACTGTAATAGTGCGGTGAGAGATATAAATTCACTTTAAAAGTGATCTGACTATATGTTGTTACTTTTGTTTCAACGGGTATCAACTTTCTTAGAAATTCATGACATTGCGGGGCTGGTTCGAGGTGCTCCACAGTTCCTCTGCAGGTATGCCTTTTTAATTTGTTTTTGCTCCTTTCCTATCAATGATATTGAAATATATGCTGTCATTCTAGGTCAATGATGCTGTTATTGTTGGTGAAACACATTAGTGTCTTGATCCTGAGATACAACCATCCAAGTTTGCATTCAGTGGGCCTGTTTTGTGCTCGACATAGATTTTTTTACTTTCATTCATACAATCAAGATTGTCTTACTTTTTATTTTTAATTAGTGCTTATTTAAATTATAATTAAAAGGTCATGAATTTGAAATCCATACATATTCAGAGCATAAGAAAGGCTGCAATTTCAGCTCTTTATGAGGTTAATAAGATTACATGTTTGTGTTATTTACTAATTTCCAAGCTCAGCTGTGCTTATTTCATTATCTTTGTTGGTCATTCTAGGTTAAAATAGGGCTTATTAGTTAAGATGGCTTCTTGTGACAGAACTCTAGGTCAGACGATTATGATTTTGAAATTTCGTTAGTTCCTTGGTGTATTGATTGACTCAATAAAAGTTCTGTAGTTTAAGTTTGTCATATTGTTCTGTTATGCTTGTGTTCTTCCATTGTTTGGAATATTCATGGAGTGCGCTTATATTTACATTTAAAGTCCTTGTTTTTACTGTTTCATAATTTTAAATGGAAATTTACGAAATGCTAATAACGGTAAAGGCTGCTTTCATTGTACCTGTCAACATCTCATACATATTTTTGGTGTGTTTGCATTCTTGAATCTACAAGCTTTCCGAATCTCCTATGACGTTAACGTGACCAAAGAGTGGTTACATTATGTTCCACGTTTGATAACTGATAATGAGTCCAGCATCCAGGAAGAATATGAAAACTTGTTTATGGAATTAGTTCTTCATAGAGTGACAGGTGGATCAAATGCTTCATAACATGGTGATTTACGCATCACTGATTAGCAGGGAAAAGAAAGTTTCAGATAGAGAAGGCGTTATGTGCATAGTTAAAGAGATTTGCCATGGGGAGGTTACATAGGTTGAATGTTTTAAGCATATGTAATTCGTGGGTACAAAACAACCTTAGCAGGCTTGAAACAAGCGTATGTAATGAACAACGAATCTACTTTTGGCATGTATATTAAGAACTACGCCTATACATTTCATCCGAATCTCTTGTGACGTTAACGTGACTAAAAGGCAGTGACGGACCCAGAAATTTTTTTCAGTGGGGGCCAAATTCTCACTAAAATATGGTAGCGAAATTTTTCTGAAAAAAATCACAAATGTTAATAAGAAAAAGGGAAAAACATAAATATTAAACACTAGAAAGGGAAAAATAAAACATAAATTACAAACTGTAGATAAAAAACAAACAAAAAAAGGGTTAAAAAAAATATGTCACTGCAAAGATTCGAACCCTTGATTCCTTGGTTAGTTTTTAGACACCATACCAATTGAGCTATAGTGAGAGTTCTATTAGAAATGTTCGAAAATATATACATACACAGGTATTGTAGGGGTATACTAGTAATTTCACCCCAAAATTTGAGTGGGGGCCATGCACCCCCCCTCCTCCATGCTGGGTCCGTCCCTGCTAAAGGGTGGTTATATTCTGTTCCACGTTTGATAACTGATAATGAGTCCAACATCCAGGAAGAATATGAAAACTTGTTTCTGGAATTAGTTCTTTATAGAGTGACAGGGTGGATCAAATGCTTCATAACATGGTGATTTACGCATCACTGATTAGCAGGGAAAAGAAAGTTTCAGATAAAGAAGGGGTTATGTGCATAGTTAAAGAGATTTGCCATGGGGAGGTTACATAGGTTGAATGTTTTAAGCATATGTAATTCGTGGGTACAAAACAACCTTAGCAGGCTTGAAACAGGTGTATGTAATGAACAACGAATCTACTTTTGGCATGTATATTAAGAACTACGCCTATACATTTCATCAGAATGGAGACTGCCAAACAGGGTCCACCGTGCATCGCACGGTGTGCCCCTCTAGTACTATCTTTATGGCTTTACTTCCAAATGATCAAGTCAAATGGTAGACTATGTTTATGTAAATGATCAAGTCAATGTTATTCCTATAAAATTAAATAATCACTAAATCAAAAATACTATATTAATGTCACTATATAATTAAGTGATTGACGTCACTATCCAGAAAACTAAAATAGCGTACTAGATTGATGGTAACATTTGACTTGATCATTACCAAATCATTTACATAAATTAGTTTCCTAAATTCATTGATTCTATCACTTGAGAACATTTTTTTCTTGTCTTAAGAAAATGAAAATAACAAAGTAAAGAAGCATTTTCATACGATAGATACTATATCGTAATAATCTATTTTATTTTATTTTTCATCAATCACGTAACCATGAACTAAGGAAAATAAAGATATCCCTCAATAATTAGAAAATAGATATTAAAAAAATACTTTCGTGACTTTGAAGACCATAAATCGATAATTGATGTGATCAAGTATTGTTGAGTATTACTCCCTCCGTTTCTAAATATCTCAGTCAGTTGTCAAAAACATATTTATTCAGAATGTGATTTAATGTTATGACTTTAAGAAAGCAATGACTAAGAAGTCGATCTCTATGATATAATTAATGTAGTTTTCCTTGTAACTTTTTACCTAGTACTCTATCCGTCCCAAAATATAGGTCATTCTATTCTTTTTGTTTGTCCAAGAATATTAGTCATTCTATATTACAAATTAAGTATATATATATTACTCATTTATTTTTCTTACTTCTAATTTATTAACAATCAAACTATTTTTCAATACTTTATATCATTTCATTAATTATAGTAAAATGACATTTTAGGTATTTCTTCTTAAAGTTTATGGCATTCAATCATTTTTTTAATCTGAATACACCAAAATGTCTTATATTTTGAGAGGGAGAGAATATTAGATAAAGGTAAAGTAGAAAAATGAACAATAAAAGTTGTTTTGAAAAATAAACTGCTTCATATAAAGTGAAATAAATTTTTTAATAACTGCATGTTGTTTTGAAAAATAAACTGCTTCATATAAAGTGAAATAAATTTTTTAATAACAGCATGTTATTTTAAAAGGGATGGAGTACAATCTAATTGAAGGCGGGAAGCGAAACACCATGCTTTACTTTTCAAAGTCTACATCTACGTGGTACATATATAATTTTTTTATTCTGGTACACATATAATTAACTTTGTATCTTATGGAGTTAATTTTCTTTATGGATCTTAAGAGTTCGATCTTTATATAATGCATAATTTATCTCAATTACAATATCTACCACCGCAAGTGCACTTATAATTACACATAAAGCAAATATCAAAAAATATCTAAGAGCACTTGTGTTAGATGCTGTAAAAATTTCCTTTACATGCATTGTATTCATTTGGGTTTTATAAATAAATTTTCTTTTATATCTATCTCATTATGTAAAATAGAACTGATGTATTTCAATGTGCAAACTAAAATAACGTGTATTTAAAAGCCAAAATAGAGTATTTATTAAAAGGATCGTCTGAGTGATTTAATAAAATTTATGCTACATGCAACATATTCCACACACACACACACACACACACACACATATATATATATATATATATATATATATATATATATATATATATATGGTTTGGCCTTTATTTGCACCACTGACTATACTAGTGCACCTCAGTAGAATCGATCATGTGGAAGTCGGTTCTGGAGTCAAAAACCGACATCCAGCAGAGTTGATTCTGAATCGACCTTGTGAAAATCGGTTTTGGCTTAAGAACCGACTTCACACGGTTGATTCTGTGAAAACGATGTGATGCACAAGTAGGTGGGGTGCAGCTAGTGTTGTAAAACGAACAGATCCATTTGTGAACAAGCTCATGTTCGGCTTATCAGTTTTCGTGATCGTTTATTCGTTTATCTTAATGAGCTGAGCTCAAACATGATTGTGGGTTCGTTTGCTAAACGAACGAGTATGAGCTTGGTTCGTGAACGTTCGATTATGTTCACAAACTTGCTTATATAAATAAAGCAATTTACAATAACACTGATAAGTTATCTATTCATATAATAAAGATTATAGATTGATTTTATATAATATTTAGTAATTTTTATAACACTTTTTGTTGTATGATATATGTAATACAATCTATAATGAGCTCGAATTAGAAGCCAAAAATATGTTTAATGAGCCGAACTCAAAACACGAGCTCGAGCAGTGCATGTTTTAAACGAGCCAAGCTCGAACATAATATATTCTCCCTTTAACAAACGAACAACCACGAACAAGCTCCAGTTCGAACCACCAATAATCGGGTCAACTTGGCTCGTTAACAGCACTAGGTGCAGCGGTAGAACATGTGAGTGTAAATAGTAATAAAATAATAAGCCTTTTTTTTCTCCCGAAAAATATCCTAATACAATAAAGAGAAGAAAGTGGGCTTCTGAGCGAGTAAAAAAATAGAGAATCATCTGGCAGAATGAATTGGTAAAATGAATGTATTGATATTGATACATAGAAGACAAAGTATGGAATGCATTTCCAGATTTGTATAATTCCTGGTACTACTAAGAAAAAAAGTGAATCTCGAATTAAAAATCTCAAAGGAAAAATAAGTCACAAAAATCAATTATCACTTTTATTTTTATTCACACCTAATTCTACTGCAATATTCAACACTTGAAATCACACCATTTGACTACTGTCACAACATGTTTAGAAGAGTTCAATAGACAGAAGATGAACCAAAGATATCTACAAGTAGAAGCAAATTAGCACAACACTTGTAACCTAAATAGAACAAAAGCAGAATGTTGTCATCATCAGGATTGTTGAGATTTCATATATAATAATAATAATAATAATACCATCTAAATCATTCATGGAGAAACCCACTGAAAGTAACGGCAACGGGCACCTGTAACAGCAGTCCAGTTCCCACACCCGAGGAAGATGCACCCGTTCATTGGACCAGGCTTTCGGAACATACCTTTGCTGCTTTTTACTCCACAGTAACAAAGAGGTTCAAGCTGCAGAGCCGGGACACGCATAGCCATCACTCTAAGAGCCGGGTAATGAGTAAATGCGTACTCAATAGGCTGTTTAAACGTCGACTCACAAACCAACGAGTCGGTAATTGAGAATTTGAATCCTTTGGTCATGAGTTTAGCAAGAAGGAAAGCTGTGTTTTTTGCATCATCAAGACCACAATGAGGACGACCCTGCCATGACAAACCAGCCATTTCAACTGCCTCTTTTAAATTGCACCTTGCACCATCAAATACTTCGCGAAATGGAACTTTCAAGTTGATCCATCTATAATACAAGGAAATAAATGTTCTGAAATCAGTAGCTTTACATAAATTTTTTTGGGGTAAATTCCATTTCAACAGCCTCTCTTTCTGGGGTGGGGGGGTTAATTTCTCTGGAGTAAATTCCTTTTTCCATTGTAGTTTGACATATATTGAGAAGACCCCCCACCCCCCACCCCCATAGGTATGACAAAAGGGTTAACTGTGTCTTATGTCTAAAATCGTATATTTCATCCCATATGGTTTCACTGAAGGGTCTATCCTTAAAAATTCTACATTTTGCCCCCTGTGGTTTTAGCAGAAAGTGTTAATTTTCCTAGAAAACACAATTAAGTCTTTACTATGAAACCACAAGAGGCAAAAAGTATGTATAGTAGAATGGGTCAAGAAGGTCATCTCAACATACTTCAAACCAAACTGGTTAACAAGTAAATACCCCTAATGTCGTTTTATTTCACAGTTAACAACAGAGAGAAAATCAATTACAATAAAGAAGACAAAGAGAATTAATTAAAAGTTCACCGATTGAAATAAGAAGGCTTTCTGATTTTCTTGTAACGGCATTCAGATTCAAGCATCACTCGACAATCCCAGTCGGACCAGGTAACCACAGCAAAATTCGTGTCCTTCACACCCTTGTTCTCCAACCATTTGTCATGCCTAAGTAGAGCTTCACTCAGAGTAACTCCTCTATCAACCTTAACCAAATAAGCTAATAAGCACAAATTGAACTTCAATATCAAGACAAAGTGGAGTGAGTACACACTCAAAACAAACTGTAAGAGCACTTGCATAAGCTATTTTGAACAGATTCTGCAAAAACACCGTTTTTTTCTATTTTACAAAATCTCTATTCAAAGTAAAATGCATCAGAATCTTTACCGTGCATAATTTGAATAGAGATTATGTACAGTTTAGAGAATCTGTAGTTTACAAATTTGAGTAGAGATTCTCCTGCGGATGGTTTTTCATGGATTTGAATGATCTGGATCTCTATTTCACTGATATACCTTAATTTAAAGTATCTACGACACGAACTTAGTCAACACATATGTAACTTTCACAGGTACCTAGGGTGAAGCGAGATTTTCTATTACAGGCAAATGAATATGAGAGGTTTGTGAAATGAATCATGACACAAAATATATCGAAACCGATGATTAATGACAAGATTGACAAAACATAATACAATAATGTGATAAGATAAATTAGTTATCAACCTGAATTTGCTGAATCCCAGTGAGGTCTTTGCAGAAATCACTTAATGTTCGATTGCACGTGGGACGCACGTATGTCTGAAAACAAGCTTCAACCTGGCTGGTCATGCCATTGACAATTACAGACGGAAACTCAATTATCTCTTGCGGGTTAGGAATCTTTACTTTGTCACACGTGGCCTCAAAGTCAATAACGACGAAATACTGAAAATCTTGGAACTTGTACCCGTTGTTAGGGTAATTCTGCGGGGCATTGTTTACAGGAGCATAATGAAATCGGTTATCCACATAGTAGGAATAGAACTGGCCTTTAAGAGCTTTTGGATTGCTCAACTTCACACCAGCAGAAACTGGATAAAAAGCTGGCAACCCATGAAATCCATATAGGTGAATTGGTTCTTTATGATTTTCTTCAGAAGTCTTAGTATAATCACCAGTTACTGAGCTTTTATTATCGATGGCATCTGGAGTAGGATGACCATTAATTGTATCTTTGACCTCATGAAGATCTTGAACTTCAGTTCCATTACGTTTCTGATTGCTAGGGAAATGAATGTTCGTAGGGCAATTCATCAGTACCTGACGGTTCAATTGCAAAGAATCTGTATAGAAAAACATAAAAAAACAAAATATGTTTACTCTATCAGAATGATGCATCTCAAAACCCACTATTCAATTATTTAGGGGAAACAAGCCTTCACATAGAGGAAACCCTAAAGTACAATACGTGGAGAAAAAAAACTGAAAGATATTCAAAAGGGACTTGGTGACCACACATAAAACAAAGATTATGCTAAATGATTTGACAAGAGACTCAGCTAACACTGATGAAGTTACCTACAATGTTAATGTTGGCATGTACAAAACAGACTCATTTGAAGTTCTGAACTATGAAGTGTCACAAAATAAAAAACACGATTATTCCGCAGAAAACTTATCGTTTTTGCTTCTACAAGTATTCTACTGCAATTTTACTAACTTTTCTTCCACTAATTTTCTTACTGGTCAGTGTTCTATGTCAAGTTCAGTCCTTGTTTTGTTGTACAGGCTAATGATTCATATACTATTACAATCTATGCCTCTAGGTGGAGGGGTGTTACCAAGCCTAAAACTAGTCAGAAGATTGTCATCTTGCTTTACTAAGGGACGGGTAGACTTGTTATAGTCAGTCTCATATATTTCTATAAGAAATTGTTTCTGTGGCACAAGTGCATTACTCTGGTCACACCTTTACACGTCACTTTTCCTGTTAAGCCAATGTGGGGCAATATAATGGCCAAGAAATTATTAATTTAGCATGAGATCCGCTTCATACATTAGGTACTGATCAATATAGGTCATGCAAAGTATTTTAAGATTGATGCCCATAGGTAATTCAGGGAAACCTCAATCAGTCCTCAAGGGATACCTAGAACATTAATGTTCCATTTAGAGAGGATAGCGCATGCTTGGACCTATCCCAGAATTAGCATTCTCTCTTATTTGAAAAGGACATTTCAGAAATGTTCGCAGGTGTGGTAAATCTAGGAGGTGCTATACTGAAAAATGTTAATCAACAGCTGAACAACTACCAGCTTTCATGGTTAGTTAACTGCAATCTGTTATATCAATAAATTGACAACGAGGATTTACGCCATAAATGGAAACACCCTATTTATCTATCAAATACAGGCATAGGCGATCCCCAATTTATTGAATTCGAATTATGAAGTCAAACAAGGAAGAAGTAAGGAAAAAAAAAAAGGTTATCACCACCAACCCCCAGGATGAAATAGAAACTAATACAGCAGAAAAGGAAGTGAAAAACAGCTACCATATACAAGTTTCAAACGTGTGGTCAGCCGCCAAATAAGTTACCTTGTACAAGTTTCAAAAGTCATTTTTACCCTCAAGTTCATCATTCTCTTTACATGTAGTCCCAAACCACTCATCTCCTAGTGAGTTTTTAGTAAAACGTCATCTTTTGACATGTTACCTAGGTGTACTGCGGTGTCTCCTGTAGTCCACGAAAGAGGAAAAGCTATAACCCCTTCAACATTGCAGTAACCCAAAGAGCATATAAATCAATGTCAGTAACAATAATTCTACAAATTTTTAACCAACAACTAAATCTGTTTCTTTAAACTCAAAAATCTGGATTTTGCAATCCTTCTTATATGACCATTAATATTATGTCAAACTTGACAGTACATTGGTTAAGGGAAGGCAAATTTCTTGCTTGGGTAAAACAGTCTTTATCCATCAACATTCGGGCTTAGAGATGGTAAGTCTAAACTACTGACTGTTTTGCATTAATCACTGGCTAACCACCAAATATCTCGTTCAATTAGCTAGGATTTTCAGATTAGAATTCCATAGGTGTGACCATACCATGAACTATTTACTATTGGGATTTTTCAAATCCAAGGATCGGAGTAAATTGAATGTAACAGATAATTTCAAGCTACTAGTTAGAAGGAAATATGTGATAGAACTATCCAAAAGCTATTTAAAGGCAAACAACAGATAAATTTCATCATTGCCTCTCAATCCATATTATATAAAATGTACGTTTAAGAGATACTAGCCCCACTTAAATCATAGCAAGCCTTATCTATTACAGTAATGCCACAGAAAATTTGAGGGTTGCACAAGCTAAGGGATTCTCAGACACATGCTTTTAAATGCATTTATATGCACGATCACCATACCATGTGTCTAACAATACAATAGAAAGCATAAAGTGCATTATTTAGTCGATGTGCCTGTCCCCAAGTAATTTTCTAAGTATCGTATCCCAAGTCATTCTATAACATAACATGAAAAATAATTAGACAAGTATATATTATCATCTCCTTAGTCCTTGACTGACCCAAGCACTTGAAAAGCATCCATGCACAATTTATGTTAATCTTTACTCACCATTGAATATTGTTATACTATTAACTCACCCACCCAACTTTCACACCTTCACTGAATGCACCACAAGAGAAGTGAAAATGCATGGACTCGTTACATCAGCCTCCCCTGCCAGCACTGGCAGACCTAGAGCCTTAGAGGGGGGGAGGTAAAGGAGCAAAGTCCACATATATGGCGGATAAGTAGTGGTAGTGATCAATGGTGTTAGGGTACACAGTCATCATCTGATCCAATTTATACCATTTGCTAAAAATTGAGTCCTTTGGTTACCAACATGTTTAAATGAAAAAACTCACTTGGACTAAAACTATTATTGGGAAAGCAGCATTGCCCTATTAAATGAAAATAGTGGGGAAAGACACAGAGATATTGTTAGCATCTCTATATCACATCTTCCCATGACAGAAGTTTTTTTTTGTCCATTTGCGTATACACTTTATGACTGTAGACCAATTTACATGGAGCGTTTGCAATTGGAAAGCGGGGCTTATGCTTTCAGAGTGCATAACGTAAAAAATTGTATTTATGTACACTTTTGTTTGGCCACACACATCAAAAGCAACAGCTTGGTTTAGAACTTCGATATGAAAACATAATTGAACATTGCACTTTTTTAACTCACTTATTTCACAAAACAAAGCTATAAAGACATGTCCAAACATCCACCTATTACTAGAGGAAACCTAACATTTTAAATAGAAGCAGATGGAACAATACAATAACTACTAGTTTTTTTCCCAGAGAACCAAAAGAGGTTGTTGAACCCCCCCGCCGGCATAAGATAGGTCTGCCTCTGCACCCTTTACTTCTGTCCAAACTACTATTACCCATATAAGTATCTTTTAAAGAACTAATATTCTCTCTTTTAATAGTAGTTTGGGATTCATGCATAACGTCTACTAAATCTTACTCACTTCAAGAAGGATACGTTAGGAATGTAACTGCCAAACTATGACTAAATTCCGCATCTGCCACACATCCTCTGCCAAAAGTTCATTATCACACAATGATAAGTCGATTCCAAGATCATGTGAATATCCCGGATCAATAATGACATTAAAGGAACGGTAAGAAGTTGTCTTACTTACTTTCTTTCCTTCCCTTTTGCAGTAAGATCAAATTATCACACTCCACTCATCTTTTCCTCTGCTATAGCCTACTATCATTCCTTTCCTTCTTTTTTAATTCTTCTGCATCTAAGACTATGTCCCTTTACCCTTACACGCACACTTGATGCTTAACCTTCTTCTAAGCACACGGTGTATTGTGTTCTTTCCTCGCTAGCTTAACTACGGAAAAAGGAAAGAAAAATAAAAACCTAGTTGAGAACTCCACTATAAAGAGATTACAGTCTGCATACCTAAGCTTTTCAGGCCCACATGCATCTGTCGATGAAATGCTAGCGATGACAAATGTCAATTACAAAAGCGTGGAGAAATATTCCACCCATGAGAAGCTTTTCAGACCTTTCTTGATATCATAGCACACTTTCTTCACTTTACTTCTCTTTCACTTCATCTGCATCTAAAACTATATTCCTTTAGTCCTGCAGGATTTCTATGCTTAACCCGTCCTTTAAGTACCCACCACACTGATTTATCCTACCTTTTCCCACCGAAGGTATGGGAATCTATAGTATCTTCATCTATGACTTCGTGAAAATGACAAGTTAAAATATCCCCGGTGAAAGAAACTAAATCTAAAACAAGAGAAACATTTCAGGACTATAAATAAATTTTTAGCATCGACAATCATCCTTTCCCAGAATTTGGCAACCATTCTCCCTCAGCATTCATTTTTGCAGGAAACTCAAGATAATCATTCACTAGACTTCATGGACCTCTATTCGTGAATTTATGTAAGAAAAAGCATTATTAGACACAGTTCTGAAAATTTAGGTAGTAAATCAAGTTCCTGGGTTATATAAAAAAGGTAAACATCAGATCCATTGAGTACTTGAACACAGCACTTGTCTCCAATCCCTTAGTCAATGCGCAATACCAAATAGTGCAAATATTGAACCTAACCTTCTATTCAAAATTGAACTTAACCTTCTATTCAGTGCAACATGCCTAATACCCAAGGAATTCATTTATAAAACTAAAATATATAAAAATTGTAGTTCCAATAGCATCTTCTTGTCTACCAAAAGATCCCAAATTTTGAGTGTCTGAACTTCATCATACATTTGAAGTTATAAATAAAGTCAAGGTCCTAGACATAAGCTTCTTGATATAATGGATGATTGCAAGCGTTAGTATTTGTAAGAACAATGCAGTTCAAATCATTAGTAACCGGAAAAACATATAGTACCTCCTTCCCAAAATATAAGTCCATTTAGCTTTTTGAATTTGTCCCATAATATAAGTCCAAAAAAATACCAATGGGGCATTTATTAAATCTTTCTTCCTTTTACCCCTCATTTATTATACATCACCTTCTTTACAACTAGAGTCAAAGGGTATTCAAGATTTTTACCATCAAAATTAATGACACTTAACCACTTTCTTAATCCGTGTGAAAACATCTAAACGGACTTACATTTTGGGAGAGAGGAAGTAGTTCTTTAGACTTCCTTACCATCTCAAGGCAGTCGAGCCATATAAAGACTTAAAAAAATGCCAAAAAAGCAACAAAGAGTGAATAATGTTATTTAATTCTCCTCAACCAGTGTCCACACGATAACCGTAACAGTATTTTCCTTCACCAACATAGATAGGCCTCAGTACTTTCTTCTTTCACTTTTGTCTTCATACAAGTTACAATTCATTTACTTTTTTCCTCACACTGATATTTGTAGAACCCACTGGCATTTTATCATTCTTAGTGTTGAATTATGAAGTGTGGCCTGTATAGTCTTTTTCTATATTTTCTGTCATATTATTTTACCAGTCTACGTATTTGACAGCTGGTTATTTGGTTAGGCTGTTATTTGAATAAGTAGTTAGAAGTTTAAAATGTTAAGTTTCAGTTGAGTTGAGATAAGATAGAACCGTGTTCTTATCCTACTCATTTCAACTCTTTTGCTGCGTGTATTTAAGAGGCTAAGCAGTTAGCTAAGTCCTCGGATTGTATCAATAAAAGAAGCATTTACACTTAGTTATGCACTTTTGGTTATTTTCTTGAAGTCAACAACATTAGCATTAAAGCACAAAGATCTACAATTGAACATCCAGTCTAAATATTTCAACACTTCATTTCTCTTTGAAAATTCTGGGACATAAATACATGCCTGAGTTCAGCATTTGCCCTTCATTGACAACACATACCTCTGTTACTACAAGCAGAATGTATAACAAGAATTTGAATTAGTGATCAATGGGCACTCAGTACTGGGTAGCAACTCATATGTACACTTGCTGTGTAATGTGTTCTTATTCAACATTTGCTGAACACCAATGCACTTCCAAGCATACACCTTTTGTTTGGAAACCCGCCATCAATCCTTATACCGAATACCTACTACGTGAAACCAGCCAACAAGCCTCATTCCTGAAACATCCTAATTACATCCCTAAACAGGCACATGTGTGTTTAATAATTCAAATAATAAGTTGGGATTGTTTCTTTTTTTCTTTTCTTTTTCTTCATTGATCCCTAGGTGATACCAAAAAGTGCAATGACATTTACCACTAGGCAAGTCCAAACCCCAAGTTGGGATTGCTTCTTCTATATCTTTGTGTGCACTTTTGTTGCTATATGCATATACAAGATCACATGATTCAGGGATATGGTTTCTAGGGTACAGCTCTAATTTGAGATATACACTTAACAACATAAACATTCTGGAGGTGGCCAAGTGGTCATATGAACAACTGACTATCATACATAGCATCACCAATGAAGGGAAAAAACACATGATTATTGTGACTTTGGACCAAAAGGTGTAAATTCCACTGTTAAAAACGTGATAACATAACCACCAATGCAGGAAAAGAACATAAGGCCACAATCTATAAACAACAAAACTAATCAAGTTTTCAACAGTAATTTATCTGGGAAAATTGTTTGAGACCATTAACGAGTCGACCTTTGCTTAAACCCACATCGCAACTCGAGGCATAAAAAAAAAAAAAAGCAAATAGATTACCTTTGTCTTCCAAGGCAGTCATGATGATCAAAATTTGTGCCGTGAAGATCCAGCAGAAAGAACATCAGATCTCCCACTTCAATTTTCACGGCTACAATCACAACACGAATTAACACTAACATTATTATTGCAAAATCAAAGCTTAGACTTCCTCAATGCAATTGCACTTTCAATGGAGGAAATTACCTGTTATGGTACGGTGATCTGAGATATCTGACATACAGAGGGAAGAGGAGAGCGCCGTGGTGGCAAAGCATTTATATTATTATTATATTAGTAGTAGGATATAAATCCATCTATAACAAATGCTGGTATAATTACGAAACGTGTTATTGGTGGCTTTTACGACAAAATAGGGCATTAAACAAGGAAGTTGATCACCTCACCTGCCTACGGACAAAAACTGGCTGACAAACTTCTTGCAATTGAGTTTTACTCACCACGTTTAATCATATTAGACATACTAATCAAATGGTTTTCTACGGGAGAAAAAAAAAAAATTATTTGCATCAAAGTCGATCTACTCGTTGTCTAACACCTACAGGTGCACTACATTATTTTTTTCAGAATCGATCATGTGAAAATCGAATATACAAGACAACATTCGACTTCTCATACTGTTGAAATAGAATCGACACTGAGAAGGTCGAATGTTGTCTTGTACATTAGACTTTCACATAGTTGATTATACTATGATACATAGGTATATATAGGTAGTGTGATACATGGTAAATCAGATGTGGTACGAATAAAAGCCCCAAAAATAATTGATTCAACTCACACCAATCTGAAAACTAAACCGATCCAATTCCAAAAACAAAAACCAAACCAAATGAATATTAAAAATTTTAGTTCGTTTTTTAATCAAATAAAAACTTGATTGGTTTGAAGAACCTATGACATAAGGATAAATAACAAAGCTTTTAACCAATTGAGCTAAATGGATAATTACACTTGATATTGTCTGAAATAATATACATACACAGCTTTAATATAACTAAAGGGGTATATTAGTAACTTCGTCCAAAAATTTGAGTGGGGTCCATGCACCCCACCCATATAAGGCTGGGATACACAATGGCAACATACGTCTATATATCAAAAAATTGTTAAATCCTAACCACAAAGTTCCTCACTTCCCCTATCGCACGAGATGAGTGGACATGTTAATCAGGTAATCTGGTGGCTCAGAGTCATGGCTTGCTATTATACCAAACAATTAAAAGAAGTCGCCCATTTATGGGGTTCGAACCTCCACACTCCAGCTCCCGGTCCAGCAGTCTTTTTAAAGCACTCAAACTCTTTATCTCTAGGTATGTCCATCAAGCATATCTTAGAAGGGAGCAGTAGTTAAATCATGAGTATGGTCGTGATCTTATCAAAACAACAATTCGTAGAAACACAAGTACATGTGTTGAAAAATCCCTATATAAATTGTGATATGATAAAACATGTGCATGTATACCTACATTGTGATATAACTAAAGCTCTGATGCCCATGATCTGGATACCGAGTTCTTAATCGAAAAAGAACACCTGACATGTATATAATTAAAATTAATCAATTATATAGGTAAGTTTGATGTTATCAACACCAGAGAACAAGCAGAAAACGAAATGATAGACACGGAAAGCCAAAAGATTCTACTAATGATTGAAAAGTAACACATGCTACAACTAAAACAACATCCCAAAGTTATTACACAATGATCGAATATCCATTCATCTATTACAATTATAATCAAAGAGTACTACTTTCTCAATCTATTAGAAAAGAAAAGGAAGATTATAATCATTAATACAATGGAATAAAAGAATGATAAGCTTCAAAGGCTGCAACTTCGGAAATCACTATTTAGGGATCTCGAACTCAACCTACAATAAAAACAACATTCTCGGTGGGGGGAACATTAATAATGGGGTAAGTACAAAGTACTTAGTAAATGGTAGAATCACTGAATCTACACATGTTATAACACAAGGATTATCAACAAATCACATATCTTCAAGTAGCACACACCACTTTAATAGTCTCATTAGTAGACACAAACAAGGAACTAGTCTCACTAGTAGACACAAATATGGAAGACATTTGTTACACATTAATCCAAGCACACTTTGCATGATGAAGTCTGCACCATGACACATTCAACACCTCATACGGCACGACATCTAACCATGTGGAATATTACACGAGTCCGATTGGTGTCTAACCATGTGAAGGTCTAATAGTTCCATGTTGCGAAACAGAATCGTGTCTCACCAATGACTAACATGTTTTATCTTTTAGACCTATCAAGTAGGTATTTAAGTGATTATTCTAACCACTTACGTTCATTACACATAAAGGCTTCTTAGGGACATCTATACCCTAGACTACTCAGAGTTACACTACGTAGCGAATTGCACAGAATTATTAGACTCTAGAACAATACCCACGAGGCTAAGGAATAAGGTTTTCAATGATCCCGAATTTCTCCCTGCAGAGGGTCTCCACAAGGTGCTGAGCCAAATCCACTAAAACCAAACCCTTAACTTCTCCACGTAACAAGTAAGACATTGATCATCAAGTCAACGTCACATATGGCCAAATGAAATGTGTTCAAATGCTCCTGTGAACCATGGTGAGGAGCCAAAGCCACTAGAACACACACATTTCACTTTACAACACTTAACATATAAGGATTTACACTAATACATGCTCAAAAAAGGCAAAATACATTTTCACACAAAGCAAGGTAATGAGTGGGCATGTAAGTGACAGGAAAGCTCTCGGGTATTCTGTCCAGGCCAGGAGTGGGCCTGCTTCACCCAGGCGTGCTCCTAAGCAATCTGTGCCTTTTTCCAGCATTCTGCCCAGGTTAGGAGTGGGCTTGTCTCTTTTAGGTTGGGCCTGAGCTCGCAAACAGCAATAAGACTACAACTTTCAACTCATTTCCATGACTATTTTACCACCATTTTTAACACCAAAATATGCTAGAATCTTCACTAGACATTATCATACTTGTTCATGTCAAAAATCTAGATTTAAAACAAGAATTAACACATGTAGATTGCGGTTGAACATCTCTTTTACCTGAATTTCTTGAAGATAAGGATGGGTTTCAAAGTAATTCTTCAAAAAGCTCCAAGAACATGATGACGGTTAAAATAGTCTATCCTACGACATCAATATTCTATCCATTATGAGCTAAAAATAGTTGTTTCGACCTATAAATATGAACCATTTACGTTGAATATCATATGTCGGGTTCGTGAGTCGAGAAATCTGCACTTAGCGTTTATTTTCCCTGTTTCGATATTATTTCATGTATTATTTGATGATTTTTAGGATACGAAATATTGGGCTGAGCATGATGGACGAATCTGGAGTGGACTGAACGAAAAGAATGGGCCTAGGGTATTCCAGAAGCATCCAAGTTAAGTCGGTTGAAGAAAAAAGATAAAATTACCCTCGGTAACCCGAGGGGCGGTGCCGACTTACCGAGGGTCCAGAATCTTCCGAAACGCATTGTCTTGGACGAGGGGTCGAACTAGTTGTTCCTAAGCCGGTTTAGATATCTATAAATAAGAGGCTTCTCCTCAGAACAAAATGTACACAAATTATTCAAGGAAATTATGCAATAAAAGTACTTAGTTCTTTATTTTATTTATTTTATGAGTTCTGGTCGGAGAGAAGACGGAGTCGCCGCCTAGGGAGAGATCCGAAGGAGATCTACGCTCGTCTTCGAGGGTATGATTTTCTATCTTTTCCAAGATGTAGATCTATCGTCGTTATATTCGACTAGTATGTTTTAATTGCTTATTTAGTTTAATTATGTAGTAGTTAGTTTATTTTACCCCATGTGTTATAGATCTGATTCGTTGGTGAAGAAATCATGGAATAGTAGTTGCGTTTTTCAGATCTGCGACGGTCTATATCGCTAGATCTAAATACCTAGTAAATTACTAATTCATAATAATCGGCGCCAGCTATGTTGATCGATAGATTTAATTTACATGTTAGTAGCCTGATCAACTATTTGCATGTCATCGTAAATTAACATGAAGGACCACAAGTGAAGTGTTAATTAGGACATTATCTAGAATGGACCCTAGGAACGTGCTGGTCAATGTCGACAGCTGTCTAGGTGGGTTTGCGGTATGAGGTAACACTCAATATCGACAGCTCTAGTTCTTTATGTGTATGGGCTATTACGGACCAATTAAGGAGGGTAGCTTGCATATAGATTGTCTACTGCCATTGTCGGAGTAGAGAGGGTTAGGAGTTGTACCCGTAGATGAACAATGAATAAATTCACCAAGGGAGGACTGTTACATGTGTGAGGGGGAATAACTAATTACTCATAATTGAACTAATACCTTAGAAAATCTAGTTTGCTTCGTTGAACTTGCATAATCTTGTTAGTTTGAGGCACCAATACTACTGTCTATATATTATAGTTGGTCGTAGACCGTAATCGTGACAACTCAATCTTGATAATTAGACGTTCTTACGAGTCTCTGTGGGATTCGACCTTGACTCGCCAGTACTCTACTATGATAGATCTAGTCTTATTGCTAGTAAGTGCCTTGCACGCGATCAGAACACACTTAAATCTTGAAGAAATCTAGATCCCAATGCAAATCTCCAAATATCACCAAGAATCTAAGCAACCCATTTTGATTCTACAACCAAAACATAGATTTACTATTGCTACAACCTTTAAAGCATTAATTAGCTAAGAAAATATCAAGAGTACTTCTAGATATAGAAAACAGGTTCCGAACTTTTTCACCCGATTGAAGTAAAACTTGAGTCAAAATGAAGCTCTCTTCACGGAAAGCATTTTGGTGTGATTAGTTTGCGATTACAACAGCCGGATTGATCAAAAAGTGAAAGATTCTCTATCCCCATTCTCTTTTCTTTTCTCTCTTTTCTTTCATGTTGTCCCAGAGAATGGTCAAATATAGTCAGAGGGGGTGAATGACTATATTGGGAGTTCAAAAACTTTTTCCTGATGAAATGCTTTTGTGCAGCGGAAATAAAACCCTTCTAAATGAATTCTCAAAACACTTAAGCAATCACAAGTATATGGAATAAAATATTGAATGTAAATGCAGAAAGTAAATGTTGTAAGTAAATAACACAAGGCTTATAGTGGTTCAGGGTGGTGTATTCCCTTAATCCACTCTTCTTCTGTGATGATTGGAGGAATCCACTATTGTCTTTCACCAATACAATAAGTATGATTGCCCTTAGCTACACAAGCTTCACAATCTTAAGACTATCACTCCCTGGCTACAAAAGATTCAATGACTCAGTCTTCAACACTGCTCTTTGAGAACAAATCCTTCAGCAGCTATCACACTGGGTTGCAATTCCTTCTCAGACAGTCTGATTCAATTGCTCAAGTCGGATATGAATTGGATTCACAGAGCTTGATCAATCTCAGTACTTGATGTGGATTTGAAGTTTTGATTCTGAGTTGATCTTTTCTGGATTAAACAATGTAGATCAATATGAAGGCTAGAGAATTTGACTGAGTTTCAGCACTTAGAATTCTTGATGATCAATCATTATCTCGGTTCCTCCTCTTTTCTTGTCTGTCAATGCCTTCTATTTATAGCCATGATCATTGATTTTGAATTTCCGTCCATTGGCTATTTAATACGGAGAAATGAAAAGAACCACTCTTCCTCATCAAACATATCTGTGTAATCTCTCAATTGGATTTTAGAGTTGCCCAATTTCAAGCCAGATACTTTCCAATCCTTTCATCAATTTCCATCTCAGGGATATCTTTCATTTGTTCCACTTGTTCTCTGATTTCCTCATCTGTTCCATCACCATCATTTCCACATTCCTGTTTCTCTAGTTGATCTTCTTCTTCATCTATCAAATGTCCAAAGGATTCTCTGTCCAAATTTTTTTGTGCCTTGGATTTTTGTTTCTTCCTCAGTTCTAATGTACTTGTACTTGATCTTTTCCTCTTTTCACCTCCTGTTGCTTTTTTTTGTTTGACATCGGTAAACATTACCTTGGAATCATGCAATTTGTGAAGTGCCACAGTAGGGACATTCAGACACTTCTGCAAATAATGAAGAGGATCCCATAGGATTTCCTCACCCAGAAAATTCCGGGTTTTTGTTGCCCTTTCTTTATTCTCTTTGTTTCACCATCAGTTTCTCCAA
The DNA here is from genome assembly GCA_024500145.1 of Gentiana dahurica var. dahurica. Classification (NCBI taxonomy): domain Eukaryota; kingdom Viridiplantae; phylum Streptophyta; class Magnoliopsida; order Gentianales; family Gentianaceae; genus Gentiana; species Gentiana dahurica. The sequence goes on along the minus strand of CM044899.1, from coordinate 84,453,080 downwards.
TCATTTGCTCTCTGATCCGTCTGAAAACGTAGGTTGCCCAATCGAACTATAGATTATTGTAAATTTTGCCCATTAATCTCATACGTACCTCAGTCATCTTGTCCATGGCTCCCAGTTTTCCTTCTAGATTTTTCCCCATTACGGAACTGAACTCATTGAAAGGTTTCTTGAGCTCAGTCCTAAAGAAGTTGAAATTCATGTTTTGTGCAGTAGCATTCTTCCTGACTTCTTGCCATAAGGCATCCGTATCCTGAATTACGTACTATGCCTTTGAGGTTCCAGTATGGGGAAGCCCTAGATGTTTATGAAGTAGATTTGTTGTAATCTCCAACTCTTGGCCATTTACGTGGAGACAATCTTGGCAATTCCAATGCTTCCATCTTCAGTGAGCATTCCGGGTACAAATGTAGCATTTTACCAGAAGGAGATAAGGCTTTCATAGCAGATGTCAGTGATTGGGGGATTGAGAAAGGTCATCAACCCTAAATTGGTACACCTATCTGCCAGACGTTCTGCCTGATGATCATTTTTGCATAAAGAGAGATAGTGTTTGGGTCTGAAAAATGACCCAGTGACAATTGTTTTCTCGTAGTCCTTTGCTGATTTTTTGGTGGAAGAAGATGAAGCCATTTTCAAAAATTTGAGAGAAAAAAGCTTTGAGATTTTATAAAAAAAAAGTGCTTTTGAATGCAATGAGAGCATAAGGAAATGTAGTGGAGAGATTTGGGTGTGAGCACAAATGTACACAATGGAGTGTGTAGGGAGTTATACAAATGTGTTTGATATAAATGGCATGATTTTCTAGGTATAAATCACAGTAAATAAGGGTAATAGGATAGTGGATCGAGGGGAGTAATGATGAATCTCATATTTTGAGGTGTAGCCGTCATTCCCTCTTTTCAAATTATAACCTCCATAATTTAATCCTCATGTAATATCCACGTGTGTAATCTTCAATAATAAATGCTCCATAAATATTTGATTTTCCACATGTGTAAATTGTGTATTTGTTTCACACTTACTCAATCTGCTAGTGAGGTTGGACGGCTGAGTGACTTTGCTGGTAACTCAGCAGGTAACTTAGTGAGCCGCTTCATCAAAATAACTGTTCATAACACCCAGTGAAGTGAACTTCGTTGATACCAGTGCTTTACCTGCCAAGTGAGTGCACCCAAAATGGCAAAGGTTTAGTCAGCTGGTGAAGTCACTAAGCTGGTTATTCCAGTTGCTGCTCTTGTACTTAGTCCAACTCAATCATGCCCAATTCAATCCTTAACTTACAAAATCTTTCATGGCTGTGTGGTTTTGTGAATACATCGGCTAATTGATCCTCAGTAGATATATGTTTCAAGAGTACATCTCATTTTTCCATATGATCTCTGATGAAGTGATGTCTCACATCAATATGTTTTGTCCTTGAGTGAAGTACTGGATTTTCAGTAATTGAAATTGCACTTGTGTTATCACACATAATAGGGATTGTATTCTTCTATTCCATAGTCCCTTAGTTGTTGTCTGATCCAAAGAACTTGTGCACAATAGCTACATGCTGCTATATATTCTGCTTCAGTTGTTGATGTAGATATAGAGTTTAGCTTTTTACTGAACCAAGATACTAGTCTACTGCCTAACATCTGACAAGTTCCTAAGGTGCTTTTTTTTCAACTTTACATCCTACATAATCTGAATCTGAATTAGATATCAACTTGAATCCACCATCTTTTGGATACCAAATTCCCACATTCGTTGTGTGATTCAAATATTTTATAATCCTATTTGCTGCTAATAAGTGAGATTCCTTAGGTTGTGATTGAAATATTGCACATACTTCTACAGTAAATACAATATCAGTTCTGCTTGTAGTTAGATAGAGTAAAGATCCCATAATCCTCTATATCGATTTTGATCAACATCCTTTCCATTCTCATCCTTCCCAAGTATAGTTATTGCACACATGGGTGTTTCGATGCTCAACTGGTGTCCATACCATACTTGTTTATCAAGTCCTTTGTATATTTTGCTTGATTGATGAAAATGCCATCTTTCATCTGTTTCACTTGTAATCCAAGAAAATAGTTGAGTTCTCCTATCATGCTCATTTGGAATTTGCTTTTCATCAGATTTGCAAAATTTTCACATAGCTTCTCTTCTTCTGATCCAAATATGATATCATCCACATATATTTGAACTAGCAATGTGCTTGATCCATCTTCTAGCTTGAATAGAGTCTTGTCTATTGTGCCTTTGCTAAACCCATTATTAATCAGAAATAGAGACAATGTTTCATACCAAGCTCTTGGTGCTTGTTTGAGTCCATAAAGTGTCTTTTTGAGTTTGTACACTTTATCTTCCTTTCCTTTAATCTGAAATCCAGGTGATTGTTCAACATAAACTTCTTCCTCCAAAAGTCCATTCAGGAATGCACTTTTTACATCCATTTGGTAGACTTTGAAATCTTTGAGGGCTGCAAAAGCCAGAAATAGCCTGATTGCTTCCAATCTTGCTACTGGTGTAAAGGTTTCATCATAATCTATGCCTTATGCTTGTGAATATCCTTTTGCTACCAATCTTGCCTTATTTCTGACAATAGCTCCTCGTTCATCCATCTTGTTTCTGAATACCTATTTTGTCCCAATGATATTTTCCATATCTGGTATATCAACAAGTTCCCGGACTTCATTTCTTTCAAATTCATTGAGTTTCTCTTGCGTGGTTGTGATCCATTCAGCATCTTGGATTGCATTATCTATTGTTTTGAGTTCCACCTGTGACAGAAAACAAGTTAACATGCTCTTAGTTGTCTTCTAGCTCTTACTCCTGCATGTACATCTCCAATGATTTGTTCAGATGGGTGATCTCTGAGCCAGTACAAATCAGGTTGAAGTTGTGCTTGATTTTGTGTTTCTTCTGTGTTTCCATGTGCATAAGCTTTTGGGGTGTGATCTGGTGACTCTGCTGGTGAAATTTCATCAACCAGATTATCCAGTACAATAGCTGGTGCCTTTGTCTCCATATAGACTGGTCCAGAGACTTGCTTCTGTGTCATTTTCTCTTCTAGTGTATGTAGATCTTCACCACTGGTGTTTGGTTCATCAAAAACCACATGAATTGATTCTTCAATCACCAAGGTTCTTTTTTTAGCACTCTGAAAGCTTTACTGGTATCTGAGTATCCCATGAAAATTGCTTCATCAGTCTTTTCATCAAAGTGTGTAGCTAGTTCCTATTTAAAACAAAACATTTAGCACCAAACATATGTAAGTGTGATATTAGGTGTTCAGGGTCAAATTATACGATTTTTAACGATATATTTTATATCAATTTTCCCCACATTCTTATGATTTTCATAGAAATCAAGCTTTATATTGAAATATTGAGTAAATGATATTTTTAATGAGTTAATTTCAAAATGTATCAAATTTAGTGCTTAAATGATGATTTATTATTATTTTGGAATTATATTACATTTTGGTATTATTCATTGATTAATTAGGAGCCTACAAGTGTTCAAGATTGGAATGGACAAGTGTCAAGGATAAGATCTTGGAGGACAAGTCATGAATCATCTAGAATATCCAAGAGATAAGGTTTGTTACAAAGGATAAGGATGGTTTGTTGGAGATAATGACAAGGATCAAATGCGGATAAGCTCAGCACAGGTGGAACTGGAGTTCAAAAGCCAGAACTGGCGTTTGAGTCATGGAACTGGCGTTCCAAGGTAGACATGGCGTTCTGGGACTGAAACTGGCGTTCAAAGGAGTCCAAAGCAATACTGGGAGCTCAGAACAGCATGGAACTGGCGTTCCAGAAGCCCAGAACCACCGTTCGAGAGGTAGAACTGGAGTTCAGAATGTCTGCAACTTATTTTCTATAAATACCAAATGTTCCCATTCATTCAGGGGATGCTTCCATTCATAAATCAGTCACAAAACTTCTCACACATAAAATTCCAAGGAGCAGCCACTCTTTTGGAGTCTCAAGGCCGGTCACCCGAGCCTTGTGCTCGGGTGATCCGGGGTTAGATTAGGCTTCTTTCCTTTGTTTTGCTTGTTGATTCATGGAGCTCAAATTATTGTATCAAACCCTGTGAGTTTGTTCTGCAATTAATTCAGTCCCTGTTTTATCTTCATGATTTATGATTCGTTTTGTATCTTTTCTATGCAATTATCATGCTATTGTGTGACTAGATCGAAAGATTGGTTGCTAACTGTTGTCTAACGTGATGAGAATCGTTGTTAGGCTAGATCACCATAGAAAAGATGTGATTTTTAACCTTGACATAACGAAAGTTGATAGGTTGATTATCTAGGTTATTAGATTGAAAGATCTTACACCTTGTTTTGTATGCGTTAATCTCTATAGATCAAAAGATGATGAGATTGATAGGCGAATTACTACGAAAGTAGGATTCATACCTTCGTAAGGTGAAACCACAATTCGAGTTAAAATCATGAGGTGAACTAGGATTGAAATTACATGGTTTGTACGTTGTTTGATTTCATGTTTCCTTAGTTTAGGTCGTTTTTATGTTTTCCTTAGCTTTAGGACTGTTTTTTATCTTCTGTGTTGTTCTTATTTGTTTGTTCTTAATTATGTGTTTCCTGGCTTTGGACTAAAAATCCTCTGTCCAGTTTATTTTCCGCTTTAGTTAGGTTTAGTAATAATTAGTAGTAACAATTGAGAGAGTTAATGAAATTAGATTTCAACAGCCCAATTCCCTGTGGATCGACCCCTTACTTATCTCGCTATACTATCAACTACCCGGTGTTTGGCCGGTTAGGAGTTAGTTTTGCATCTAAGTATGGGTTTATAAATTTTCTTTTGTTTAAATGATGCAAAATCCTCTCAACATTAGGTCTTCTTCTCCATTCCACACTTCATAAGGAGTTTTGCAGTGAAATTTGTTGATAATTGATCTGTTCTGAGTGTAGCATGTTGTATTTGCTGCTTCAGCCCAAAATCTCTTTGGTAGGCTTGCTTATGCTATCATTGTTCTAACAGCTTCTTTTAAAGTTCCGTTTCTTCTTTCTGCTACTCCATTTTGCTGTGGAGTTCCTGCTGCTGATAATTGATGTAGTACTCCATTTTCTTCACAATAGGTTCTGGTCACATCATTTAGGAGTTATGTGCCTCTGTCTGATCTTATCTTGATAATCTTTAATTCCTTCTCATTTTGTATTCTTCTCAATAGATCTGGTAGTTTCTTGAGTGTTTCTCTCTTCTTGTTCATGAAAATGGTCCAGGTGTATTTGGAGAAGTCATCCACCACAGCTAGAGTGTACTTTTTTCCACTCACAGGTGTGACAGGTCCAAATAGGTCCATATGCAATAGTTGAAGAATTCTTGTTGGTGATTGATGTGGCTTTGACTTGAATTAGCTTTTGATCTGTTTTCCTTTCTGACAAGCATCACATAGACTTTCTTTTTTGAAAGTGATCTTTGGTATGCATTCTACAAGTTCGTTCTTTGATAACTTGTTGATTGTCTTGAAATTCAGGTGTGTGAGTCTTATGTGCCATATCTTAGCTAGGTGACTATTTGTTCTTGATATGCAAACAGGTCTCTGCTTTTGCTGTCTTCCAATCCACAACATACATGTTGTCTTCTCTTTTTCCTGCCAGTACAACAATATTGGTTTGTTTATGAATCACTTTGCATCCTTTTTTGCTGAAATGCACATTGTAGCCTTTGTCACAGAATTGACTAATGCTTAGTAGATTGAAGTTCAATCCTTTGACATAAGCTACATTCTGAATCTTCAAGTTGTTCTTTAACATGGTGCCTTCCCCCTTAATCTTTCTAGAGTTTTCTTTGCCTCCAAAGGTGACTTTGGGTCCATCAAAAGCATTGAATTCAGTCAACCAACCTTTATTTCCAGTCATGTGTCTGGAACATCCACTATCTATGTACCAGACATCCTACAAAACAAATTAGATGTTTTTAGGTACCCAACACTAACTGGGTCCATACCTGTTAGCAGTCATGCATCATACTCCAAGTGTATATCCAACATATCTTTTTCTTAGGGGGTTGAAATCATCAACTTCATGCGTATAAGGCATGGCAGAATAGCTTATAATAGATTTACTAAAAGTATTACTTGATACACTTTCTTGATTTTTGACATTCCAGCATCTTATTTCACTCTCCAATATACATGAGGTGACCTATTCTCCTATTGTCTTTTGTATCCAGGGCTAGTCTTATTCTGGTTTCTCTTGGATCTAAAAGTTTGTTTATAAATTGGTCTTCTTTTGTAGATCAGGGGTGGAACATTCCAATCATCTTCTTGAATGGTAAAGTCTGCCCTTACCTTTTAGTATGCCCTTGCCTTTAGTAGAATGGTAAGATGATTTGCTTTGTTGTTTCATTACACTATTCTATGCCTTCACTGGTGCATGATGAGTAGCTGACACAGTGGTCTGTAATTTACTGAATTTAGGACCAGTTTTGGTGTTTGATTCATTCTTGTGTTGACCAATGTGTCTTCCCTCATCTTGACTATTGTAAAAAAGACCAGATCTAGATCCAAACCTTTTTGCGGGTTTGTTAGCTGGTGTAGAAATCATCTCTGCTGGTGAGTTGGTTTTCTTTGCTGGTCTGTCAACATCAGATGTTTGACCATCTGCTCTTTGTTGAACAGCTAAGTGAACTTCCTTACTAGTTAAGTGAGATTTTTGCTTATCCAGTTCTCTTTTTAATCTCTCATTTTCCTTCCTTAGATTCTTACATTCTGGTTCCAGAATTTCATGATTTGATTGAATTTCTTCAAGTCTAATCAAGAGATTTTGAATCAAGCTTTGTAAAATCTAGAAGGAAAATGGTAGATTGTGTAGTGTCGTATGTGGATGCATTAGAGGATGCGCTAGATAGTACCTCTGTTTCTTCAACTTCTTTTGCCATCAGACATAAGCATGCCTTTTCATTGTCTGAGCTGGTGTCTTTGCTGGCATCTGAGTTACTTTCAGATGACTCTGTTGTTTCACTGTCTTCACTGCTTGTTTCAGCCTTTAATGCCTTTTTGTTCTTCCTTTTATCTGATGACTTGTATTTTTTCTTTTCCTCATCTTTGTCTTTCTCATCTAGACAGTCAGCTTTGAAGTGTCCTTTCTTTTTGCAGTGGAAGCATATGAGTTCCTCATCTTTCTTCTTAAAGTCTTTGTTTGATTAAGTTCTATTGTTGGATGAAGAACTTCCCTTGTATTGCTTTTTTTTTGAATCTGTCAAATTTTTAATCATCAGAGCTATCTGCTCTTTCAGCTCTTGCGTCTCTTTGCTGGTTGAGTCAACTACTTTACTTTGATGGTGTGCCACCAGTGCACTGGCCATGTGTGGCTCGATGGTGCACCATTCTCATTGTTTAGCTCAAATTCATGAGCTTTCAGTTGTGACATTAGTGTTAAGGTGTCAGTTTTTGCAAGATCCAATGTGCCTTTAAGTACATAAGTTATGATTCTCCATCTTAATGGCAAGCTTCTCAAGATCTTCAAGAACACTTCTTTCTATGGATAGTTATGTCCCAGTTGTTGTAGTTCACTGATGATGCTTGAAAATCTATTGTCCATTTGATCAGTGGATTCACCGGTCTTCATCTTGAAGATTTCAAATTTCTGTTTTGCAACAGATAATTTGTTTACTTTGATTGCTTCTGATCCTTCATTGATGAGTGCCAATTTGTCCCACATTTCTTTTGTAGTTTTGCAATCTTTGATCCTCATGAACATATTACTGTCCAGAGTCTTCATGATCTTGTCTTTGGCAACAAAGTCTAGATTTGCTCTTCTTCTGTCATCTTTGGTCTAGTCTTTCTTTGGGTTTTCAATGGATTTCCCTTGATTTGGACCAGTAGTCTCTATAGTCGTGATTTTGATAGGACCATCATTGATGACATCCAGCATCTCCTCATGAGTTGCTGCAAGATGAGATAACATTCTTATTTTGTATTCATCAAAATTATTGACATTAAAAACATGAATATTGGACATAAAGTTTGAGGACTCCATAATAAGATTATAGACATTAATTCTACGTGAAAGCTTTTGAAAATACTTTAAGAAAAATGATCTACTTGTTACCAGAAATCAGATTTGAACAAGTTCTGATACAAATAACACTGCTTCGATCAGTGGCAGATCCAGAAATTAAGTTCAGCGGGGCCCGTAAATCTTTTTTAAGGTAAATATTTTTTTTCATGGGGCCCGAAATATTTTTCTATAGGTAAAATGTCGTGTTTTCTTATTTTTAACGGGGTCCGCGGACCCCCTTATGTATAGTATGGATCCGCTTATGGCTCTGATACCAATTTTTGGTCCCAGAGAAGGGTGAAATATAGTTAGGGGGTGAATGATTCTATTGGGATCTCAAAAACATTTTCTTGATGAAAAGCTTTTGTGCAGCAGAAATAAAACCCTTCTAAACATATTCTCAAAACACTTAAGCAATCACAAGTATATGGAATAAAATACTGAATGTAAATGCTGTAAGTAGATAACACAAGGTTCATAGTGGTTCAGGGTAGTGTAATCCCTTAATCCATTCTTCTCCTGTGATGATTGGAGGAATTCACTATTGTCTTTCACTAATACAATAATATGATTGTCCTTGGCTACACAAGCCTCACGATCTCAAGACTATCACTCCCTGGCTACAAAAGTTTCGGTGACTCAGTCTTCAACATTTCTCCTTGAGAACAAATCCTTCAGCAGCTATCACACTGGGTTGCAATTCCTTCTCAGACAGTCGATTCAATTGCTCAAGTCGGATGTGAATTGGATTCACCGAGCTTGATCAACCTCAGTACTTGATGTGGATTTGAAGTTTTGATTCTAAGTTGATCTTTTTGGATTAAACAATGTAGATCAAGATGAAGGCTAGAGAATTTGACGAGTTTCAGCACTGAGAATACTTGATGATCAATCGTTATCTCGGTTCCTCCTATTTTCTTGTCTGTCAATGCCTTCTATTTATAGCCATGATTCTTGAATTGAATTTCCGTGCGTTGGCTATTTAATACGGAGAATAATCCTTGATTTCATTCTTCTTGATTTGATGATCCGAATTTTCTTCAAGCGTTCTTCATAAAATCCGTCCTTGATTGATTCTGCATTAATTTCTTGATTGCCATATTTTCCACGTTCCGAATCAAGTGTAGACAATATACTTGACTTTGATGTTGCTTCACTTGGCTGTTGCTTAGCTAGTTCAGTGACTACTTTACTTAACTGCTGGTCACTGGGCTGCTATGGGCTGCTATCAGTCTACTGCTTCCTTTCTGCTTGTGTTTCTTAACTAATATTTATGCGGTGATAGAGCTTCACTTCATTGATCCTTATTTTGTGTGAGATCAATGTACTCTATATTGAATAACAAATTAAGATCCATCACTTATAATGTATATCTTTGACGTATCCAAGGTCATCACAGACTTCATTGGTTATAAGCCAGTCCATAAAAAAAGCTTCAGTTCACTGTGCTGGTACTTGGTTGTCTTTACTCAGCTGGTCCATTGGTCTTCATTTTACTGAGGTGCCCTACCAGTCTTGTACAATGCTTGTTTGACTGAACCGATACAAATGTCAGACTCTAAGTGAAGTCTTATACAAACACTACAAACTCATTTAGAATTATTTCAGGCTTGTTATAACAGCTAGTATGACCATCATCAAAACAACAAAATGTTCCTAACTTTTCCTCTGATAAGTGAGACGGTTTTCAAAGAGTCTTAAAAGGTTACTTTCTTATCCTTATAACGTACATGATTTCGTGATATCCATTCTTTTCCCATATTATGACATCAAAGTCTGTAAAGCCTTTATGTAATTATGTTTCCCAACCTGAATCTTACACTGTGTATCATCTTATCAACCCTTGTAGACTTTCCTAATGGTGTTGTGATTGATAAATGTTTCTTTAACTTTTCAAAGGGCATCCTAAGTTGCTCAGCTACCTTAAATGATACAAACAAGTTTGAAGCGTCAGTGTCAAATAAAGCAGATATATGTAAACCTCATACATGTATAGCTACTAGCAATTATGGAAAACAAGTATTCAAGCAACGAGATTCACTTAAATTAGACCTAAAACTGAACAAATAAACCAAGCTACATGTCAAAACAGTCTCATTAGGCTTATAAGCCTCTGCATCCAAATAAAAACTCTCGTGGGTCCATTGGGTCAGATCTTTCCTGATGTTGCGAGAGAATTCATACGAGGGACATGAGTGCATACTTTCTACATGCAATCTTTCACCCTGTGTGCGATACTTCCGCACTGAAAAAAGACCATTATTTCTCTGATACCACTCTCTTGTATGTGGCCTGCCACATATAGGACACCTAGGTAGCGATGCTGAAGCTGAAGTAGGTGTATATGGTGGTGTTGAAGTTCTTCTGAAATTTTCGCTGAGGGGCGTTCCTATGTCATTGGATTGAACTAAAAGATCTCTTTATTCCAACTTCCTTAGTCTCATTAGACTTATGGTTCTTGATCTCCAAACAAGTGTTTATCAGCTTGGTTATTGTCTTAGGCCTATTCCATACTAATCTGTCCATAATATCGCGAGAAAACCCCTCCATAATTCGGTCTACCTTTCTTGTCTCACTAGCCATATCTTTCGAGACATACTTCATGAGCTTATAAATTGCCTCTGATACTCTATTATCAACATGTCTGTCTGTCACAGCTTGTAGAACTCGTTTTCCTTAGCTATCTGCTTCGCCGGAGGGAAATATTCTTTCAAAAATGCTGCCTTGAATTCATCCCAATCATTTATTGCTCCATATGTGCTCTCAATCGTGTTTTCCTACTCCTGGATTGCCTTGTCAATAAAGAACCTGCTAAGTTGGCCCACTTTCCACAACCAGCGTCATCTTTTTAAAGTTTCTTTCCATTATTCTCAACCAACTATCCGTCTTTGTAGTAACTTTCCTACCATCAAAATAAGGGACGTCTTCCTTCTTCACATGTAAAAAAGCATTATCTTGCTCTTCCATGTCATGGGGTATATGAGCATGAGGAATATGTCTACTGGTAGACTTTCGGGGCTCTCTGTATGTGGTGGGGTAGGCATGTTGGTAGGCGGCTGGTGGTGCCTGTGGTGGATGAAAGTAGGCCTTTGGCTGAGAGTAGTAAGGGTGGTATCTCTACTGGTGTTGAGATTTCTTTTTGGTTGATATTGTGTTGGGTAAGTACTCGGTATGGCATATTATGAGTGTATGGTATGTGTGGCCTTAGATCTGGCTCATGAGTAGAAGATGGAGGCGGATCGACAACATGAGTAGTATAAGCAGACTATGGTAGAGGGTAATATGGTGGTGGAGGTGGGTAAGATGAATGCTGTGGGGAATAAACAGTGGGCTTTGGAAGGTAGTCAGACAGTGGTGAATAGAAGGTAGGGTGATGTGTGTAAATTGAGGGGTGTGTATAAAGTGCAGTAGAAGCACAGATAATTGTGGTGGGTATGACAGACACTGATAAGGTCACATGAGCTATGGTCATCACATTGGCGATGGCAGCACTGAAAGAGTTAAGGTGAATGTACCCTCAGACAAAGGAGTTCTAACATGAAATATCTGAATCTACATGGACTCTTCCTTAGAGATCTGCACAACCTGCCTGTGACTGGTCTGGATCTCTAACTGGCTCTGATCCTCCTAAATCAAACCATGATTCTACTCACCCAGTTCAACCGATACAGTATTCTGACTCATCTGAGGTTCACTCGAAGTACCAGCTTCATCTGGGTTACCATAGGAAGTCCTATGTGTTCTTGCAAACATTCTGAAAGAGGGGATAAATGAGCTATGCTGCTAAAGACACTTAAAAAAATTGACTTAATTTACGAACTAAGGCATAAGAATGGAACTTTGCTCTGATACCAATTGTGACGTCCCCTTGTTGGATACCGAGTCTTTATCCGGGAAAAAAACACCGACACACACATATTTTTTTATTTAAAAGAAATATACATGTAATCCTTTACGTCAACATACATCAGAATGCAAAGCAGAAGTAAATTAAAAGTTGACTCGGGAATGTCAAATGACAACTCGAGACCAAATAGTTCCAATACATGTTTAAGAAAGAAACCAAATCCCAAGACCAACAACGGAAGTTAATTGTTGTTTACAACCATCTTGAAATCTTAAAATAAACTCAAAGGAAAGTACTAAATTATGAAAGGCACAAGGCTGAAGAACCTCTCAAACGTCACAAGTTTACAAGTTCCACATGGTAATAAAATGCATAATAATAAAGATAATAAAAGCTCCTCATTCATTGTCCCATGCTCAAGCATCAACATCATCATAGATATCATCATCTACCTATCATTCTTATTGGTGATGTGAGACATGCATAATAATTGAGGTAAGTATAATTGTACTCAGTAAGGAGTAGGAGAATCGGTACAAACATAGATTAAACAAGTATTGAACTACGAATGCTACCACATAAGCTATTAAGAGCTCACTCTCCCTCTATTAGTTGTGTTAGTCAAACCTCGACCAAATAAGGGTTAGTTACACTATGAAAAAAGGAACTACGCATGGTGAAGACTGCACCACAACACATTCATCACCTCATTTGACACGGATTTGTCTGTGGGGTTGCTCATGCCGCGAAATAGATTTGTGCCTCACCAAAGATAATAGTACAAGTATGCTTGTTATTTATTTATCTAACTACCTAGATCCATATAAAGGTTGTTAATGGACTTCCACTCCTCCAACTACCTATGAATTGTTAGGCGCATGCCTGATTTACATTAGGCACGTGCCTAAGAAAACTGAGAGCACAACACAGTCTCAATATCGATAGGCGTACGCAAAACGAATACTTACGGATCCTACGCAACAAGGTCTCAAGATTCTATGTTAGGGCTAAAAATGAATACTTACGGATTGAGAAGATGTTAGTACCAACACGATCCTCGTTGCATGGTGATCAAGAGACTACCTGAATCTAGAAAATAGAAGCCGGTTCGTTTCGAGTTGCGAAGATTCCCTTCTTCCCTTCTTTTCTCTCCCAGTCGAACTCTTCTATTATCTTATGTGTAACCGATCGTATAATGGAGGATTAAGGAGGAGGTTTTCTTTTCATGGGATAATTACCATTAATCCCAATAAATACATCTTTAATCATTTTTTAATTAGGATAATTAATAGAAAACATTAATATATAATATAAATCCATATTTTACTATTATACCCTTACATAATTTAGTGGTATTACACTTTAAGTTCCCCACACCCATTAAGCCATTGTAAATTTTATGGGTTTTGAAGCATAACAACTTCTAACCCAAGTTTATTTACCATTTCTTGACTCAACTCATTCGCACACTTGCCACTGTCAATAATAAGATGTTGATCAAGTTTTACCTTTCCCATACAACTTGTGAGAAATATGTTTTCCTTTGGTCTTATTGACCTGTTACCTTTGGACAAACACTTAAGGACCATTCTTACCACAAGTAGCTAATCATTGTCCTGCAATGATCAACCACGTCATGATCCTCAACATCAACATTGTCGTGTTTTTCTTCCTCGTCGCTGGTAAATTCATCACATGCTTGTTTGGGTAATTATTGGAATAAAATTCTCACTCTTTGCACCTGAAACAATCAATATCAAGAGAATTAGAAAGATTAGCAAAACACTCTCCTTACCTTCATTCAACTCCTTCGATTGGATTTGGCCCTTTGGTGCGTTAATGGAGGTCTCAAGGGGTGCCTATTTGACTTGGCATAAGGCTGAAAGTGAGGAATTCCCTTTCGATAATGAATTATTCTTAAGTTGACTTTATACTTTAGTGGCTATGTGCACCATTTCTAGTATATCTAAATATTGACGTAAGTCAACAATGTTGGTTATCTCTTTATTCAATGCACTCAGAAATCTGGCCATGGTGGCCTTCTCATCCTCCTTAATGTTAGAACGGATCAAGAACATCCCCATTTCCCTTTAATATCATCCACTGACATAAATTCTTATCGGAGGACCTACAATTTTAGGAGATGTTCACGATGATAATAATTAGAGGTACACGTCTCTTTTTTGCTATTCTTTTCATCTCATTCCATGTCCTAACTTAAATATCACAATTTCTCATTTTGGTTGTAAATAATTGATCCCACCAGATAACTGCATAATCAGTAAACTTTAATGCCGCCAAGTATACTTTTTTAGCCTCGCTGTACTTATTGCAATCAAATACAAACTCGATTTTTTCCCACTCCAAATACTCCTCTGGATTACTAGTTCTCTTGAAAGTAGAGAACCTTCATCTTGATGATTATTCCTTCTTTGCCTTTGACCCTGATTTGGTACAAACTCATCATACTCATCTGGCACATCATTAAGGTCAAGATATTGCTCAACTTGATTCATGTTCAAGTTCTTGCCCAAAATTGACGTGTCATCTATGTTATTAGTATTAGTGATTGATTCGATAGGCAGTCGCGGTTGGGATAAGATTAAATTGTTGGTCCTTCCTTCAACCGTGAGTACTCTATCTCTCAGATATGCTAATGACTCGGCGAAACATGCATGTAATTTGACATTTGAGAAGTCATTGCATTATAGAAAACTTTAAAATCAATTGGGGAAAATACAATTTGCCCCCTAAACTATACTCTTTGCAAAATATACAAGCTCAAACTATTATTTGTTTGATTTATAACCTTGAACTATTTTTTTTTTTGACAAATTTACAACCTTAAAATTTCAATTAATTGATTTACAACCCTTTGCTCAATTTACACCCGTTATTCGTAATAAACCTTTTAAACTCATTATATTAGAGGGTTAATCTGTCGTTTTAAGTTCCTCTTGATCACAATTCTCCCCCATTTCCTCATCTGCTCATAACACCTTCTACATACAAAAGAATATTAATAATAATAAAATTGGTAAAGGTTCCCAATTCATAAGTGGGAAAGCACAATATGAGAACAAAAATGGCAACAGACCACCTCTAAGTCCTCAGGGTGAAAGGACAAAGCAAACCCGACATTGCGTAAATAAATTGATTCTTAAAAATTGTTGATTACCTTTATAAAAAAAAATCGTTGATTCAACGTTTCAATCATCAAAATGAAGCGTTCTGCAAAATATCCTAATATTATATACAATAAGAAATGCCTATAAATAGAAATGTTAGGGTGCAACGATTATAGTAAGATTAATAATAAGAAACGAAGGCTAACAATTAAAAAAAATAAAAAAAGACATAAAGGTTGACAAAAAAAAACGAGTCACTGTTGTAAAAAATTTCTCGAGAAGATAAAAAAAAAGAAGAGGTACTGAAACGATCAATGCTCTCAATTTCATAATTCTGCATTTTGATCGAGATGGCATAGTAGCAAGTTGGGAAATTTTTAGGTAGTGTGTACCTACGTGTAGTATGTAGGTACACACTACCTAAAAATTTCCCCAACTACCAAGTTGTCTTTGAAATAGTTGGGGCCTGGGGGCTTTCGGCAGCTGGGTGGGGTAATTTGCTGAGGGCAGAAAGAAATTGTTGGTTGGATGATGATATTGAATGACTAATTTACCCTTCAATAAGAGTTCTAAAAATAAGTTACATGTATATAAAGGATGTAAATTGAATAAAGTAATATTTTAGGATTGTAAATTATCATTTAGATGTTTGAGTTGTAATTTGATAATAAAAAAAAAAAATTAAAGTTGGAGATTGTAAATTGTTCAAACAATAGTTTACGGGAGTAAATTTTCAGAGTATAGTTTAAGAAGGTAAATCATAGTTTTCCCAAATCAATTTCACTATTTTCACGGTTTGAAGAAGCCTCTTCACTTTTAGTTTTATCGCTCACCAAGTTTTATACCCAGGTTTATTTTCCTTAAGAAAAACCAATTCCAAATTAGAAAACAAATTTCTTATTTAATTTTTTAACCAATAAAAAATTATAAATGTGATAAATAAGATAAAATTGTCTTTTCCCAAATCTGACACATGCGGCGCCAATAATTGTGCCAACAAGATGATAGAAAATGTATTTATATTTTATATTATTTCACTAATGTTTCCATCTATTACTTCATGTAACGAAAGAGCCTCTTTACATTACATTGTGACGAAATTTCATTACATCCCGTTACATTACCAGGTTACCCAAACTAGCCATAAAGGTCCATGGATCGACATGCAATCTAATAAAGAAAAAGATAAAGATGGTTAAAATGGAGATAAAGATGATGTTCAGAAGAAAAGATAGGAGACATTTAGTTGAAATAAAATATATTTATATATAATCTTTATTTAAATAAATATTTAATCTTTAGGTTTATTTATGTCAGGACTTCTCTTCTATCAAAGAGAAGTGTTGTAATCATTTTATAATCAATTCAATAAACAAACAGTTCAGAGATTTTTACGTTTCCACCGCATTTTGAAATTCTTTACGATCTTTCCTTTATCAATCAACCAACAAAGTGAGACAAAGAGAAAGAAAATAAGGCATAGCAGATACTCCCTCACTTCTTTACCGGGAGAAAAAAAAATATATAAACAATTTAATACAACTGGCTAGCTAAGATAAGATACACACTTCAGCCCCCTCATCCCTTTTACACACACACACACAAAAGGTGTGGTCAAATATATGAATATATAAATCCAACAATTTATGGTGGAAGAAACATTGACAAGTAGCCCAATCCTAAACAATGTTTCAATATGCTAATTAAATGCCAGGAGTGATGTTCATAAGCAATTAGGAGTATTATGAATCAGTGAACCAACATATTATTTAGTTGGGCGATGGTAAAAATGGGGCGCCATTTCTGTAAGCCAAGAAGGATCTATTGAGATGACATTTCGCATGTACTGGCGATCAGTAGAAACAAGGAATGATATAAAACCCATTTTGGATTCACTCTGCATATGATTCACAAGAAAACAACATTTACACGATTACATAACGATAACGTCCCAAGCAACTAACATCCAAATGTAAAACAGTAATGTATAGCAAGTATAGAACAAATGCCCATGAATTTAAGGGTCCTTGCTTTTTTACTTTTTACTTTTCTGATACCCTACAAAATTAAGGGCAAGGGCATATTTGGTTTTGGTATTGAGAAAAGACCTAATAAGAAACTAGTGCACCTCTGGTTACCTTAAAACTCTTCATTTTCTCAACTACTACACCTTTTTTATTATGAAAAATACATCCTTCTCTTATATTTTCAATCTCACATCAACACCGAGAAAATTAGTTCAAACACTGGTTTTCTTTATTCATACAAATCGCTTTATTTTATTAATTTTTCTCATCAACACTTGTCTTTTCCAAGTTTCTTTGGCAATTTTTTTCCCAGGAGGATAGGCGCTAAAGACACATCATACTGAAATTATTCTTACTGCAGGCATGCATGTAAGGCAGTAAGAAACTCTTATGTACCCACAAAAGATCATTTCAGGTCACAGCCAAAAACAATCTCACACCATAAAGAAGTTAAAGAGGGGAAGGGGGTGGGGGTGCGACTGACCTGAACAAAACAGATGAAGGATGGATATAGACTTCTTGGGACGTTCTTACGGTTTTGTACATCCCATTGTGGCCATCGGCTATCAGCAATATCTGAAACAATCCAAAGTTAGAAGGTCCCAAAAAAGATAGGGGAAGAGGGGAGGGGGGGGGGGGGGGGATGTATGCAGGAATAACCACAACATGGGAATTCGTCCAATTTTGCACCTACTTCCAATTTACACGCATTAGCAAAATATCCAGCAGTAACTGCCTTCCTTACTACCTGTAAAGAGAATACCGTGAGAAATAACAAGTAGATATGCAGTGAGAAAAACAAAAACCATCCCAATGTGGGAATCGGATCTGGCCTAGTGGTACATGTCATTGCACTTCCTGATGAGAACTAGGATATGATTCCCATCCCCATCCCCATCCCCTTCCCCAGTTAAAAAAATAAAAAATAAAACCCATCCCAACGAACCCTTAAGTTTCCATTAGCCAATTCATGTTTATCCTTTTCTCACTGAGCGTCGAAGCCATGAAATACTCCAATTCGCATATCATTGCCATCACCAATCACCAATCACCATCACCATCACCATCACCATCATCATCATTATTATTATTATTATTATCTCTTACAAAAAAAACAAAAGAAAATTATCTTGCCTGCATATCACTGTCACAACTTTTTAACTCTATGCCTAACCGCTGTGCAATTCTCCTCAGCTGTTCTCTAACCTCCAGAGCTTTTTTCTGCACAAGGATCAGAGAAGTGTTAAATAAACATGAGCCCAAAAGCATCATTGAGGCAGCCTAACCAGAGATACTCACCATGGCGTGGTAGTTTATGAAGTTCTTATGACACCATTTGGATGATTTATTAGACTTAATAAATCCCTTGTAGATGTTCAAGAAGGTCACATGATCTCCCTGCAGCATATAGAGAATAATAATTATAAATGAATGTAGGGAATAATGACATTTTTATGACCTTTTTGGTTTGCCTCAGAACTAGCCCTTATAACCCATAATCATAATTTTCACCTCCAACTTTAATTTTTTTTTTTACACTTTTATGACACTTCACGGAAACATCTAGCTGACTAACGTTTACCAATATATAGTCCGCGATATGTCACATGCCATCCTCTCACTGGTTAAGGAATAATGACACTTTTGATCCCTATCTTTTTAAATATCTTGATACTGTAACAAAATCATATCACTAGAAGTGTGAAAGCTGTCATTACATGATAATTGTTAGTTAAGAGACTAAGATAAGAGACCAAAGATGTCCTTCTCCCAAATAACGTATACACAGTACCAAGTAATGTGCACGTCTCTTTTGTTTCATCAGGTTATTTTGAGATTAATATGATAGTAAAATATTCATGAAGATAAAGAACCTCGGCAGCAGCAAATCTCAATTTGGCTTCATCCAGTTCCTTTTCTGCTCCCCGACCAGAAACCCAGATTGACTGTATGAAAGGGAAAATTTCAAAAGGTGAAAAATAATACAAATAAACAGCATAAAATGGTAGTAAGAGGTTATGAGCAGAGAAAATTACTTGAATGGAGAGAATGGCGGAAATCGTAATGATTTCCTCTGAACAAGCAAGTTCTCCAGAAGCTAGGATCATCTTTGAGATCATCGGGTCCTGTAAAACAAAAATCCCCACTTAGGTATCAACAAGCAAATTAAAAGCGTTGCATTTAAAGGAATAATATAATTTTTACGAGGATTACCCAAAGATAATTATCAGTTCATGATGATCAAAATATGTAACAAGGCTCCTATTAGAAACAATAAATCTGCTATATGTAACGATAGGTACCAAGTATAGTGTCTGCTATATGTAACGATAGGTACCAAGTATAGTGTTGTGTTTAGATAAGTATTCACCTCCCTAGCATCTTAAGCTTTTAAGTGATAGTAATTTAAAAGGTCTGAATGAATTGATTTCATTCATTGAAAAAGTAGAAATACCCCTTAAATACAACAAGTTTGTTTCAATTCTAACAAACATAACAACCTTATCACTAACAGCCTGTCAACTAATAGATAAGCCTGATCTAAACAAAACAACTAAGGAATTTGGAGAAGAATAAAAAAACAGAGTGAATTGATAGTATATTCATTAGGGAATGAAGGGTGAAATATAAAATTATGCATGACAAAAAAGGAATTCATCAGATCTTTAAATCAAGGCACTAATTCTAGAATCACACTAACTAAGGCAAGTAGTTCAAGAATCACGCTATGGAAAGTAATTGAATCAAATAATTTCCTAAACTACTTTGGTTCTAATTAACACAGACCAATGGCAGCTAAAAGGATCAAGGTCAGAAGTAGAGGCCCCCAACATCAGAGATGAGCCACTAATACTCAAGAAAAGCTTGAATTGACCACCTTCAGGAGGATAAAAGTAATGTCCCTATCTCAGGTTCTACTTCACATAGTCATTCTAATTCTAGGAAGCCTTAGATGAGAATCTCCTCTTTGATGTTTCAATTGCCATAAAAAAAGGTTCCAAAGGCCTAATCAAAACATCCCTTAGCCCAAGGTAGGAGGCAGTTCTGAAAAAAAAAGGGCTTCATAAAAAATGAAACATAGGAGAAGGTGGAGCTACCCAAGGAAAGAAAACCAGAAGGGTGTAAGTGAGTTTCTACGATAAAACATAACCCAGAAGGCTCAGTTCCAGAGGCATAAAGCCAGACGTGTGGACAAGGACCTCTCACAAACACACGGGAAAGATTTTCCTGAAATCTTCTCTTCGATAACTAAGCTTATCACAATTAGAATTATCCTAACTGTTGCATTAATTTACACTGGCCTTTAAACCATCGAGATGTGAAAAATGATTTCCTCCATGGTGACCTAAGGAAGGAAATTTACATAGAGACCTCCAAGGTTTAGAGATCAATTCAAAGGCAAAGTTTGCAAGCTCAGATAGTCACTTTATGCACTGAAGCAGAGCTTCATGCCATGCTTGAAATATCATGACTTTCTAGAATGAACTGGGGTTGAAACAAGGCCAAGCATACAATAGATTGATTGTTGAAGAATATGCTATAGGAAATTAACCTCTTTCTTTTTGTTTATGTTGATAATATAGTGCTCACAGGTGATGATCTGGAAGAAACCAAGAAAGTCAAGGAAAGTCTCTTAGCTATATTCAAGATAAAAAATCTTGGCTTCTTAAGTTACTTCTTGGTAATAAAATTGATAAGTCAAGTGAAAGTCATGTGGTTTCTCAGAGAAAGTACACCATGGATCTTCTGGAGGAAACACAACTGGTTATAAACCAGCAAGCACCCCAATAGAATATAATATCAAAGAAGGACATGATCAAGCAGAGGCATCAGTTAACAAAGAGAGTTTTCAGAGACTGGTGGGAATAGATGTTAAAACGGCGCCTAGGAATTGCTTTGGCGCTAGGCAAGGGTTCACTGCCTTGATCCAGGGCAAGGCAAGTAAAATGAGGGCGCTCGCCTTTAGGCATAAAACGGTCGCCTAGGCAGTGAAAAGGTGTCGCCTTGTGCTGTTTTCAGGGATAGATGTGTCATTTCTCCGATAAAACTATAAAACAACACTTAACCAATATACATATACTTCATGACATTGATAAAACGTAATTAAACTTTAAAAACAGTTGTTTCCTGACGAGCTTATGTCAGATGATCGGATATTTAAGTTTTTTCTATTATAGGATGAAAGAAGAATGTTGAGATAGATTAAGATAAGGCTAAGCTAGTAGAATAACCAAAACTTTAGTTATGCCATCAAAAATCTGCAATCCTAATGCTCCATAAGTATAATCTGTAGCATCTCTTGTTCTTGTTTCATCGTCTAAATTTCTGTTTGCTTGATAACAATATGTTTTGGGTACTATTTTTCACTCATTATGGGTTGCAACTCTATTTGCTTCCTTAGCTTAATCAAATGTTATTGTGTTAATACACACTCCTAATAAACTCATGAATTTTGCTTTGTCGTCTCCTCTATTTTGTTCATGTGTTAAATTGACTAAAACCTGTTTGTGGGGTACATCGACTAGGGTGCCGGGCGACCAGGTGGCCCAGGCTCGCCTAGTATTTGCCTAGCGCCTTGACAACAATGCAGGTGGAGATTGATCTATCTCTCCCACATAAGACCCAACATGTGTTATGTTGTGAGCTCAATCAATCAGTACATACATTCTCCTAGAGAAAGACACCTAGAAGCTGCTAGCAGGGTTCTTAGATATATTTAAGGAACACAAGAAAAAAAGCTAATTTCAAAGAGTGAAAAAAAGGTGATGATTCATGTACGGATGCGGATTGAGGAAGCTAAGGCGGGTATGATCATCAACAAATAGCATAAACCACCTAGCCCCGTTAACGTTTGTAGTCTTTGATGGGCCCAATATGTCATTTTGAATAAGGGGAAAGAGGGAAGGAGGATAAGGGCAAAGGGGAACATGCTACGTGAATGTGTCAAAAGTTGACAAATGGTGTACATGAACTTTTTTGGATCTATCCTCAAAAAAAAAAAAAAAAAAAAACTTGACAAAATTTGAAGGAACCAATTTTGCTAGATACATAAAATTAGGGTGGTCTAGCCTATAGTGCTACATCATAACGATATCAATTCAAATTTTAAGATTGGAGGTTATGCATAACGTCTTTTGAGGGATTTAGATTTAAGGTGAGTGATTGAAGCATAAGGTCACGTCTTTGAGCATGTCTAATCATATTCCCCGACTCGAATCTTGAAACACACAAAATAGAAAAGTCAACTTAGTGAGACGTTGTAGATTAATTCCTGTGACACTAAGTAATTTACAATATATACAAAGAGCATTGAGTGTAAAGACCAATGTTCTAAAAGGCGATGGATGCTAGTAGATCGGTGAGGGGGCGCGTAGCGCCTAGGCGGCACATAGTTTTTTTGTTTTTTTAAATAACTAGAAATAATGCATAAGCATTAAGCAAAGAGTCAAAAGTACAAAATACATAAGAAATAGAAATAACTAGTAATAAGTCTAAGAACTTCAAACTCAAGAGTCAATACACAAATCCAATCTTCTACTTCATTCTTGTGGAAAAATAGGCCCAAACCCATATAAGAGGAGGGGCCTCATCCTCAAAACCTAGGTTGTGAGGTGAGGGAAGTCCATCTCTTAATATGGTGGGTGAAACAACCACAAGTTCCCAATGTGGGACACTTTAACAATTCTCATTACTAGTTATTTAAAAAACTAGATCTGAAGGTTTTTAAATCTGATATTTCTTATTATTATAATAGATCTGAAATCAACATTTAAATGTAGACCAGCCCGCCCGCCTAGCCGGACTTGACCCGCTCAGACCCGTCCAGTCCCCTACCCGCCTAGCCCAGCCCACCTAGGGTATCATCGGGATGCCTGGTACCCCCTTAGCGCCTAGACATCGCCTAGACCGATTTTTGGAACACTAGTAAAGACATATGCTAGAGATGATATTTGTGCCAATCACTGTTGCAAAAATTGTCCATTAGCAATTAGTACGATGATGTGGTTCACTAGGGGCTATAGGCTGACAGAAGTGCTTTGTTCTGGATCTTATTATTGGAAACTCCAGAGTGTATAATCCAAGTGTTTGAGAGCAGTGCTACCTATAGAAATGACTTGAGAGTCTGATTGGAGTTGAGACGGCTGAAGTAGTTTCTAAAGCACTTCTAGTTCCTTGGTAAAAGGTGCGGGTTTGGTAGTTTTTGAATCCTCCACCGTTGCTGCATTACCTACCATGACCGAAACGCCCCTTAGGTCCATTAGATGGCTTCCAATCTGCTGGCTTGTCATGGAGATCCTATGGTATATCCTATCTAGTGGAAATTATTACACCATGAATGGTCCTTTTTAGGCCTATAATCATAAATAGCGCGGACAGCATCTGCCACAAGAGTATCTGCACTAGGTGGGAACATTTGGAGGGCCTATCATCATAAATAGCGCGGACAGCATCTGCCACAAGAGTATCTGCATTAGGTGGGAACATTTGGAGGGCTAGGGCCTAGGACTTGGTATTTGCAGTTGATCTTTGGCTACTCAGCTTGACATGGCGACGACTCTCTTCTCAGAGGACTTCAGAAAAAGCCTCATATTGGAAGAAAAGATTTGGTGACTAGGATATTTTCCCTGTTTCGTCAAGAGAACTATCCAGCCCCATAAGGAACTGACACAAGCATATTGTCTCTTTGTATTTCTTAAATACAACAATGTCATCTAGGCTTCCATTCAAGAGAGTCAAACATATCGACATGCTGCCCATACCTAGAGAGATCAGCGAAATAGGTAGTTCCAAATTTACCTCCTTGTCACGTGTCTAGGAAAGTACATTCCACTCTGGAGAGTTCACTGGTGTTGTCCTGATTGGTATAAATTTAGTGGGTTGTAGAGGTGTTCAATTATTTTTTTCATAACCGACCAAACTGACCGAACTGACATAAACCAAACCGATGTAAGTAAACTGAACCGAGCTAAAAACTTTTAAAGATGAACATAGTAACATAAACAGGCAACTGGCAAACGGTATTCCCTTCTCTTCTTATTAACGTGACATATATAGGCACACAGTTCTTGGGTTATGAAAAGTTAACTCGAATCAATGACGTACGGTCGTACGCAAATCATGTAGTATGCTGGGGCAAGGAGATCAAAATCTAGAGGATTACTACCCGCAGACAATGAGTTTCTGTGAAAAACGAAATTTCTACATGACCATACCATGCAAAGAATCCGTAATGGAGAAACAGAGGAACAATATGGATGTTGTTAGTTTTCTGGCAGGCTGGAAGCAAGAATGTCCGTGCACGATTGTGTGGAGTAAATGAGTCGCCATTACTACCTAAAGTATTTTCTAGGCTTCAACGTGCTACAATTAATGAAAGTAGCACTATAAATCATGACGATGAGGAAAGGCTGCACTCATCGTATACTCTGCAAACTAAAGAGGACGACGTGGTCGTAACCCGCATGGAGGAAGAGATGGGCATGGATTCCAAGGTGGAAGAAGAAAAGGGGATCTCAAGAAAGAAAATAC
The DNA here is from genome assembly GCA_024500145.1 of Gentiana dahurica var. dahurica. NCBI lineage: Eukaryota > Viridiplantae > Streptophyta > Magnoliopsida > Gentianales > Gentianaceae > Gentiana > Gentiana dahurica. The sequence continues at coordinate 84,428,525 of CM044899.1, read as the reverse complement.
ATTATTGTGGTAGAATTAACCACAACGCTCAGACTTGTTGGATCCTCCATGGTAAACCCTTGGGCAAAGCGTATCAAGCTAATACAGCATCAAATCAAGTACAGAGCAATGCAAATTCATCGATCAAAATATCTCACGAAGAGTATAATCAACTAAAAGGGCACACAACTGTATTTAAAAAAACCACAAACCTCAAATTACCCAACTAACCACTGAATCACCAAAAAATAAGATAGGGGTAAAGACTAGAGAATATTCCTACAACAACGTATTCCACTAAGGGCAAAACAACACGGAAATAACACAAAAAAGTATTCACTTAATGTGCAGTTTGAATACAGTAGAAACATACTAACGGAAGTTCTGCAGCTTGGAATCCGGCTGGAGAGCTAAGTTTAGCATCGTCGTCAAGAAAGCTAAGAGAATATAATACTTCAAGTGCCCTTATCATTGCTTCAGGCGAAGGAGATGCAGGCCAATCAAAACCCAGGATATTATCAATGCCTAATGCCTTCAACTGCAGAGTTTAGAACAACCATCAGCAACTTACAATCGTACATGATAAACTACAGGCTATAGACTGTTGGACAATTTTTATGAACATGATCTAATAACCAGAAGAACAAGAAATCACAAAGATACATATTATAACCCAGGAAATGTAGCAGCTGAAAAAACCCATTGAAGGGGCTAAATTCCAACCCTTTTTTTAGTAACCAACTATTTTTAGAAGCCATACCAGATAAATTAAGAGCATAAAATTACTGAAAATGAAACAAGGGCCAGAAAAAGAAAAAGAAAAAAAATCGGCATTTCTCTAGTACGTTTGTACGAGCGAGCCAGCTAGTACAGTAATTACAACGATGAAAGAAGGGAAAAATTATACGTCAATCAGATGGAAAAACGAAATGCTTAAGCTGCTGAAATTGTTATCTATGCACTGAATGCTGATATTTTGCAAGAAGAATGTATGTTATGTTTTAGCCGTTGTATTAGGCTCTTTTTAGGAATTATAAGGCTTATTTAAGCTTCGTAATCTCTTCTAAATAAATAAGAAATAAGATATCTTATTCCTAATTTCTTCTCACATGGTATCAAGACTTTAGGCTTTCTCTCTCTTGTTGTTAGTTCAAGGGTGTTTCAGGAATTATCTTTATTTATTTTTTTGTATTTGTTTTTCCTTCTGTGCTTATGTTTCTCCCAGCCGCTATAGGATGTTGATAAGTGTGGAATTACAGGACTTTTTACGGTGCTATTACGGATATAGTTTGCATAATCGATACTGTTTTAAGGTGTTTGTAGGTGATGTTCGAGCTGCTGGGATGATGAATTGATTTTTGTGAACCGCGAAGCTATATTTTTAGATGTGCAGGGGCAGCCCATCTCACATGATTACATTTGGTCAAATTCAAGCCATTGGAGAAGAAAGATGGACTTTGAACGATGGACTTTGAATGATGTGGACTTTGAAAGGATGTTGATGAATGATTGAAGACATGTTTTTGGCATCTAAATTGGTGGAGAAGATCTCCATCGAATTATTTTCGATATAATTAATTGGGAGTTATTATTAATGTTTGCTATTTTATTAATATTAAGCTTTTATTTTAATAAGTTTATGTAGCAGGCTTATATAAGAAGGTTAAAGTTATTTTAGATATTAGGTAGTATATATGTTTATATAAGTTCTCAGTTTGGTGTGTGTGTGTGTATGTTGGGGGGTGGGGGGAGTAAGGGGGATATCATCCAATCCGGCCACTACAGGAAAGGAGAGATTGTGGTTCTCCAGGTTATTTTCTTTATTTCACAGAAGTAAAAACGAAGTTCAATGTTCTTAATAAACTCGTACTAATATTTATTAGCTAATCTTTATTTTATTTTCTGGTCAATGGGTAATTAAAATCTGGTTATTGGGTAACTGTGGGATTTAATCCATGCTCATTCTCGTTAGATGATAAGTATTTAATCATTCTCTGCTAATCACTTAAATCATAAACAAATCCAAGGAGATCATACACTCTTCTAGAAACACCCTGGTACAGGAAAATTTCCAATTTTGTTAGGTTGACGACATAATTGTAAAGGGGAATGATAATAAAGAAATCAGAAATTTAAGACAATGTATGTTGAAGTAGTTTGACATCAAAGATTTGGGCATACAGAAATGCTTCCGGAGAATTGAAGTTCTCTACTCTAAGCAACGAATATATATTAGCAAAAATACATTCTAGGCCTCCTAAAAAAAATAAAAACTTGGATGTAGACCAATTGAATATGATCATGGTATACATGAAGCTCCTGATGATATACCAATCTTTCAAGGTCATTATCAAAGGTTAGTAGAAAAACTGTCCATTTGGGCAACAAAATTTTCCCCACTTTTCACCCCACTCAGAAAACAACTTTATTCATTTCACTAATCGTACTTTTCTCCTCACAATACATCACATCGACACAAAAACCGATGCAATCCAAACACAAAATTCATTTTTTGAATAAATATTAACCCGAAAAATCCATATTCAAACGAACCCAGTTGGTAAATACTAATGTCAGATTTTGCTTTTGCAGTGAATGTTGTTAGCAGGTACATGCAAAGTCAAATGAAGTCCATCTCAAGGCTGTCAATTGGATCTTACAATACCAAAAAGACATCCCTAAAAGAGGAGTTGTGGTCAAAAAGGGGGAAGATACGACTCTTAAAAGGGGGAAGATACGACTCTTAAAGCTTTCACTGATGCTGACTCTGCCGGTTCCATTGATGACAGAAGGTCAACCTCTATGTAGTATGTATTGCATTTATCTAGGAGGGGGGGGCTACTTAAATGGAGAAGCAAGAAACAATGTCTTGTTGCCCGAATCAATGCTGAAGCAGAATTGATCAATAGATCTTGCCTCTTAGGATATGTAAGCTCATATGGCTTAAGACTGTATTGGCTGATTCAATGGACAAAACCTATGAGGCGCTACTGTGATAACAAATATGCCATTAGTATTGCTCATAATCCATTTCACCATGATAGGACGAAGCATATTGATGCTGACAGACACTTTGTAAAGAAGAAGATCAAAAGTGATTGATTTGCACACATTTGGTACCAAAGTGCCAGCTTGCTGATATTCTAACTAAAGGTCTAGCTAAAGATATTCCAAGTATCAGGACCATGCTTGTAATGGTTGATCCTTATTCACCGGCTTGAGGGACAGTTATAGAATGATTGAATATTCTTCCTAAAATGTGTGTTATTCCCTTGTGCTTTTTCGGGATTTATTAGGTTTTTCAACGCCTTGTAAATCATGTTTATTTCCTTTCTTAACCTAACGGCTATATGATTAGCGGAAAGGTTCCGCCCATTGTAGTTAAATAATGTTTTAGTTGTTGTATAAGGCTTATTTAAGCTATGTTATCTCTCCTAATTACATAAGAAATAAGATTTCTTATTCCTAATTTTTTCTCATAAGGATATTACATTTCTCAAGTATCTAGTTGTTGAAGTATATAAAATGTTAATTACTTACCTCCCCATCAGCTTAAGCTTTAGGAAGAGATGGTATTTCAAGATGGTCCTTGCGGATGCTAATGCAATGTGATTTGATTTCTACCCAGTGCTCTAAATATCAAAGTGGAGCAACGGAAGTGTGGTGGGCCCATAACCCACATGTCCCAGGATTGGAACCTTGCTCGATACCATAATTAATTACCATCTCCGCCCAAAACTTAAGCCGATGCGGAGATAAGTAATTATCATTTTATATAGGAGGTTCTATTTGCACCCCCCCTATTTACTACTTGGACCCACTTACTACTTGTACCACAAAAAATTACTTGAGCACCCAATGATTTTTTATATAGGGAACGTCGGTCACAGTGGCGTTTGTGTTCCACAAGGAACACCGGTGTGACTGACGTTTCCTATATAAAAAGTGTTAAATCTTAGAACGTCGGTCCATGACTTTTCACTGGTGTTCCTAGTGCCACATTGGCGTTGGTATGCCACAACGAACACCGGTGTGAGTGACATTTTTTTCATCCGAAAAAATATTCATTAATGTGGTGCAAGTAGTAAATAGGGGGGTCCAAATAGAACCCCCCTTTATATACTTCGACTAGCTAATGTATTTCTGTAAAGATACAGGTGAACCTCTTACAAAGCCCAATAAGTGGGGCCTTTATTCTTATTTTCATGGGACAAGCACAAGATATCCTAGATTTTTTGTCAATCAATTAGTTGGAAAAGAAAGTTTAAGCACTCGAGAGACTTCAAGTTAATGATTTCAATGAACTGTAATTTAGACATCAAGGATCCTAGCAGCAGTGTGAAACGGATATTTATAAAAACATCCAAACCTGAATAACAGTCGATACGAGATTTGATCTCTGAATCTCTGGAATGCCTACATTGGACATCTCGTTGCGGAAATACTCCTCGGTATAAAGCCTGTGAAGAGATTAAAACACTAAGTCACTTGCACAAATTGCAATCAAATTCAATTGGTTGACTAATCACACTACTAGCCAAAGATGGGGAAACGATACTTGATAACCAAATCACATATTTGATGATAAAGAGAACTAGATGACCATATCCATGAAAATCCATCCACAGACAATAAAAAAAAAAAAGTGTTGTTCCTCAAGCATGTTGGTCATGTAGTGACAGTCCAGCTCCACAGAGCCTGCAATCACTAATTTTGTTTCCTACAATACACTTTCACCCACCTATACTTGATCTCTATCTAACATCTCCAGTATATATCTTCTTAAGACAATAGACGATGCACTCTCTAATCGAGGCAGCAGGATGCAATGAAAGAGCAGATGCATGCATTGCGTCAAAATCATAGAAGGGGCCTTGTTTCCTTACCACATGAAAGAAAAGTTTGGCGGGTTGAAAGTGGGTATACACAATCAAGTTTTGAAGCAGTTTCATAGAACATGAAGTTCAAACTTATTTTTGGTGTCATGGAGCCCATAAGCCATGACATTGAGTCATTAACAGGTTATCTTTAGCTTTCCACTGCCTGAAAGATGGGTCCTTAGCAGGAGGTTTAGGAATTTCTCTGGTAAGATGTCCCCTCTTACTTCGTCATGAGTTGAAACATGAAGACAGATCGGGACCAAAAGAGATAGTTGCTTCCTTTTAGTTTAATGATTGGAAAGATGGGTCATTGGCAGGAGGTTTAGGAATTTCTCCGGTAAGATTTCCCCTCTTACTTCGTCATGAGATGAAACACCTGGACATATCGGGACCAAAAGAGGTAGTTGCTTCCTTTTAGTTTAATGATTGGAAAGCAGATGTAAAAACAGAACGAACATAAGGGCAGATTGGGACCAACGAAGATAATTTCTGCCATTGAATTTAAGACGGGAAAGTAGATGTGAGTTTTTAATACTCCCCTGTTGCATGACATTTGTTCAAGTTTTGTAACAACTTCAACGGAGGATGAAGGTGTTTTATTGGATGCCATGTTTGGAAGATACAATCAGAGAAATGCAGATGATTAAGTTTAGACATTTGGCATTGAAACAATGTAAAGAAAAGAGGAGGAAAAGTAATCGTCTGTCTTGAACTTCTGACAAAATATACAAATACATATGGAGTCAGTCGTAACCTACCTCTATAAATCTCCTATGAAAGGAAAGGAAATAAAATCATATAAACAAGGCAAGTCAGCCGGTAACGATGGCCTAGTTAAACCTACCTAAAAAGGTAAAAGAATCAAATCGAATTAAGACAAATCACATGCTGTAATATACAGCCGATCGTATTTCACCTTAATTAGGAGACTAGCCTACTAAATTCTGTGATTTCAGGGATCCCATACTGATCGCAACCTCTTGTATAAACATGTACATCCAAGAGGAAGATACTTATAATATTGTAGCTGCTCATGGTTATTTTGGCCGATCGATATTTCAACATGCTAGTCTTAACAACTCCCGTTCTGTACACTTCTTCCTTGTTGCTTGGCCTGTAGTAGGTATTTGGTTCCCTGCTTTAGGTATTAGTACTATGACTTTCAACCTAAATGGTTTTACTTTCAACCATCTGTAGTTCATAGTCAAGGCCGTGTAATTAATACTTGGGCTGATAACTTACTTCGCAACTCTCATACATTTTTGAGTCAATTGCAATTTTTAAAAACAAACTAAATAAGAGTAACCGGGATATTATGTGATTAGTTAGGCTATGTTTGGACATGATTCGGTTTGAACCACTCCACCATTTTATTTACTCCACTACGTTTTTAATTAATAATTTTATTCATTCCACTCGTATCTTATAATTTCTATCACCAATCATTTCTTCATCTACAAATAAAAAATATTAAACCATCGCTACCACTTCAATTTCACTCCACTACTTTTTTTTTAACATTATTTTATTCATTATACTACTTTATTACAATTTCTCTCATCAATCACAAGATTACCCAGAGTGGTCCCAAACCATAAGATTGGTTGTTGATGGAAAGGGCAAACATGGCTATTTAAATGGAGAAGCCAAGGAACCTGAAGCAACAGATTCTACAGAGAGACAACGGAAGTCTAAAAACTCACTTTTATGGCATGGTTGATAAACTCCATGGAGCCAACCATAGCAAGACCTCACATGTTCCTTCCCACAGCAAAGGACCATGTGGGATGTTGTCAAGGAAATGTATTCAGACATTGAAAATTCCTCACAGATTTATGAATTGAAGACCAGAATCTGGAAACTCGAACAGGATTCAAGAGATGTAACTGATTTCTACAATGAAGTGGTGTCCCTATGAAAGGAATTGGATCTCTGTTATGAAATAACATGGGAATGTCCTGCTGACAGTAAAAAAAGTCAAGAAGAGAGAAGAAAGTGAAAGAGTATACTCCTTTCTGGCATTATTGGAACCTAAACGAAATTAAGTGAATGGCAGAATTCTCAGGAGAAAGCCTCTCCCTTCACTAAGTGAAGTATTTCCCAAAGTCAGAAGGAAGAGGCCAGAAGAAAAGTAATGGGAAAGAGTGGAACTAGAGTGGAGAAGGCTCTGCATTGGCAGTGACCAGATATTAAGGAAAAAACCCCAACAAACCGAAACGTATGTGTGAGCACTGTAAGAAATTGGGCCACACTAAGGAATCCTTTTGGGAAATCCATGGTAAACATGCTTGGAGAACCAAGGGAACTGAAGGATCGAAAGAAGATGAAGGCAAGGCAAATCTGAATTTGGTCCAGCACCCCTCACTCAGGACCAACTGGAGCACCTGAGTAAGCTTCCAAAATCTCAAACTCCTACCCCAAAATGCTCATTTGTGGACTCAGGTAATTCTGCTCTCCTTAGCACAAAACAAGTGGTTTCTTGGGTCATAGACTCAGATGCCACTGATCATATGACCAGTATTTCTGAAATTTTCTCCACATATTTTCCCTTTCTTGGCAATCAAAAAATCAGATTGGCAGATGGATCCTTTACCCCCATTGCTGGTAAGGGATCCATCCCTATCACCACACATATTACTCTATAAAATGTTGTCCATGTACCAAACTTTGCATGTAATTTATTGTTTGTAACGGAACTCACATTGGATAGGAACTGTACTGTTACCTTTATTAAGGATGAATGTTTGTTTCAAGACAAGGATTTGAAGATGATGATTGGCAACTCTAGGAGTGTTGAAGGCCTCTATGTTTTGGACCAAGAGCTAAACCTAGATAATTTTTCTGTTTTGAAAAGTCGCTGCAATTCTGTGTCTAGTGTGAATCAGAATAACATCCTTCTCTGGCATTCCAGATTAGGGCACCCCTATCTGTCCTATATGATAAAATTGTTTCCAAATTTGTTAGTTAATAAAAATGTCACTCCTTGTCAATGTGAAAGCTGTGAATTGATAAAACACACCAGCACCTTATCCCTCACAACCTTATAAACTCTCAACTCCTTTTTATATGATACATAGTGACATATGGGGACCCTTCAGTGTTCTAAAAGACAGCCTAGCCAGGCGGCTTTTATATGATACATAGTGACATATGGGGACCCTGCAGTGTTCTAAAAGACAGCCTAGGCGGCGCCAAAGCGCTAGGCGGCTAGACAACGTCCTGTTTATACCCTAGGTGGGCTAGGCGGGTTGGGCCCTGGATGGGTCCTAGCCGGGTCTAGACAGTCTAGGCGGATTAGGGCTTAAGTTTAAATATAATTCTTTATTTCTAGAATTCTTGATCCCAAAAACAAATCTTCAGCCGCATTACTCCGAATTCGTAGACTTATTACTAGTTAAATCTATTTCTTATGTATTTTTGTACTCTTGACTCTTTAATGCTTATGCTTTATGACTTATGTCGGACAATCGTCTTTGTAATAGTATCATTTAAAATAAATAAATATAAAAACCTAGGCACACACCTAGCCGTTTAGGTGCTAGTCGCCCCCTCACCGACCTACTGTACTAGTGTCCAGTGCCTTAGAACATTGGGAACCTCAATGGTTAAAACCCTAACTGGTAAAAGATGGTTTATTTCTTTCATTGATGACCACACTAGAACCACATGGATTTATCTGTTAAAAGAAAATCAGAAGCTGAAAAAGCCTTTAAAAATTTCTACCTCTTTATTAGAAACCAATTTCAAACTCAAATAAAAATCTTCAGAAGTGATAATGGAACTGAGTACTTTAATTCTATTTTGGGAAACTTCTTTGAGGGAAATGGGATAGCTCATCAAAGCTCATGGGTAGGGACCCCTCAGCAAAATAGGTTTGCTAAGAGGAAAAACCGTCACCTAATTGATATAGCTAGGGCTTTGATGATCTATGCTCAATGTCCTAAATACTTGTGGGGTGAGGCAATTTTTACTGCAACTTATCTTATTAATAAAATGCCATCAAAAGTGTTGAAGTTTCAAACTCGCCTAAACAGTTTTAATTTAAATGACAGACTTTTTTGTGATATCCCTTTAAAGGTGTTTGGTTGTATAGGATTCATTCACATCAACACTGGTGATAAACTGGAACCTAGGGGTACAAGTTCTTTCACCCAAGAGAAAAAGAAGCTGTATCTCACTATGTATGCCACTTTTCATGAACACATGTCATTTTTTAAATCACAAAACCAAACCACCCTAGAAGACACTTCACCTGATCAAAGTTTAATTCGGAAATAGATCCAGAATATGAAAAAGAGGGGTCATAAGATCACACTAGTACAGAGGAACAAAAAGGAAAGGAGGATGGATCCACTAGTACTGAAAGAGACTGGCCTGTGGCCTGAGACCTGAGTGGAGCAAAACCGCAGGAACTCCCATGAAGTGTAATTTGAAGCTTGGAGATAGTGATGATGAAACTTGGTTATTATCGAAAGGTGTCAAAGGTTAGTTGGGAAGTTGATTTACCTTTCCCATACTAGACCAGACATATCTTACGTTGTAGGGTCAGTATGTCAGTTCATGCATAGTTCGACACAGAAGCATGTGGATGCTATTTATAAGATTCTCAAGTATCTTACGGCCACCCAGGAGAAGGGCCACTAATTCCAGAAAACTAAGAAGAGAGGGATCAAGCCTTTACAGATGTGGATTGGGGTACGAGCACTCCGGATAGGAGATCTATTTCGGGGTATTGTACCTATGTTTGGGGTAATTTGGTAACATGGCGGAGTAAAAAGAAAGAAGTTGTTGCAAGGAGAGCATTGGTGCAAGGAATTTGTGAGGCTTTGTGGCTGAAGGAAGTATTAGAAGACATTCGAGTATCGTTTACTTTACCATGAGACTATTTTGTGACAATAAGGCTGCTATAGACATAGCAAATGAATCAGTGCATCATGATTGATTTTGAACCAAACCTGTGGAGATTGATCGGCACTTTATCAAGGAGAAGATTGAGAGTAGAATGGTGTGTATTCCTTCCTGCCATCATCAAGACAGGTTGCTGGTGGTGTAACCAAGGCCCTTGCAAGGAATGAATTCGCAGTGTTTCAGAGGAAGTTGTGCATGATCGACATATTTGCACTAGCTTGAGAAGTGTTGAGAAGCTTATGTCGGCTAATGGCTAGGGCTTAGTGTGTTTGTAATTATTGTTGTTATTTCCAATTTTACTCTTAATTATGTAGAATAAGGTGTTTCGTAGGCACTAAGTATTAGAGGCGGCTTATGTGGCCTATTTAACTAGCTTGTATTCAAGATATTTAATCAATAAGAAAATAAATTCTTTATATTATCTTTTTCAACTCATTAATATGTTAGTCTTTTTCTATTCCAATGTGTAAAACTCGTTTAATGATAAAGTGTATTGTTGTCCAAGAATACTATAAAAGAGTTCATTTATTAGCTTCCTTAACTTATGTGCATAAAGCTAAAATGCCTTATATTTTGGGACAGAGGGAGTAACTTACTCATCATCCACAGGAGCTATATGTGTATCATTTAAGGAAAAATATAATGCACTTAGTCATAAGTATAAGAATATTTATACGAAACCCGCTAATAATGGCACCAAGTTTGCACCTGTAGCACTTTCCTGGTCGAATTCTTCCTGCCCTACCCGTTCTTTGTCGAGCAGATGCCCTGGATATTGGTGCCACTATCAAACTCTCAATATCTGAAATCTGTTGAAAAAAATAAAAGTTATATATGCCTGAAACTAAAAATATGATCAGAAAAATATTTTTCTTCAAATATATATGCCTGGAATAGACTTCACTATATAATCCATACTGTGCTTCAGACCAGAAAAATATTTCCAAGTGGCACCAACTAGTAAGATAATAGCTTCATTTCTTTCAAAAGCAGTAAAAACTAACAAACAATGGTTAGCATATAATTTTGATGGAGAAAGATCTTGGCTTCCTGCTTTTCTTGGGTCAGAAGGATAATTGTTATCCGTGTTTAAGTTATTAGTCTTATGTGATATTTTATCAGGAGTCTTCAGGTTATTAGTCTTTCTAGTAGATACGTATTTGTAGAAGTTTAGCAAATTAAGAATCTACTCCTTTGTTTGTGTGTCTATCCTATTGTAAACGTTTTCTATAAAAGAATGATGAAAGGAAGAAGGGATTAGGAATTTGGATCCTACATTCTACTATTATTTTATATTTCTAACTCATGTTCATTGTATTAACTGTTACTACCTATGTCCCGTAATATAGGTTTTTTTTGCCTTTTTTAAGTCCCATAATACGACTACTTTCAAGAATACCAACAAAGAATTTATTACATTTTTCTTCATCTTACCTACAATTTATAATTCATTCAACCACTTTTTATTACTTTACAACTATTGTATAAATGGCAGTCAAAGTGCAAAAAGACTTTTTCACTTAATATTCATGGCATTCGTCCACTTTTGTAATGTGTAAGAAAAACTTTTAAAAAGACCAATGGATAAATGTGAGACTAACTTCGTCCTGAAATATAGATCCTTTTTTACTCTTTATTTTTTCCCTACAATATAAGTCTTTTTTGGATATCAATAGAGCATATATTACATTTTCCTTCGTCTTACCCTTAATTTATTAACCATCCAATGACTTTTCAATACTTTACAACTATTGCACTAATGATAGTAAAAGAGTATTTTAGACTTTCTCTAAGTTAAAATTATGATATCCACCCACTTTTTTAATCTATGTAAAAACTCCTAAAATAGTTATATTTTAGGACGGAGGAAGTGTAACATGTGTTGTTAGAAATTGACATAATATTCACGAGTAACTGAGATCTAAAAGTATGATCTCTTCTTCCTTTCATTGATATTTAAATAGGCACACTATTACAATTTAGGATAAACACAAACTACTCCAAAGAAATTTTCTAAGCTAAGACTCCTATTTCATAGAGTACTCATCTACGTATTTAATAGGGTAAAACAGAAGCAAACTGAACTTGGACACTAACACACACAACATACATATCGCATGAGATAAACATAATCACACACACGCACACATCACAACTTTATCATATTGTTTAACACTCCCCCTCAAATTAGAGCATATATGTCATACATGTCCAACTTGTTACAAATTGACTTCAGACAACTCCCAAACAATGCTTTCGTAAACACATCAGCAAGTTGCTCCTCAGATCGAACAAACGGTGTGCAAATCTCTTTGGCCACAATCTTCTCTCGACGAAGTGACAATCCACTTCAATGTTTTTGGTCCTCTAACGGAATACTGTATTCAAGCAATGTATAACGCTGCTTGGTTATCACGATGAAGAGGAAAGGATGTGTAAATAGTGAACTCAATCTCTTCTAGCAAGTATCTTATCCACGTTAATTCACCACTCGTGTGTGTCGTTGCTCGATAAGTCTTTGCACTCGATCTTGCCACCACATTCTGCTGCTTACGCTTCCAAGTGATCAAATTTCCTCCCATGAAGATGCAATAGCCGGAAGTAGACTTCCTATCAGTTGGACTGTTGGAGAGCCAACCAAATCAGCATTTGCGTACCCTTCAACCTTCAAATGACCATTCGCCTACACAAATTCCCAAGCCCTAGAGCCTTATTTAAGTATTTCAAAATCCGAATCATTGCCTCCCAGTGTGTCCCTTTGGGTACTTCTAAGAACTGGCTAACTGTACTTGCAAGATAAGGAGATATCCGGTGTAGTGATTGTTGGGTAATTGAGCTTACCCACTAGTCTTCTATATTTTCCAGGATCTTCAAGTATTTCTCCATCCTTTGACAACTTTAGATTTGGATCCATTAGATTATCCACAAGACGTCTTCCAAGTAGTCCAATCTCCTGTAACATATCAAGAAGATGCTTCTTTTGATTAAGATTTTACCTTCATGTGACCTAGCAACTTCTATACCAAGGAAATAACAAAGCTTCCCCAAATCTTTAGTATGGAACTTCTGCCCAAGGAATTGCTTCAACTTAGCAATACCATCATGATCATTACTTGTCATGACAATATTATCCACATAGAAAACAAGAAATATATATCCATTTGCAAAACGCATATGAAATACTGAATGATTGACCTGGCACTGCTTTAAGCCAAACAACTTTACTACATCAGAAAACTTCCCAAACCATGCCCCAGGAAACTGCTCAAGGCCATATAGAGACTTTTTTAATTTACATGCCAACTTGTTCTCCCCTTGAGCAATGAACCCAGGAATTTGCTCCATATAAATATCCTCTTGCAGTTCCCCATGATGAAACACATTATTCACATCAAGATGAAAGAATGGCCATCTGTTCTGGATAGCAATAGATATTAAGACATGAAGGGCATTTTCGCAACTGGAGAAAAAGTCTGCTCAAGTATATACCATACAACTATGTGTAGCCCTTGGCTACTAATTGAGCCTTTAAACGATCAACTGACCTGTCTGGAAGAAATTTCACAGTATATACCCATTTACACCCAACAATATGCTTACCAATGGGTGGTGATACTAGATCCCACGTGCCATTAGAATGAAAAGCATCAACTTCATCTTCCATAGCCTTCTTCCAACCGGGATTGTATGGCTTCCTACAAGGTTTCAATAATGGAGGTGCTGGATAATTGGGTGAGAAAACACGTATAATTTGGAGATAAACGGTCATAAGAAGCAACATTACCAATAGGGTGCTTAGTGACACAAGAGTGTCATTTGCCGCTGCGCTATGGGTCTTAGATCAACAGGATCCCCCATATGAAGAGTTGATGACGAGTCATAACTCCGGGACCTTTTTCGTTGATACACTTGAGTAATGGGAAGCCTTAGGCCAAGTACCTCATCTGAATCAAGAATAGGTAAAGGACACGCATTACTGGGAGGAGTTGACTCATAGGGTGAGGGATCAAGAAACGTAGTGTCTGCCAAAGGGCTAGTACAATAGGCTACGGTTTCAACAAAAATGACATTTGCAGATACAAAGTATTTATGTAGAGTGGGACTGTAACATCTATAGCCTTTTTGAGTACGTGTAGCCAAGTAAGACACATTTGGTTGTTCTAAGGTCAAATTTATCATGTCATGTGCCTAAATTTTGAACGTAGCACATACACCCAAACACCTTCAGTGGTATACTAAATGGTGAATCATTAGGGACTAGTATGGAAAAAGGAGATGACCCTTGCAACATTTATGTAGGCAGTCTATTGAATATATAACATGATGACAAAACAGCATCACCCTATAAATATTAAGGTACATACATGTGGATCATTAAAGTGTGAGGAACACCAATGAGGTGGCATTTTTTTACGTTCAACCACCCCATTTTGTTGTTAAGTGTATGAACACGAAGACTAATGGATGATGCCATTTTCAGAAAGATACTTAGAAAACTCACTTTTATATTCATTGGCATTGTCAGACCGAACTACATGACTTTGTCCTCTAAACTGGGTTTTTCTTTTTGGAATTAATGAAAGCATGACACAATTTCCAGTCTGGTTTGCATAAATAAATCCAAGCCATTCGTGAGTGATCATCCGTGTATGTAACAAAGTAACGAAATTTATTTGATAAAATATGAAACTGACCTCAAACACCCGAATGAACGAGCTCAAATGCAAAATCCGTACGGTGATGAATACTACCTTTAAAAGAAGATATACAATGTTTACTAATTTGACATGTTTGGCATTGTAGAGAGTCTAAATACCCTAAACTCTCAACTTGTTTTAAAGTAGGTAAAGACGGGTGACCAAGACGACTATGCTCTCCATTGGAGCTCCAGATTGAAGAACAATCGGTATTGTATATGGAACATCGAAGTAATAAAGCCCGTTACTCTCATGACCCGTACCAATCATCCTCTTCAGAGGAAGGTTCTTGCAAAACACAACATTGAGGAGAAAATGTAATGGGACGGGTTAGTTCCTTGATGAATTTACTAACCGATAATAAACTAAAAGGAAATTCAGGAATGTAAAGTGTTTTAGGGAGTTTCATGGTTGAACTTCTATAGGTATCACCAATATGACTGACTTTGGTCGAAGCCCCATTGGCCAGTGTTACGGTTTTATGAGGGACTATAGTTTGATAATTAGATAATATTTTGGACAAACAAGTCATATGCTCGGTCGCTCCAGAATCAATGATATATGGATTCTTCTTGGCAGGTTGAAGCATTCTCTGTTTGCGCTAGGTTGACTATGGAGGATGAGTCATCTCCTTCAAAGTCTAACGGTATTCCTCTTGATTTGGCGCAGTTCTGTCACCATCAGGCTGCACCTGTGTGGTCGTTGCTTGGAACGCGCCTCCTCTGGTAAGGTCTCCCAAGGAGATCCCAACAGTTATCCACAGTATGGTTAGTTTTGACGCAATGATCACACTTTACCATTGATCTTCCAGACTGTCCACCACGGTTACCTCTGCTCGATAACCTCTACCACCACGACCACCGCAGCGGTAATTCTGGTTGCCAACCATCAAGTCGTTTTCACCTCATTAAGGTCACGGCTTTCTGAATTTCTGACATCGATCGAGGCCCTTTGGAGTTTTGAAAACACTTCGTGAATAGTGGGAAATTGACTTCATCCGAGTATTTGTGCACGTACTTGCTCAAATTCAGATTTGAGTCCGATAGGAATCTGATTACATCCATATTATTTCTCTGACTTTCCATAAAGATTCCTCACACTCATAACTTGAGAGTAGTAACCTCCAAACTCAATAGACCTTGCTCTAATTGGAAGTACTGTTTGCAAGTATCATAGATCAATGTGAGATTCACCGATCCATAATACATATACTTCAATTGTGCCCACATATCTATGGCCGAATTGAGGTACAGCAGTGTGGAACTGATGTTTGGATCTATGCTATTTAGCACGAGTGACATGATTTGCGCATTGTCTTGCCTCCATAGTGATGCCCTAGGATCATTGTTGCCGGCTTTGTCTTTGACCAAGTGATGGTCCATTGCTTTACCAGTTAGGAATATTTCGACTGAACGAGACCAATAGTTCTTTCTGTCCAGTTAAACAGAAGTAATCACCGGCAGAGTAGTAGCCAGTGTGAATAAATTAGGGTTAGGGTTTGTGATAGCACTGGAGCTTTCACCTTTCACCTCCATCGCACAACCGGTGAATAAGAATATGAACTAGAGTTTTAGTGAAAGGAGGAAATTTCGGAGTGGGAGATTTTGTATGGCTCGATACCATGTTAGAAATTTACATGGTATTTATGAGTAACAGAGATCGAAGAGTATGATCTCTTTTTCCTTTCATTGATGTTTAAATGGTACTTTAATACAATTTAGGATAAACAAAAACTACTCCAAGTAATCTTCTAAGCTAAGACTCCTAATTCATAAAGTACTCATCTACGTATTTAATAAGGTAAAACAGAAGCAAAATGAACCTGGACCCTAAGATATATGACATACAAATCGCATGAGATAAACATAATCACACACACGCACACCTCACAACTTCATCATTGTCTTTAACACATGTACATCCGAAGATCAAGAAACTTAATTGCAAACGCAATTCAAAAATTTAGAGCATCTCCTCTGAAAGTAGCACAAAAGACACGCCTAAAAAAATTAAGTACATCTTCAAACTACCAAGACCCTTGCATTCTATCCAAAATAACATTCCCTTTGAACCATACTTGACATAACTACAAGCCCCCTCCTCTCAAAAAAACTGAAAGATCTTTGTAACTTGTGAATTTGATAGAAATATGATTCTCCTATTGTTGGGGGTGGGGGGGAGTGGAGGGTGGGGGGGAAGGGATGTGAATGAAAAATAAATTACTTTTCAAGAGAAGTCAAGATAAAATACCGGGTTATAGTAGCGTTGTTTTGAGAACCCACTATCAACTACATAGACAATGCCCTGTACAAAAAGAAAAAGAAAAAACAACAAATGGGAAAGAAGAAGAAGGTATTGAGCCCAAACTCTTAGCAAAACAGAACAAGTCAGCTTTCTGCGAGTTATCACCTCCAAAGTGAGAGATGTCTCAGCAATATTGGTTGATATCACAACTTTTCTTTTCCTCTGGGAGTTGGAGAAAACACAAGATCCTACAATAACATGTTTGTGATTATGTTAACAATATGGATGATCAAGAAAGAAATCTGTAGTCAGTACCCTATCTACATCAGAAATGGTGATTAACCTGTTCTGCTCGTGACAATCCTGAATAAAGAGGCAAGATGAGCAATCCTCCTAATGCACCAACGGTTATAAACAAGTAAGAAACATAAACATTGAAGCTGAATGAACTGTCTACCTAGCATTAACTGAAACGATCAAAGACTTTGAAGAACAAGACATTAGAATATTAATACACCGGAAAGCACAATTGCATTATTGAGATTCTTGCAATGCCCTTGCACTTGGGAAGATGAAAAAAAGCAGAGGACAAGAATCTTACAAAGGAGAAAAATGACATACAATTCTATACATAGACCACTCATTACTTCATACAGATTGTCCTTTTTTTTGTTTGGTCCTGCAATTTAGATTTGCACTTAAAGACCTGGAGATGCAAAACATAGCCAAGGAGCATCCACAGGTCTTCCTCTAATGAAATCCAGGTCTAGAAACAGAGGCGTCAAAATATGCACACGAGAAGAACTGGAGGCATGTTGCAACACATGAACTCTAAGCCAAAGCAGATCCCAAGGAATTAAAACATCAATGTAAGGATTCCCAATACTGTACTCACCTAATTATGAACACAGCTAGGAAAGATGTTTGGACACTTCACTTCAAACCTCTCCCTAAACTTGAGCATACATACAGTGCATTGAGCACCAAGACAAGCATAGATAGTATTACTAAAATTTCCATTATACAATCCTCACCCTAATAGTGTAATTTGCCTTTTTCTGGTTTTAAAGACTGAATGAACCATGGAAAGTTAACACTAGAGCATCTTTTATGTTCCTGATACAGTGCTTGATATTAGTCCAGTGAAAATGATTCTCACATAAACTGCAAATGATCCTGTTATTCGTAGGGAAAAAAGGAATATACCTTGATTCCGGTAATTATGAAGTTCCTCAGTAAGTAACTGTACTGCAGCATCAATATCATCTTGACCAGTGAGGAAAACCAAAATATCTCCCGTTGGCTCCTTAAGAAAGAAAATCGATGCATTATTAATAAAGTGATTCGTGCAGTTTCTGTAGTAGCATATATATATATATATATATATATATATATATATATATATATATATATATTATGTTAATATTCTACCATGGAAAACAAAAGTCACATTTTCAGTTGCCAAATTTCTTTAAGACTGGAAACACCTTATCATTAATTGACAACACAGTTGAAACAGCTGCTCGAAGATAATCTGGCGCAGCTTCCTCAAGATAGAAAACTTCAACATTAAATGCCCTACCCTGGAAGTTTTACAAATGAAGCAGCATATCAATGAGCATGATACATGCCAACATAGGAAAATATGCAGTAGCACAAATTTGTACAAAACCACACGGCATAAATAGTTCAATAGCCAGTGTAACGTACCTCAACAGAAAGGATGGCAGGCTGCATGATTGGAGTACGTTTGGTACACTTTGAGCCTTGATGGCTTTTGCTGTAATTTGAATACAAAATGCGAATCAATCAAAGACACAGATGTTTGATAACACTGTTTGCGAGTACATAAAGGTCACTAGCTGAATTCATATTGTTAAAAATAGAGATGAAAAGAGGAAATAGAGGAAGTACATGGTATTTATACAAGTTATCAAGCCCAACGGCTACAAGTCAAGAATGACGATCCATACGGTCAGGAATGAAAAAGAGGCAGTAAAAGCCAATTCTAACGGAACTATTTAAATTCAATGGAGAAACATATTTAAACCCTTAACAACCTAATTAATACGTCAAGTGTGGTTTTAGATGTTAATATAGTCAAGCTTGGAACTTAGATGTTGAAACACTTTGGTTGAGACAACTTCGGTGAGTAAATCAGCAACTTGATGGAATGATGGTTTGATGGGATGTGAGAGAGAGAATAATGTTGCAGTCAATCTGTTCACGGATGAAGTGCATGTCCACTTCGATATACTTAGTTCTGTCATTGAACAGGGTTTTCAGCAATACATATAGCAGAGATGTTTTCACAAAAGACTTGGATGAGATTTTGGCAACCAACTTTTAGCTCATCTAGGACCCTCTTCACCAAACCCTTCACAAATGCCCAAAGCAAGGACCCTTAGTTCATATGGCACGCTACTTCTTGAAACCACAGCTTGTTTTTTTACTCTTACATGTAACAAGATGAAGAGTGTATCGGAAAGAAAGGAGTAAACTCATCTTATTTTATTACTTGTGAAAGAGAGTTAAAATAGGTGTTACAATGACGGCTCAAATAGTTGTACAATAAACTAGGCCAACAGTTGTGGTTTAACAGCAATAAAAACAGGCAGTTATGGTTAAAAAGCGGCTAACCACCACCTAATAAAGATTAAACGAGTAAACAAACACAAAGATTAAGAACTTATATACTTAATAAAAACAAACACCAAAAAGTATATGATTTTTTATGTACTTCTACACCCCCTCAAGCTTGGTTGTAAGAATTAAAGGAACCAAAGCTTGCAACACAAGTAAGGGAACTGAGTAGGTGGAATAGCATAGTTAAATAGATCAACAATCTACAACTTTACAAATTGTGGTACCTGTTAAATACAATATTCTTCTTCACTCAGTGATAAACATTTTACAAATTGTGACTCCGTTGATAGTTCGACCCATCTCATGGTAGTTATTTGGAGCGAATGATTGTTCAAGCATGAATTGATTGATGGGCCACTTGGATATGGTAGCAAGGGTGGTAGCTGTGTTTATGAAGAGTCTGCCATGGCTCTTAGTTGATCAAGATGACTCAAATACCAAGTTAAGAGTTCAAGAATTTAGGGAATGAAAAATATTTTTCACTACTTCGTAAAGTATCAAACCCTGAATTACAAAAATGAAGTCATAACTCTGGATTCAATCTAGGATCAATCGATTAAAGTAAACTTCCTTATACATGCAAATCTATCAGTTCCCAAATATTATGGGATTATATGTGATCTCTTTCTAAAAGTTGTTACAACGACGAATCAAACTAGTCTATATTCCTATAAACGATATAACCAAATACATACACAACAAATAAGTCTTTCTACACTAAGTACACAAATCCTTTAAGCAGAAAAAAATTTCTCAGAGAAAGAATGTCTTATCTAACTGCATACTTTTCCCTTCTTTGCACATTATTGGTTTCCTCGAGTTATATTCTATGAATTAAGGGTTCGTAGCAATTTAGTGTTGAAGTTGATATAGGTCAAAATTACTCACATTTGCAATGGCTTAAGCTTTTGGGTAATCCATCACATTGAATTCAAAATTGACACCCATAAAAAAAACAAATTCACCCACAGCAACAGAACAGTATCTTAGCTACATAAACTTAAGTACCTGGATGAGAAAAATTCAGCTATTGATTTCGCTTCAATTGTAGCAGAAGAGATGATAAGATTTAGCTCCGGCCGGCGCCGTAAAATCTGAATCATCAAGTGTAAGTTTCACCAGCTCAAACAACCACCAGACTTGCTCTAGACCTTCACAAGAATACCTTTTTCAGAAGACCTAACAAGATATCCGTTGAAAGAGATCTCTCATGAGCTTCATCTACCATTATAACACTGTCCAAGAAAATCAGAGGCAACATTTTTATTTAGACATAAAGGCTCACGCAGATATACAAAAAATATGAAAAATAAATTGAGACTATATGGAAGAATTTAGTTGAATAACATCTTATAAATTCCCATTAAATTCTAAAGTGTTGCAAGGTACTTATATAAAGTTATCCAGCTAAAATAACATGGTTTAAAATCCTAAAAGGCTTAGAACCTTCTGTTTGACTAACAAACTAACAGCTCTTATTTATTAAAACACAAATAAACATGGAAATAATAAGCTGGAGAGGATAACTTCAACACTTCCCAGCAAGTGGAGAGATGTATGTCATACAATCCCAACTTGCTATTCAATTCCTCGTAATTGAACACTGGTAAAGCCTTTGTATGAATGTCTGCCAGCTGTTCTTGAATAGGTGTAAACTCTAGCTTGATCTCAACTCTATCAACCATCTCATCTATGAAGTGTCTATCAGTTTCCATGTGTCTAATCGTATCATGAGGGACAGGATTTTTGGCCATCTCAAAAGTAGTTTTATTATCACACTTTAGCTATATTAGCTTCTTGCCATCAACCTTCCGCTCTTCCAGAATGCTTCTAATCCATGCATCTTCACATACAGCTAAAGCTAAGGCTACCTCAACTTCCGCGGTGCTTCTAGATACTATTAGTCGCTTCTTGCAGGTTGCGTCTTGTTTCTCCATATGACTAGACATCTCTCACAAAAAAAGAGCAAAAACCAGTTGTTGACGTTTGATCCACTTTGTTTCATACCCAATCAGCATCAGAGTATATAACCAGCTCCCTTGACTCAGCTTTCTTGAAAAGAAGACCTCTTTTCCAAGAACCGTCTTCAAATATCTTAAACTTCGATACACGGCTTCCATATGTTCTTTTGTTGGGCAATTCATAAAATGGCTCACAACACTCAGCACTCACAGCAAAATTAATGCCAAAGCGCGTACGGGAGAGATATATTAGTTTCCTTACTAGCCTTTGATATCTTCATTTCTCAACTGGAATCCCATTATTATTTCTTTCCAGTTCCTTGGTTGAATCCACAGGAGTATTTGCTAGTGTACTCCTTGACAATACATGCCTGTTTCCTTGAGCAGATCAGATATATACATGCATAGGGAAATAAATATACCCTTTTGAGAAGAGCCTTTAATGGCTCCGATGGGAGGTTAATAGTGGCACCACATAATTTTGTAAAATGACCGTCTAATATGGCATCACACCTGTTACGTTAGCCCCACCACCACCTCTTAGTACTAGTGGCACCACATTTGTAAAATAATTTTCTGCTAAATCAAAATTAATTTTACTTTGAACAAGTTTGTTATTAAGAAACACCCTCCAATATACAGAAAATACTATATCCCCAACCATATTTCTACATGGTACCAGAGCCAACCTTATAAAATCTTCGCATATTCGAATTTTCTCATCTGACTTTTCATCTTCGTAACAAACGGTGAGCGATAAAACATCTTTTTTGTTGATGTTGTGCCTAAAATTGAAGGGGCAAACGACACTCAGCAGGGAGCAATGAAATTCTCATCTCTTTTTGAATCATAAGCTGAACGGGGACAATTATCTTCTCTGGTCTCAATCTCTATTTATGTTCATTTTTAGACGACGTAGAGGTTACATCTTACCGGGGAAATCACCAAGAATTTCATTAAAAGTACTGAAAATGAACCACTCTTTTGTACTTATTGCAAGAAAAAAAGGCACACCAGAGAGAATTGTTGGAAGCTCCATGGCAAAACAAAGGGCCAACTATCAAGGGCACTGCTTTTACTGTTCTAAAGGAAGAAGACAAAACCCAAGATTAGCACCATGGCTCAGATGGTGTGCAGATCAAAAAACTAACGAAACTCCTGGAAACTCTTGAGAAAACTATGGAGCTTAAGTGCTCTTTAGCATTATCAGGTATATCTAACGCCTATTCTTATGAGGGGCAACATGATAGCATCTCCTGGGTGATTGATTCAGGAGCTACGGATCATATGACCTTCTCATCCACTGTTTTTTCTTCATACAAGCTTGTCCAAGTAATAAGAAAAATCACAGCTGCAAATGGATCAACTGCAACTGGCAGGACAAAGAGATGTAGTTATAACAAACTCACAACTTTAAAAGATGTTCCCATGTGCCTATGTTGGCTACAAACCTAATCTCTGTTAGAAAATAAACTCATGACTCTAATTGTTGTGCTATCTTTCTGCCTAATCTATGCAAAATACAGGAGTTAGAAACGAAGGAGATTGATTGGACTTGCTAAGGTTGATTATTAGATGTACTAGTTGGATAACTCTAAAGAACTTAAGAGTAGTAGTCATGCGTGTCATCTTTCTTTTGCTATTAGATCTAAGAATGATAAAATAAGGCTTTATCACAGAAGGCCGGGCCATCCAGCTTTTGTAATTTTGAAAACAAATGATATGTTTAAAGGTATTGATTAGAATATATCCATTGTCATGACTAAGAACTAACAAAACGTGAAAGGCCACTTTTTCTTCAAATTCTGAAAGGTCGTCTAATCCTTTTACTCTCATACACTGTGATATTTAGGGACTGTCCACTGTCCAAAATATCTCAGGTGCTAGATGGTTTGTATCATTTATTGATGATTGTACAAGGGTTACACGGATATAATTACTTAAATTTAAATATGATATATCTTTAAAAATCCAGCTTTACAACTCAATTTGATGTTAACATAAAATGCATAAGATCTGACAATGCTAAAGACTATTTCAATTAAGTCCTACCACCTTTCTTCCAATCAAAAAAAAAGGAAAAAATTGTGCATGAATCTTCTTGTGTGAACACTCCTAAACTAAATGGAGTGGCTGAGAGGAAAAATGGGCACCTATTGAATATTACTAGGCCTGTTTTATTCCATAAACAAATCCCTGAGTTCTATTGAGAAGAAATTGTCCTCACTGCAGCTTACTTGATCAATAGAACTCCTTCTAGAACATTAGAAACAAAACCCCATGGTTATCCTGCAAAAGTCATATCCTAACCTCAGAATTTTTCAAGGTTTCACGCCTAGAATCTTTGTTCATTCTCAAAATAGAGGGAAACTTGATCCTAGAGTCCTTAAGTGTCTATTCATTGGATATTATGCCACTCAAAAGGGCTATAGATGTGTTTATCCTCCCTCAAGAACTTTTTGTCTCCAAAGATGTTACCTTTGATGAAGAAATACCTTTCTACCAAACTACCAATCCTGAAATTTAGGGGGGGGCTGATGATTCGGGAAATGAGCTATTAATAGACTTGGATGCTTTTCAAAATTCAGAAGTTACTGACAATTGTGGGATGAATGAACCGGAAAACACCATTGTAATTGATGCTAATGAGCACCATAAAATTCAGACCCCATTAAAAGTCTAATTTAGAAGGAAGAAAAATCCCAACCTCAATCATCTCCCTTACATATCCCACCTCATCAAAACTTAGAAAGTCAGGAGAGTACAGAAACAAGCACTCCTACAGAAAAACCTCAAAAACAAGTTGTCCTACATAAGATTTTTATCTACCCGCCCTTAGAAAAGGGAAGAAAGTATACACCCCATTCATTACTTTTTGATCTATCAAGACCTTTCTGACTCTCATAAATCCTTCTCAATCATCTTCATAGTCAGCATATCCCTGAAAACGAATTTGAAGCCTTATGTGACAAAAGGTGGACTGATGCTATGAAAGAGGAAATAAAAGCTTTGGAAAAGAATAGAACATGGGACATTGTTGATCTTCCTTATGGAATTAAACATGTTGGTTGTAGATGGATTTTTACTATCAAATATATAAATTTGATGGATTTGTTGAAAGGTCCAAAGCTATACTATGCTTAGGGGTGTAGTCAGACTTATCAAATTGATTACTTTGAAACTTCTGCACATGTTGCCAAAATGAATATTGTAAGAATTCTTATATCCTTAACTGCTATTTTTAACTGGAAATCGCAAAAATTTGATGTTAAAAAGCCTACGTTCAAGGTAAATTAAATGAGGAAGTTTACATGGAAGTTCCTCCAGGCTTTGAATATGCTAAAGGGAAAGTATGTAGACTCAAAAAGGCCTTATATGGGCTTAAACAATCACCTAGGGTATGGTTTGGAAAATTCACCAAAACAATGATAAACCTAGGATACCATCAGAGTCAAGGGGAACATACCTTGTTTCATCAAGCACTCTAATAGTGGAAAAAGTATCAATTTTACTTGTCTATGTTGATGATATTTTAGTAAAAGACAACGATGAACAAGGGATGAATGATCTAAAGAACCATTTGCTTAAACAATTTGATATTAAAGATTTAGGATTGAAGTCATGTATTCTAAACAATGAATCTTTATATCACAACATAAGTACATTTATGACTTTTAATCTGAAATTGGGAAACTTTGTTGTAAACATGTTGAGTCACCCATTGAATTCAACCATGGTTTGAATGAAGCACCTACTGATGTCCCAGTGACAAAGGGAATTATGAAAGACTAATTGGAAAAATAATCTATCTAGCTTATACTAGACAAGATATTGCTTTTGTTGTGAATGTCGTTAGCAAGTTTATGCAGAATCCAAAGGAGATTCATCTCAAATCTGTCAACAAGATTCTTCAAAATCTAAAGGGCAGCCCTGGAAGAGGAATTTTGTTTAAAAGAGGAGAGTTGACTCTTGATGCTGATTATGCTGGATCCGTTGATGATAGAAGATCCACATCTAGATATTGTATCCTCCTAGGAGGGAACTTGATGATTTGGAGAAGCAAGAAGCAAAATGTGGTGGCCAGGTCAAGTGCAGAAGCAAAGTTTAGATATAGAGCACTGGGAATATGTGAACTTCTATGCTTGGGATAATTCTAAAAGATTTAAAGGCCCAAAGGCACAAACCTATGAGGCTCTACTATGACAACAAATCAGCCCTTGCTCATGACCCAGTACAACATGATAAAACGAAGCATATTGAAGTTGATAGGCATTTCATAAAAGAGAAGAATGACAGTGGTTTAATTTGTACGCCATTCATTCCCTCAAAGGGTCAGGTTGCTGATATCCTAACCAAGGGTCTTCCTGGAAAAGTCTTTCAAGAAATTCGGAGCAAGCTTAGAATGTTCGATCCCCATTCACCAGCTTGAGAGGGAGTGTTAAATTATTAATATCTTGGGTCATTTAATATTTACTTATTATGACCAATTTTTTAATCTAATACTTTATAATAATGGGTCTATTATGTTTGACTCATTTTCTCTTTATTTCCAACGGCTAGTTAAGATGCTGAAGGGTCTGTCTGCCATTTATTATGGCAGTTGTTATTAGTTGTGTCTGGGTAGTTGTTAAGTATGTTCAATGTCTTCTATCTCAGGCTGTAATCTCATGTTCAAATGATAAGATGGAATTGTCCTTTTCTCTCTTTGTTTAACATTTATAAACTCTCACTTGATCCAATTAAATAATAGTACAAACGAACCAATACCAAGCAAGAATCACAATGGCATCCTTCCAATCAAGATAAGGATAATTGTAGATAGTTAAAAAGGATAAACTTTCATCTTCAGCAGTCTGGCTCAAACACCCCAAAAGGCATAATCCTTGGCTAGCATTAGAAATTTAAAACAATGTGGCTATACGTCATTGATCATGCATTACTCACAGATTAAACGTGTTAGACAACACTTAATACACATACAATGTAAAAGTGCATGTAAGGAAGCCAAGAACCACTATATAGAAATAACAGTTGACAGCTGAGATTTACATTTCCAAATTAATACCTATATCTACTCAGAAGTGGATCATCCATCATTTCCCTGAGCAACACACCATCTGTAAGAAATTTGATCCTCGTTGACTCCTGTGTTTACAAGTAATCAGGATTTCCACAATTGAGCATGACAGCAAAAAACAAAAGCTACATGCTTCACGGGAAAAGAGGAAAAATAATAATGCAAGAATATGCAAGGACATCCTAGAAAACAAATAAAAATCTGTGTAGGTCTGCCAGCTTATATCTATAATAGCCATAGGACCGAGTCTAGTAATATTGTTTTGACCAAACATAGTCCAGCAACCACATTGCGCAAAGAAAGCTGAAGGAAGAGATCTTACCGGATTTGTAACATCCTCAAAACGAATTGTGTAACCAACTTCTTCACCAAGCTTGATGCCCATCTCTTCAGCAACCCTTGATGCAACTGACTACAAATGGGAAAATCTTAACTGTGTATTGCTGAACCAAAAGCATTTATGCTTTGGATTAGAAAGAAAAAAAAGGAATAAACAAAGAAAGGCCCTGGAAAAACCGACAGCACAAGGGGAAATCTTAACTGTGTCTTTGCGGAAACAAAAGCATGTTTGCTTTGGTAAAAATGGGAATAGACCAAAAAGGTATGATAGAATAGAAAAGAATTCAATGAGAGGAAAAAACGCAAATATTTATTCTTTACAAAGAAATTCTAAACCACTAGGGAAGCAGTGGTACAATCACATTTTTTCCTCCAGTAAAAGTAGAATCTTTGTAATACTGTGCTCGTTCATCTAGCACAAGTTTTTGACAGGTTTTATTGTGGAACTAAACAGAAAGTAACAACAAACGACCCATGATCCATACTTAATTTTTATAATCACCAAATCTTACAAACACACACCGTTTGAGCAACATACATGGAGCTAATCATTCCAAAGAAAGAAGACATTTTCTAGTCCCAACAGGGATTTGAAAATCAAATTTCATCATATCCCTCTTTGTGCCATCATAAACTTCTTGCGTACAACTTGGTATCTAATAGAAAAACCTAATCGCTTCCAATACGGGTTCAGCTGGCTCATAAAAGGATCCTGTCAATATGCCGGATTCAGGGGATGGCAATCAGGCGTACTCTATGCAGCCTTGCCTTACATATCTTATTACTGTGTATATAGGAGACTGTTCCAACACAGAGATGGCTTTTTAGCAACCCCAAAGCTCTCCTTATTCACTTCAGATGTTAAAATACAACAGGTGTTTTTTTCTTCTATTTTTGAAAGCAAAATACAAGAGGTTGTTAACGAGCACACAATAAAGTAGACATACCTGGACAGCTAGTCTTCTAGGTTGAGTACATGCTATGACTCGCCCACCCTCTGCCCAACCAGCCTCTTTCAGATACTGCCACCATACCATAGTTAGTCATACAAAAACAACCCAATTGATTCATTAAGAACTTCAATATCCAATGCTGCACGTATAGGCATATATATACATGAACAGAAGAAACAAAACTAAGACAACGGTTTGAGAGTTGTCGAACCTGAGGGATTTGAGTGGTTTTACCACTGCCGGTTTCACCGACGATGATGGTGGTGGCATGAGTCTCCACTAAATACAGAATGGCTGTCCTATACTTGTAAACCGGAAGCCTCAGCTTCTGCTTCTCTAAATTTGCATATCCGTACCTGTAATGTCATCAGGACTTCACACTACACTGAAACAACTGTCGATACATCAATGGAGTTTGTGAAGTTAAGTATAGAATAAGAAAGTACCCGGAGGAGGAGGAGGAGGTGCCGGAGGTGGAAAAGAAAAGGACGCCGCCTTCTTCGTCGTCAACAAGGCGGGGCTTCTCGGTCCCCGGTTTCCAAAATTGCGACATGTTGTTCTTACTATCGGTGTGAATTTGAGCGCAAAATGACAGTGGGTTTTACCACTTGAGCATTAAGAGCATACACCAGTGTCACTGACACAACTTAAGGACGTCAGTCCACTGGTGTTCCTCCTTCAACACCAACGTCAGTGTCACTGACGTTGGTGTTGTAGGAGGAACACCAGTGGGGACGACGTTTTATTCAGCAGAAAAAATATTCAATAAATGAGTGCCAAAAGTAATTATGTGTGTGCCGATAGAACCCGCCTTTTTATATTGTGATTTTTTCTTGAAAAATGTAAAAGTGTCCTACGTGTTAATAATATGACATTCACATCCTAATATGATACACAATGGTTCTTAAAAATAAACAATGAAAGTGATGCATTAAATAAATAAAGTTAAAAAAAGAAATCTCTAAAATATATTGGAAATATAATATGTGGTTGGGAGGCAAATACACTGTCACTTGTCAAATGGAAAATGCACCAGAAGAGAGAGAGGGTTTGAAGCAGAATGTGAAAAAAAAGTCAATGTCATCCCATCGTGAATAATCACATTGTCACTTTTTGAATCATTGTAGACTTGAAAAGAAAATGCCAATGTAATTTCTGACAAAAGAGACATTCACAATGTGGTAAAAACTGCCGTTGCTGTTGCTCAACCTCGGAAACCCCCCCGAAAAAAAACTAGAAACCGGTATTGCAAGGGCAATTTAGAGCAACCCTAATGAGAGGGAAGTAGAGATACTCTTCAGCATAGAATATTGATCTAGATAATTGAACTAGATAATTGCAAAATAATGGGAGGGAAGTAGAGAAGGTTTTTTAGAGTCTCTCTATCCTCTTCTCTATTTTGAGAGAATGGAAGAGACAATACTCTCTCTAATCACACACAATTAATATTTACAATCATTTTATATTATCACCATTACAACATCACATCACACACAAATTATCTCTACAACTCTTCTATATTTATCCTCCAATCATCTTTCTCCATATCATCCAAACATCACCAATCAATGGCATTATCTCCCGATCACCATTAGGGCCGCTCTTACAACAATAATTAGTAAAAAATTGATTTAAGGCACTCCCAGAAGAAACCCTATATGGTGTCATATCCTTAAAATAAAGATAAAAAATAGAGTTTATCCTAAAATAGTTTTCACAGCAGAGTCTCTATCCCTATTTATTTTTAGGGATATGAACAGTGCATCCCTACTTGTGGGATGCAATATTCACGCCCTAAACATATTTAATTATTAAAAATTATAGGGATAGGGATGCTGCTGAAGTGAAATAATAAATATTTAATGTGTATAAATAGGGTTGTGAGGTAAAATATTTATTATTTAATATTATTTGAAATATTATAGGGATAATGGCATTCGTAGCAGAAGCCTTATATGGTGTCCTATCACTAAAATGAAGATAAAAAATAGAGTTTACCCCAAAATAGCTTCCACAACAAAGTCTCTATCCCTATTTATTTTTAGGGATATGAACAGTGCATCCCTACTTGTAGGGATGCACTATTCACGCCATAAACATATTTAATTATTAAAAATTATATGGATATGGATGCTGCTGGAGTGAAATAATAAATATTTAATGTGTATAAATAGGGTTGTGAGGTAGAATATGTATTATTTAATATTATTTGAAATGTTATAGGGATAATGATACGGATGCTTTTGTGGAGGTTTTGAATTGAGATGTTGTAAAATAGGTATATGTATTATTTTATATTATTTTAGTGATAAAATTTGGGGCCTCTGATAAGAATGCCCTAAGGATAGGGATGTTGTTCTGGAGGTTTTTGGATTGAGATGTTGTAAAATAAGGATATGTATTATTTTATATTATCTTAGGAATAAAATTTAGTGCTTCTGCTGAGAAAGTGCAACTACCCTTTTGTTTAAGAAGATACTAACTTTCTAAAAAAACAAAACACAATTCGTTGCGAGGTGCTGCGCTATGAAGCAGACAGACTTGAAGATTGCGCTATTAAGCGAGATAGGCTTGTGGCCGTAGACGGTTATGTTTGATGAAGGAGTTATTCGAGGCGTAACCTTGATCCCGTAACTGACGTGACGGCTGATATGACGGGCCGCGAATTCTGATTGGCCGTTGCCACTTCGATAACTGTGAGACGGTTTGAATTTTGAATTTCAAATTTTGGGACACGACGCTTCGGATCCTGCACTGTCTATATAAGGGGGTAACCCACAACCCTTATACACTTTTCGACGTTCTGATTTTCTTTTAGCAAAAAACTCCGGTGATTTTTGAAGAATCCGGCCATTTCAAAAAGATTCCGATGGGTTTGTAGCGGTTCCCAGTCAGATTTAGAAGTTTCCGACGTACTCCTTAAAGTTTCCGGCCCGATTTAAGAAGATTCCGGCCATTTCTTGAGTTTTCCGACAACCCTTCAAATTTTCCGGCTGATATTCAAGCGTTCATATCTAGATTTTTCCAACTTTTCCAGGAATTTCCGTCTAGTCTTCTTTTGATGTTTCTTAAAACGATATTTATACGTGCAGCAACATTGAATTTCGAAGTTCTTAGTACATTTTTTCGTCTATTTTCTGCATTTTTGAGGAAAGATGAAAACTTTTGGTTGAAAGTGTATATCCTCGTTTGGTATTCCCCGTTTTCTCCATGTTTCCCTGAACATAACCCTTGATTCGTTTAGACTTCTTTTGTTTGATCCCTTAGGGTTTGATTTGGTACTAGTTTTTCAATAAATGGACTGCCTCTGAGCCTGGGTGACTGACAATCCTCATCGCCCATTGTTTGCAGAACGTCCTCAAGTAGAACTCTAAACGCTGAGGAGGATCTCTAGTCTATATGCTATGCCGCGATGATGAGGCCGAATCCAGTGGGCATCCCAATAGAGATGATGTTATGGAAGTGGAAAATGTAGACCCTCTACTGGCCGCCGAGTCGAACATGAATAGGCGGGCATCGGTCGCAACAGACGAGGGTCTGTCAGAGCCCCGTAAGAAACCAAGCAAACCGCGGCCACCCAAGAAGTACATGGATGAAGGCCTGTCCGAGGTGGAAATTCAAAAGGCCTTGGATAAAGAAGTCGAGAAATGATGGAAACAACTTTTCGAGCGGACTGATTACACCTCTTCTCTGGCCGCGTATGAAATTCTACAGGATTATCGATTTTTTAGCTTCAAAAAGTGCAAGGATAAGATGCGGGTCTGTGGCTGATCCATCTTGGACTACATCTGGCTTCATTATGACCACTTGGTAGCCGGGGCCCGACCCCTTTTTGATCTTTTCTTTGTGAAGTTTCTGGATATAACCGACACCTTTCCTACCGACCTTACCCTCGGGTTGATGAGGGTTCTTATAGGCTTTATTGTGATGAGTCGGATGCTAGGTAGGGAGCCGTCGATCCCGGTCTTTAACAACTTATTTTCTGTTACCAAGTTCGGCTTGTTTGACCAGCTCGTGCCCAAGCGGAAACCATGTCAATTATTTTTTGATCTTTCTAATAAGGTCAACGCCTGGAATACCCACTGCATGAAAGTCGAATCGCGGGTTGGCTGGCCATTTAAGAAAACCAAAGGACGTATTCCGGACTTAGAGAGCATCAAAACCTTCAAGGAGGAGGTCGTTGATCAAATCTTTATTGCAAGGATCAAGGATATCCTCGGGTTTGTCGGCATGAAGAAACCTACGCAAAAAAGGACTTTCAACCTACGCGCTCTACTCGATTTTAACGAGCCTTACATTTGGGCTGCGGGAATCACCGGCCTCGGAGATGGAGATGTTCTCGTACCGGTGGCTCTGCTGTTATGTGAACCTGATTGGTATGCAGAGTGCCATCACATAATATGCATGCCCTCTGAATGCGAAGAGTGTGAGGGTGATCCCAAAGTGCGGGCAGGGTTCAGAGTCAGCACTATATGTACTTTCATACTCAACTTTATTTTCTATTTTTCAACATTTGCTTCTTTATTTTGTTTCATGAACTGACTGTGTCTGACTTTGCAGATATGGTGAATGTGAGCTGACTTCGTAACAAGAAGCTCCAACAAAGACAAGACGATGATGAACAAATGGAGAAGGATACATCCAGAACCGGAGAGCATGTTCTTCCCACAGTCGATCTGGCCGATAATCGAGCCGCTGCTGAACTTCCGGCTAGGGGCAAGTCTAAACCCTAGTCATAAATGAACCCATGAAGCCCGTCACACCTAAAAGAATGAGGTCGCAAACTATGGGCACAACGGTTGAGGCGTGCTCAGAGCTGGAGTTGATAGACGTTGAGAGTCCAAAGAAGGTGTCGGACCCGAAGAGGTCCAGAACTGATGATGGGCAGGGCAAAATTGACGCTCTTATTGATAAGTCCAAGAAACAGCCCGTAGCTATGGGAAAATCTATTGAAGAGAATGCCAAGCTGGCTTTTAATACGATTGAGGCCTCCTAACCTTCTATCGACTCTGTCATGACCCGCCATCAGGCAGTATCCTCCTCCCAACCTGCGAACAAAGCTCCCTAGTTGCTGCCCGAGTTTAAAACGCCCAAAACAAAGAAAGAGGCAGTTGTCCCGGCTAATGCTATTGCTAGGGTTCCTCAACTCAGACATCTACGGCTAGATGGTCCCAATGAGGTTTCCATGAAAATTGGTCGGGGCATAGGTGCCCGAACTGTGATGACAGATCGGACCCACCTGAAAACCGGATTGATGAGGAGACGTGAGGTTCATACGGGCCTGATGGGCATGATTACTACATGTGTTTGTCCTTAGTTTCATATTTCCATACACTTATGTTTTGTATCATCAATGTGCCTTTAACTTTGATCTGTTTCTTTTGTAGATGAATACCTCGGTTGCTCAGAGGGATCGCATGGATGCCGAGTTTGATCGGGAGTTGGAGGATGCTATCAACAAGGTGAAAGAACTGGAGACCGCGCTGAGTGAAACCGATCTCTGGGCTCGGACAACTGAGAGCCGACATGAGGCTTTATAGAAGAAATTAAAGGATGATCTTGAGACCACTGAGATGGAGCGGGTTAAACTGCAATCAGTCCGTGAGAAAGATGTTGTTGAGCTGAATAAATCCATTGACAAGGTGAAGGCGAGCGCGGAGCGGGTAGGCGAGCTGTGGGCTAAGGAGAAAGTTGATCTTCATAAGCAAGTGAAGGACGCTGGGGCTGATCTAGAGGCCAAGTTAGAAGCTGCCCGGGTGGCCGTAAGGGTCGAGGCAGTTGAGGTCTTCAAAAATTCAGACGAGTATAAAAAGATACTCGAGGTGAATGGCCTTGCTGGCTATGATGAGGGTTTCTTCCACTTAGCTCGCTGTGTCAAGTGGGCCTAAAGGGAGGGCTCCCCTGTTGAAATAGTGTCCTAAACCCAATCGGGTTGGACTGGATCCGACTGGGTCGGATCACTTCTACTATTTTTTTATGATTATACATATATAATAAATGGATTTTCTGTTGTCATATATTTTTTCTTTTAAAGAACCAATTATGAATTGTTATATGATGACGTCCTTAGTATTAAACTGTGATAGAGAAACCATGATAGGCGATTATGGTTGATAAGATCTCTAATCGCTTTAATAAGTTTGATACTTAAATATCTCTAGGCTGATGTACTATTAAACAAGGCATTGATACTACGAACAGACTAGCACGTATTAAATGTCTTTTGTCTTTAAGGGCAGGGATAGATCTCGTCTATCGAAGTGTAGAGACACTTGGACTGTACGTGAACGTGTATTAGAGAATGTGTACGTTAGACTGACCCACTTACACTGTTAAGTGTCACACTATGTGACGGTTGTGTAATTATCCTTAGGAACGGAGTCTACATGGCATCACGGTGTGGATTGTCATGCTTTGACACTATTGAGGTTTCCCTTAGCCATGGGGCGATCATGCGGTAGTGATCGGGTATGATACTGAAGCATGCGGAGTATACATGTTAGCTCGTCCGGGAATCGTGTACCCTATCAGTAGGGGTGAATATCCGAAAGGGCCTTCTTATAAGGAATGTCTTTCTCTCGTGAATCTTTGCAAAGTGGAAGTAAATGAGTTACTTCGAGAGAGCATGATATCCAGATTATAAGATATGATACATATATTTCGAAATATGTATATATGATATACATGTATTTTCCAAATTAATTAATCATAGTAGTATATTAATTAAAGAATGTTCCGGAAGCCAATTAGTTGTCATATGGGGCGCCACCTTCTTGTGTACAAGATACACTTGTATTGTGCAATTTAATTAATAAGATTAGCATAATATTAATATTGGATATTAATTGATTTTTGGAAAATAGAATTATGTTAATAAGATAAAGATAGTCAATATTAGATATTGACAATATCTTGGAAATATTTAATATATGATATTAAATAAAAGAGATAAATCAATCTAAGGGATTTTTCCTATTTTATTAGGAAAAATATTTTCTCTCTCATCATTATACTAGAAGCTAATCCCAATCAGTTGGGAGATCATCTGGGGCGCCATATATGCCTATATAAAGGGAGGTTGGCTAGCTCTTTTGTACACCATAATTCCAAGAGCTAATTGTTCTTGTGAAAAATAAGAGAGCTTCATGGAGAGAGAAAAGGTCGACCTAGCAGTCGAGTTTTTCTAGTAGCAATCCTTGGCGGGATTCCGACAAGGTGCTCGTGTGGATTACTGGTTGAGGCTCACTTGGACGGCTCGCGCACATCTACTCCTACCGGACGGTCAAAGCGTCGATCTCTTAGATCAACCAAGGTGATATTACAGTCCCCTCTCTTATATGTTTATTGTTTAAACGAAGTTAATCCTGGATCGGGAAATCAATTTTTAAATTCCGCTGTGCTACTCAATTGATTTCCTAACAGCCCCTTCTCTGGATACTTTGAAGAATTGGTCTCTCATTGACCAGTATGATGCCCGGCTACTTCCCTTCCATTCCGAGATCCCATTCACGGACGAAGAGCTTGAGGCCATTACGGCGGACTGGAAGAGCGCGGTGAAGCACCATGGAGCCTTCCTCCCGTGATAGCTGAACACTTGAGGGTTATGCTTAACGGGCCCTCTACTGTGAGCGTACCCACGGGCAGCCCAGTGGACTCTCTGCTGCATCCTTCCCTTCAAGGGGAGAACGTACATGATGAAACCTGACGATGCTGGATTTTGTCATGTATAATTTCGGGTCAATTTAATCTAGGGATGATTGAATCAAAGATGATTTTGGGGGTGATTTTAGGGTTCTATGGCTGAGTCCAAGAATGTATCTTGGATTGCCTACGTATCCTGTGTCTTGTCCAGGAATCAAGCCTTACGTAGTTCCTGGAATGATGTATTTATAGGCACATGCCCTTCTTCTGCCCTAATCCTAGGGCGGTTTGGTCTATTGACATAATTGCTCTTTAATGGGCCTTGCTCCTTGCCCAAGCAACCCTCTAGATTATTGGGCCTGGGAACCTGGGCTGGAGCTCTGATATCGACTCGTATGACACCGACATGGGTGTTCGAGATGGTACACTTGCAAGATCTGCTGGCTGCGGTGGTGATCACTGATTCGTCTCGTATTCGACCCGATGTGGATAATATACTTGGACTTTTCCACATGCCAGCTGGACCAATTAGATAATTCCACGTGGAGGGGTGAAATCCCGTATCGTCATAAGCCCCCCAGATCTATCTGAGCTCTTGAGGTCAGGTATGATCTTTCAAAGGTGTATCTCGGCCACTGTCATTCAATGCTCTGAATTTAAATCTGCCCTGCAAACTTACTTCCTGTGGAGTCCGACATACGGCCTTTCCATGTCTGCTTTGCAAACTTTTTTATCGTAGCATTATCTGTCCCTAGGACTTATAACGTGTGGCTAAGTTGACATCGACTTTGATGCCGTAGCTGTCGAAGGAATGATGAGATGTCCAACTTGGGACTGTCTCGGTCGAGGTCGACTTCTCTGAAGAATCTGATTTGCCTGGATTTTGGAGTACGGCATGCGGATCTCGAATGTTAGTCTAACAGTCTTGAGACTTTGCCTTAACGCCAAAAAAGATGCTTCTTCTTAGGCTTTGCCCTTTTTAACCATCGTTGTCGTTGGCTTCCATCTGTATAAACAATTAGCCGGTCATTTGGACTTGGCTTATTCTTTCCTTGAAAAATTGTTACATTTTTCCTTCTTTTCTTTGGTCTTTGAAGTAGACCATCTTGCTTTATTGCGGACTTTGGCCTTATTTGCACATCGGCCTCTCTCATGTCGATGCATATATGTCGATATCTGCCCTCCAAGTATCATGAACCTTAGGTTTGGATCATATTTGGCCAGTCTTTGTGACTAGGCTTTTTTGTTATAAATGCTGAAAATTTTACAAGTATTTGGTGTCAAACACTTTTGTTGCATGTCGATTCCCATTCCTTTGCTCGCTTTTGCTCGTTGTTGTACCCTCCTTCTAGCGCCAATGACGATGCTGGATTTTGTCATGTATAATTTCGGGTCAATTTAATCTAGGGATGATTGAATCAAAGATAATTTTGGGGGTGATTTTAGGGTTCTATGGCTGAGTCCAAGAATGTATCTTGGATTGCCTACGTATCATGTGTCTTGTCCAGGAATCAAGCCTTACGTAGTTCCTGGAATGATGTATTTATAGGCACATGCCCTTCTTCTACCCTAATCCTAGAGCGGTTTGGTCTATTGACATAATTGCCCTTTAATGGGCCTTGCTCCTTGCCCAAGCAACCCTCTAGATTATTGGGCCTGGGAACCTGGGCTGGAGCTCTGATATCGACTCGTATGACACCGACATGGGTGTTCGAGATGGTACACTTGCAAGATCTGCTGGCTGCGGTGGTGATCACTGATTCGTCTCGTATTCGACCCGATGTGGATAATATACTTGGACTTTTCCACATGCCAGCTGGACCAATTAGATAATTCC
The DNA here is from genome assembly GCA_024500145.1 of Gentiana dahurica var. dahurica. NCBI lineage: Eukaryota > Viridiplantae > Streptophyta > Magnoliopsida > Gentianales > Gentianaceae > Gentiana > Gentiana dahurica. Next base: position 84,391,363 of record CM044899.1, on the reverse strand, counting down.
ACGTGGAGGGGTGAAATCCCGTATCGTCAAAACCCTTCGCCCCAAAGGTGACCAGACTAAGCAGTGATCTCTTTTCCTTGTTTCCATTTAATGTCTGATGTAATATGAAACAATCACTTTTGAGATCTGCATTTGTAATAACTTAGTAACCTTATCACTTTGCTTGTGGCCGTTGTTTGGCCTTTGAATGAATATTTTGTTGATTTTTACTAAGTGTTGAACTTGTTCGCTGTTATATGTCTATCGATCTCTTTTTGTCATGATGTTTTATTCTTATTGTTTTGCTCGAATTGGTAAAAAAATATTGCTTCTTTCGCATCCAATGTTAATAGTCTGGCATAGGGGGGTCCGGCCCCTTTGTTTTTGATAAGGCATGAACTTGGACGTTTGCGGGCTTATGGAAATTAACTGCCCGACTCGCACTTAAAATTTGACAAAGGTAGGCCCCCATTTTTAACAAAGTTCGGGCCTAACTACGTGAGAACGTTGTTGAAAATCACACTTACACAGATAGCGGGCACACTTTAATGATAGAATAGCATGCATAAAAGATAAAATGTAAAATCGGGCTTTTATTAAGTTCGCCCCACCGTGTCCGGTGAGTTGAAAATTACAAGAAATCTTAACCACTCAAGTCGTAAACAAGAGGATAGCCATAACCCTAGAAGAAAGCGAGCTCATTTTCGTGTAGCACGAGAGAAATGATGCCATAACCCTAGCCGATTGTTACATGTAGTACCTTTTAAGATGGTCAGCGTGCCATGGCCGATTAAGCTCGATTCCGTATTGATCCTTGAGAAAATAAGTCCCATTTTTAACCTCTCTGGCGGTATGATATGGACCTTCCCAGTTCGCTGTTATCTAGCCTTTATTAGGTAAAAGACCCGCGGCCTTCCTATTCCACATGACGAAATCTCCTACCTTAAATGAGTGATCTCGGATTCGCCTGTCATGGTGTCGCTTCACGATTTGTTTGTAATTCACAAGCCGCTGATAAACTGTTATCCTTCTTTCTTCGGCCAGGTCGAGCTCGATTTGCCTATTTACTAGATTGTCCGTCGGATCATACTTGATGACTATGATACTTGCGAGGTCCATTTCTATAGGAGTCATGGCCTCCGATCCGTACGTTAAGGCAAATGGTGTCTCTAATGTTGGAGTCTTAATTGTGGTGCGGAGGGCCCAAAGTATGGCAGGCAGCTCATAGACCCATCCTCCTGCCTTTTCACCTATACTTTTCTTCAAAATCTTAATAATTTTTGTTTATTGCCGGCCTCGGATTAACCATTTCCCTGTTGATATGCCACAAAACCGCCAATGTTTGACGTTGTGCTCTTTGCAGAAGGCTGAAAACTCATCCCAGAATTGAGGTCCATGGTCTGATACCATTGCTCGTGGGATCCCAAATCGTGACCAGATCTGGTCGTGTAAGAAGTAGACCGCATTCTTCACCCCTATACTTGGCATAAGCTTAGCTTCGATCCACTTTGTGAAATAGCCAACGGCCACGATTACGTATTTGCAATTACCCCTTCCCGTTGGAAAAAGGACCAATTAGATCAAGGCCCCACATGTCAAAAGGCCATGCGGAAATGACAATGCTTTGCTCAACTGATGGTAACTTTAGTATGTGCGCATGTATCTGACATTCAGGACATTCTATGACAAGTTTTTCGGAGTCCCGTATGATTGACGGCCAGTAGTAACCTGCTTTCACCACCTTCTGTGCTAATGAGAGACTAGCAGGATGATCCCTGCACACTTCCCGATGGAGCTCTACCAGAATTTTCTTACTTTCCACTTTGCGGACACACCTGAGCAATGGCTTAGAGATAGACCTTTTGTAGAGTATTCCATAGTGTATGATATATCTTGCTGCTCGTCTTCTAAGAGGGCTTTATCTGGATCCGCGGGCAAGGTGCCCGATTCGATGTATGCTTGAATTTCATCTATCCAACATAGAACCGGTGCCGGGGCATCGATGTCCACGGTCTCAGCTTTTTCTATAGTAGGGACCGAGAGATATTCTACCATAATTGAAGGATCATCAATTTCTTCGTCTAGAGAAAGTCTAGATATGTAGTCTGCACACAAATTGTCCTCTCTGCCGATCTTGATGAACTTGCAGTAGTCGAAGTCATTTTTCATCCGTTGGACAATCTCAAGATACTTTTCCAGGATGGCACATCGTGTTTCATACCCCCCTGATATTTGTTCAGCTATGAGTTTAGAATCGCAATAGACTTCAACGTTTTTAACCCTCATTACTCTCATGAGGTCAAGCCCAGTGATTATAGCTTCGTACTCGGCTTGATTGTTCGTTGCCTGAACTCGAACCGCAGAGCCATTTCTATTTCCACTGTTGTTCCTGGCTCGAATAAGATAATCCCAACCCCGAATCCATTCTGATTAGACACTCCATCCACATATAACCGCCAACAATTTTCTGGTTTTCACAGAGCCGGTGCGGGGTCAGTCGATATGGGCGAACCCGATTGTTCCGAAGTGAAACTTGTCTCAACGATAAAATCTGCTAGGGCTTGGGCCTTAATCATTTTTATGGGCTAATACCGAATTTCAGACTCCGTGATCTCGATAGCCCATCAAAGTAGACGACCTGAAAGGTCGGGTTTGTGTAATATCTGACGCATGGGACTATCTGTTGGGACAATTATTGTGTGTGAAGTAAAGTAGCCCCTGAGTTTGCGGGCAGCAATGACAAGAGAGTAGGCTAATTTTTCAACATGGAAATAACGACTCTCCACCGGACTAAGAGCCTTGCTTACATAGTTACGGGATTTTGGAGGGGTCCGGCCTCATTTACAAGCACAGCGGCTACAGCCCGATCTGAGGCCGCTAGATATAAAAATAAAACAACTCCCTCGTTGGGGCTTACTAGAAGGGGTGGCTTCCCTAGATATTCTTTGAGGGCCTGAAAGGCTTTGGAACATTCAACATCCCATGTAAATGTCTTTTTGCCCTTGAGAATTTTGAAGAAGGGGGGACATTTCTCAGTTGATTTTGATATGAACCAGCCCAAAGTGATGATTCTGCTGTTAAGTCTCTGAACCTCTTTGATAGTGGTCGGTTCCCACATGTTGAGCAGTGCCTGATTTTTCTCGGGATTAGCCTCGATCCCGCGATGACTAACCATGGACCCCAAAAACTTGCCCGCACCGACACCAAACGTGCATTTGGCCGGGTTGAGCTTCATCAAGTGTTTCGAACGCTTTCAAAGGTTTCCTTGAGGTCGGAGGCATGACCGCCACTTGGGGACTTCACGACCATGTCGTTTATGTATGCCTTCATATTCTTCCCAATCTGTGAGATAAAGACCTTATTCACCATCCTTTGGTAGGTTGAGCCCGCGTTCTTTAGCCCAAAGGGCATCATTTCATAATAATATAGACCCCCAACAGCTCTAAAGGCCATTTTCTCTTTGTCGGATTCAGCCATTCTAACCTGATGATACCCGGAATATGCAACCAAGAAGCTGAGCGTGTCAAAACCGGCAATGGAGTTGATAACGCTCTAAATGCACCATTAAATTAACCTTTATTTACCCTGAATTATGCTCTAAAGAAGGTTGATGGGTCCATTGTTGTGAGGGAATATGGGTTAAACGCCAGGTGCATGTTCCTAAGTTCATAATTCTGCATATATTATCCCGAAGATTTGGTACTGTTTCGTATTGTTTTCTGCACTTTTCAGGATGTACCAAATCTGGAGAAATCAAGGACGGATCTGGACCGAGAGAAGCGCATTGGGCCGAGTGGAGGAAGTCCAGGAAGGAATCTACCAGAAAAAAGAAGAAAAGTAAGCCCGATTAACCGTGGGCTAGGCCCAATTAATCGAGGGCTTGGGGAACACGAAACCGAAGTCTGCCGCATCTACTAGGTCGGTTGGCCTAGTTTGGTTTCGGGTGGGGTTGGATCCATTTGGATACAACCCAATATTTTATTCACTACACTATCTTATTTATCATTATTTTATTAATTCTATTATTTTATTATAAATTCTCTCATCAATCATTGAACATCAACAAATAAAATAATATTAATCAATTTATTTTATTCACCCACTAAACTATTTAACCATTACTTTTTCAATATAATATTTCATTAAAATATCTCTCACCAATCATTTTTTCAACTACACAAATTTCAACATAACATTTCAACTTTATAATCATTATTTCACTATATTTTATTTTACTTTCTCTTTCTTGAATCCATTCAACCCCAATCCAATCCGAAACCAAACAGGGCTTAAAGTTTCATAATTAGGTTGCTGACTGTAAAGAATAAGAAAATGACTTTTATTATTAATGACAGGAGAAGGTAACATGTTAATGAGTTTAACAGCAGGGAGAACACAATATCCCCATAAATTTATAGGTAAACCAGTTTGAAACTTCAATGCCCTAGCAACATTCATGATGTGTTGATGTTTCCTTTCCACAACACCATTTTGTTGTGGTGTGTCAACACAACTTGTCTCATGAATGATGCCCTTTGCACTATAAAACTCACAGTATATGAACTCCCGGCCATTATCAGTTCTAATAGTCTTAATGGACTTTTGAAACTGATTAAGAATATACTAATAAAAAGCAGAAATGACATTTCTTACCCCATATTTAGATTTTAATAGATATATCTACTAAAGTCATCAACAATAGTCAAAAAATAGGATTGACCATGGATGGTTTGGTGTTTATAAGTACCCTAAATATCCATGTGTACTAAATCAAACACAGAATTAACAACAAAATTACTCAATGGAAAAGGCAATTTATTCTGTTTTGCTAGAGGACATACATAGCATACATAATCCTTAGGTTTTTGAATCTTATTAAATGTATTATGCAACAAAAGAGTTCTACTACTAGACAAATGCCCTAGTCTATAATGCCATAACATGTCATCTTCTATTTTACTTGACAAAGGAAATTGAGAATAGACAACAGATAATGCAGTGGAGACAGAACAATCTGCATGAAGTACATATAGCCCTCTATCTTTCTTAGCTGATCCAATCGTCTTCTCATTGGATTTGTCCTGCATTAAACACTTATCAGCAACGAAGGTGATAGAAACATTTGAACTATTTGTCAATCTAGTAATGGAAATTAGATTATACTTAAAACCTGGTACACATAAGACATGAGATAAAATGAGATGATCATTTATCCTAACTTGTCCTATAAATATAATAGGTATGTGTGCACCATTAGGTAAAGTCACATAAACACCACTAACATGTTTCTTAGTAAAGCACAAGTTACTATAAAAAACAATATGGTCTGTGGCACCTGAATCCACAATCCAACAGTTGGAAGACAGACCTTGAACCTCAGTAGGGTCTGGCTTAAAATTTGTGGTAAATGCAGTGACTTGATTCACCAAAGGTTGTGTAGATTCTCTTAGATTCCCTTTCATCATTCTCATCAACTGAGCAACTTGGTCTTACAATTGACTGATTTGACTTTGCTGATTTGGATTAGAATCAGAATCTAGAATGGAGTATTGACCATCTTCTTGACTAACCATGTTAATTTTAGCTTTTGGTTTCCCGCCTAGAGGAAAACCATGCTTTTTATAGCATTTGTCCACAGTATGACCATTATAACCACAGAAGAAACATTGAACTTTCTTGCTATTTGTATTGGACCTATTGTTTCCTTGATTCCCACGTTGATTATGATACCTTTGCTGATTAAAAGATGACTGATGACCTGCCTTATTTTGTCCCTGAACCTGATTAACAAAATCTGTGGCATCTGATCCTTGTGGATGCCCTAAAGCATACTCTGCTTGCCTTTCAAACTTAATAGCCATGGCAAAAGCTTGCTTCAAACTAGCCAAAGGAGTTACCTAATAAACCGGAGACCTAACAAGTGCAAAACTATCATCGAGTCCTTTCATGAATTTGATAACATGATCTGCTTCTATAAAATCAATCATCTTGGCACTGATATTACAGACAAATGGATGTCCACAATCACAATGAGGAACAAGTTTCAAGATTTCTATTTCAACCCATTTAGCTTTCAATTTTGTGAAATAAGAAGTAACAGACATGGAACCTTGTTTAATCAAATTGACCTCTTCAACCAAATCGACACCCTAAAATAGTCTACATTGGAAAACATGTCTTTCAATTCTAACCATATATCCCTAACAGACTTAATCCACATGATACTCCGTGCTATGCTAGGAATTACATATTTTATAATCCAAGTAAGAACTGTAGTGCTACATTGACTCCATATTCTCTATAGTTCATCATTCATATCAGATTTCTTGATCGTACCATCAATAAAACCTAATTTATTCTTAGTTTCCAGCATCATAGTAATCGAATGAGCCCAAGAATGATAGTTTCGAGCATCAAGTGGTGTTGAAACTAAAGGAATATAGTGATTTTCACTAGGATGTATATAAAACTGGCTAGAGGTACTTACCATAAGACCAGTACCTTCAAGGTTGGCACCATCAGTCCTCTGATTAGTAGCTGATCGATTTTCCATGACAGAAACAAGCAGAGATTGACAAGAAAACTATCATAACACCCTCAAGTCTCTGAAAACAAGTTGATCCTCGATTCTCTTCAAGAATCAGTAACAAATCACGCAAATTGATCCTCGATCCTCTCAAGAATCAGTAACGAATCGTGATGGAAGTCAACTTTATTGTACTTTGGTGTGCAGTTTAACCCCCATTTATCACTTTATTGACATGTTTTGGGTAGTTCTAGACATAATTAAGATTAATATCGAGAGTTATACACACGGGGAGTTAAACTGTCATATCGATAGTAAACTCCGCCTTTTTAGCGATATTTATCTCTTTTCCGAGCACTTTTGTCTTGCGGAATTACATGTGGTGTTTGTTCGTATATGTTATTGCAGGACTTAGGTGACATGAGAACCCGGAAAGCAATGTTTTGGAATGAGAAACATGTTCGTGGCACGAAAGTAGCATGAAAGTGGAGAAAAATCAAGTTTGGAACGAAATCAAGGCAAACTGGAGTTTGCTCTACCCAAACTGGCGTTTGAGTCAAGGTTAAGGTTGAGGAATATATCATCATGCCAGACTGCCGTTTGTCCAGTCCAGACGGTCGTTCACAGAAGTAGCGTTTGATATTGAAAGTTAGATTTTTAGACGGACGAGCATCCAAATCCCCCCCGAACGCATGTTTGGATGGGCTCTGCCCGAATCAAGAAAGCTCATATAATCCAAACGGGCGTTCAGACAATCCAGACGGGCGTTTTCCCCCAAGTCATGATCCATGAACTAGCGATTAGGAGAAGCCAAACGCTGGTTCACTGAAGAATAAACCCTAATCATCATCTGATTTCCAGGCAGACGAGCGTCCACCTTTGAGCAAACGCCCGTTCGGCCCCAACAGCAGCAGATTTCAACCCTACACTATAAATACGCAGCTCATTCAGTGCTTTGATATATCTGGCCGACTTTAGACACTTTGTGGGCGATCTTGGTGCGGTTTTAGTGTAGGTTGTGAAGGATGCAGGTTCTTAGATCTAAACGAGTTATATCTACGCGCAGCGGATGGATCACGACTTATATATCACAATACATAATTAAAGGACTTAAACTACTACAAGGGGGTTAAGATCATGTTACCAATAGTATGAAGAGAAGCCAAGATCTTTCGATGTGTTCTCCAAATGGCGGTTGGTGGACACCCTTCTTGATACACGAACCTCCTCGATATGCAACACCAAGAAAAACTTAGAGTTTTTCTTCTTCTAAAACCCAAGACAAGAAAACTAATTTTTCCTCTCCTTTTTTATGTGTGTGGTCGAAATTTTCCAATGTATTAAGGCTTGGGAGAACTCTCTTTATATAGGAGAGTAATCCTTGTCCTCCAAGGATTAAATAATTAAGAGATAATTATTACATTAATCCTTTATTCCAAATAAAAGATAAATAAAATGATTATCCCAAACAAATTAGGATAAATCATATTATTATCTAATATTCCATGAATTATCATTTAACAAATAAATGATAAATCACATGTCAAATAATTATCCAAGAAAACTAATTTCTCTCTAATTAATTATGATATTGGCGCCACCTGTAGGGTTTACTAAGCCCACATAAAATGTCTTTCATGTGTATTATATTATTTAGCCCAACTAAATAATATCCATGCATATCAATTAATTAGCCCAACCATTTAATTTTCACTGAGGCCCAAATAACAAGATTATTAGTCCGAATTACAGAAGCCACATCGGGGACCATGGACATATAACCAGTAGCTCCAATAATTAATTATTCATCGAACATAATAAATACATTAATTATTAATTCCGGGATTACACCACCATTAGCCCGAAACTGAACTCTACCGATTATAGATGTATACTTATACTCAACCCATAGAGTGAATAAGCGTCCATTGATATAATCACTACTTACGGATTAACCCTCCATAGACTGTCCATTCTGAGTGGGATATCTCCGTAAACCCGACACATAATATCTTATCCTTATTTACCATTAACCCCCTGATGATCAATTAGTTCACATATCTGACCAGTGATCAATTAGTCTAATATGAACTCCCGGGATCGATCACTTTCTTAGGGCTAACAAATAAGAGGACTGTCTCTTTACTTCCCGCATGAAGGAATGGATTCCATGTCTGTGAAAATCAGAACTACTCACTCATCTGGAGATAGTGCCAATGAGAAGTGGCTTTGAACACATATTTAAGTGAACCGTAACTAACACATCAAACACTACCCCGGGACAAGCAGCACCCTGTGATCACCTCAGGATTAAGGTTGATCCATATATGATCATCTAATGATTTAATAAGATTCCTCGATTTCGGAATTATATCGAGAAAAACAGATTAAATCGGTCCAGTCCTATATGAATGCCATCATATATAAATGCCCCACGTAGGTACCCTCTACCGACAGTCTGGATAGGACTATCACACCCTAAGGTGTTCTGGGCGCATTATTGGTGTTTTAATCATGAGACCCTAAACTCTGATTAAGTTTACCACGGACTAACAGTTTAAGCATATCTCCACTAACTCAATCCTCACGTGTAATCCATAAACTGAGTTAAGTGGTTACATACAGATATACTTAGGGTTTGCAGCTGTGTATTACTTTACAAGCACAAAGCAAGTAACTAAGGTGAGATAAATTCTGTCATCCATTATTAAAAACAATTACACAAATTGTCTTTCGGGCACTACACCTAACAATCTCCCACTTGCACGAAATGACAAGCAACGATTGTTTTTAGAGCACACCCTTTTTTATTCTAATTCACAACACTCTCCCACTTGCTCTAAAAGCAGATGAGATATATCCCTCAATGCCGTACCCTCCAAGTACACGACTTGGTACACTGACTTGTTAGGTTGTCGACTCGAGACGTTCTTTAGGATCAAAACGTCACCGGTCCATCTAATCAGGTGGTACTCTCTATGCTTTTTACCTCTAGTGACTGAGAAGATCCTTCTAAGCTATCTCTTCACTGTTTTCACAATGAAGTGATATCGGCTCACTAGACCAGGAATCACTCCCAGATTAGGAAGGAAATTTTAAGCACTATGGGTAAACACTGAGCCCGAGATCAACTTAATGATCATCCTTAATCTGACTAGAAGTCAGAATCAGTGTAGTCATCCATATTCAAGTTTGCACCTGAATATTCAAGCATATGATTCCTCGTTCTCTAAAGATACTTGAGGACGTACTAAACCGCTACTTATTGCTCGAATCCAAGATTTGATTGCAATTGACTCGTGTTAATCTGACTTGCCCTTATCCCAGAGAGACTCTATCCCATTTTCTCTTTATCCGAAGATTTGGAGAACCATTCCTGAGAGGTAGGGTAGGACTACTCTCGATGAATGCTGTAACCGTATATGCATTATCATCTTATTCAATAAGATGGATGGGATAGCCTATGACTCATTCCTGTGAATTTGACCGAATTAAATTCTTAGAATATAGTCCTATTCTCTCATCCAGAGAATCTTGGCGTGTCAGTTTCCGACTTCAGATAGCACAGCCATGTTGTTTCCAACCATTGCAGTGTTATCATTCATGAACACTAATACTACTACTTTACCAATATTGATGCCCAGTCTACAAAAGACTTATCAATATTCTGGTCAAGTCCACATATTTTAAAACATGCGACTTTTAATGACCGAGAGGTTCTCTTACATCCACAAAGGACATAATGCCCGGCAGTCATCCTGCCATTTGTTCTAACCAAGACCCTTCTGTTCCGAATGAATCCAGACTCCGTTTTTCGGCAAGAAAGTCTCAGGGAATCACCCCTATTTTCTTCTTTCTAACGAAATCTTGCAAGACTGAGTCGTGTGAGAGTTCAAGGTCTGGTTAACTCTCTACTTGTCAGGGAATCACCCCTAGACCACTCAGCTTTGTGCTGAAAGTTAAACTTTCCTATTCATTCGACTCTTTTCGGCGTAGATCCAATTACTACCACTGGGCCTGAGACACTCAGGTGGTTCTACAAGAGGCTGAACAGAACTGAAGTACCAAAACTCCATTCACAAGGATAAGGTTTTCGAACCAACCTCTCTGATCAGAATCCTATACAGCCCACAAAGAGCCACATTTATCAATCACCTCAGCAGACTATAAAGTCCACACAACCATAATGGGTCAATGGGTAAACCATACTCCCACTGCGTTCTGGGTTAATTGACATTCTGATCTAGTAGTATTTATCAGTGTATTCACCAACAACCGATGTTGGACGTGGTCTGATTAAATCAGATAGTAACTACCTTTGGGTAACCGTAATCCAAGGTTTAAGGCTGCTACTTATAGATTCTATCAGCAGCCTTGTGACATTTCAACCGTCACTTTCTGATTTCAAGAATCTTATAACCAACCTTCACTCGTCACATTAAGACATTTTACAAACATTCACAATCTGAACGTATGCGCAAAACCTCCAGTCCTACCTTCAAGCATTAAGTGCTAAATGCCTACATTTGCGGAAGTGGTGTGAACCAAATTCACTCCTTATCCATAAATTCACTAGCATCTTCTAGGTAGACTTCTCGGTTTACATAATAATGTTAACCGTTATTTTGCAACCAATTATCTTAATCGAGTTTAGCAGTGTATTATAGCACATCAATAACTATATAGGGCAAGTCTATGGTTTCTTTCTCTGTGAGAAACATTCCACTAGGAGGCAGGCTGAGCATCAGTCCCAAGACTATGCTATGGCCTATTTCTGAGCATGGAATACTCCATTCTCTGCTAAAATCAGAGACTCCTCCTCATATTCTTTCGATAAACTAACCAGCGTTTTGAGTAGTTATCAGACAAAATGTCACCATTCAAAATCTCCCACTAGCTTGTATCTCTCACTAGACCCCGAAGGTCATTATGAACAAGCTATGTTACCTCTTCAAATCTATTACCCTCTCCCGATTGAAAGGAAACTTAGTCATTGTTCCTTTGAGATAGTGTTCTTAGACTGGGAGATAGGAATCACCCTTAGCCAGTCGTCAGGTCTTATCTCTAGGATATATGCACTAATTAATAGATATTGAAGGGTCGTTTATCTTAATACGGAAACCATTCGCCTATAATAGTTTAAGACGTGTTACATATACCTTTTCAGCATTTCTTAGTGGTTCTGACTTTATCAAACAAAAGTCCGAGTCTCGGATTCGTACTACAAATGTCATTTTCACTTTCTATGAGGTAACAATATCGAAATGAAAGTGAATCCATTTGTTTCAACGAATCTGTAAACAGAAAAATAAATTTTTCTGTGATATTCAAGGATAGAATCCGAAATTCATTTCCTTATATCACTCCCACTATTCTAGCTGAAATTACTGCCCGTTGTTACTCTATTAATTGTTAATGCAAAGCTCTCTTGTTCTTCCAAAGAACTTAGCTCCCGAGTCGAGTTACTCGGTTAAGAAAGTCGCTAAGGATTCATTGGTTAGTGATCCGAAATCACTTTCCTTATCCTATACTTTCTTTACTTAATTTCGGTTTAGCCTCAAAACTTTAGTTAAGATGATTAACACTTATAGACATTCTTTCCCATTCTTAACTTTCCTTAAAAGGAAATGGTCTTGAACTAGCAGTTCGTTTGAGTAGACACTACTCGTGAACTGTGGGATGTCTAATGAAAGCGTTACCCAGTGGGACTAATTTTCTAATAAATTAGAAAAACATAAGATAAAAGCTCCCACTAGTTTATCGGTTCCAAATACCGTCTAACTAGCGACACTTTAATTTTTCTATTAGAAAATTTTTGCAGACACTACACAATTAAAATTCACTAGAAGAATTTTATCGTCCCATTCATTTTTCAAACTAACTATGGTTGTCTCTCGTTCAACACGAGTGACAGTAGTGACATACTTATTTACGTCACTTTGAAGGCTCAAGAGAAATATCTCTTCCGAAAAAGTAATCGCATGTATGATCAATAAGTACAACGTTCTAGTTACTTACCACTTTTTAACGAAGTCATGACTAGTCAATTTTACACTAGCAGTCTAGCACCCTAGAGTGATATGTATAACAGTTGTAAATAAAAATTGACAGAAAATAAATCCAAATCATACACTACTTATAAATTTTAGGAACATAAACTAAGTATTTATAGTATATCCTACCGTTCCAAGGATTTAATCTAATGCCTCAGTGCCGCCTTAGGGTAGGTCAAAGAGGTTTCGATTAATATTGAAGATCAGATTGAGAATCGAACATCTCATTTGTGATCGTCAATCACCTTTCCTTTTTCAGCCAAGGTACTACCAAAAATACCCTTTATGAGTGTGACCTACTGTCTCAAATTTTTAGGTAGATCCCGAGTGTGCCGCCTTAGGGTCGGTCAGTGACCCGGTGAGTACCCAAAATCTTATACTTTCGGAGACCAAACCTTGAATTTTGATAGCGGTGAAGGCCTTCCTTAGGGGGCCGAAATCAAAGCCGGCACGAGGCGTCACCATTCTCTCACGTTGCTTGTTTCAACAGTAGAGGCCGTGGGGTCGGCTGTCGCCTCTCCTGCTCCCACTAAATATTTTGAAAAAAAGTGGTGGGTTTACCGATCACGTTTTTGGACTTGATGTTACATTAAGGAACAATAAATCATAGGCCCGAATGTTGTCGGTTACGTGGGCTAGCCCACCCGACCTATTCGTTGGAACATATGTGGCCGCCGGACGGGTCAAGACTAGGGGAGCTCCGTTGAGCCGTAGTGGCACTTCGGATGGCTCAGCCTTGCTAGACCCCCGTGCAAACGCCACACGTGGAGGGTGAAGTCGATCGAGCCATAGCTACTGTTGACCACCCAACCGTGGTTAAACCACTTTCGAACCATGTTTGCCCGTGATTATCCAATCCTTAAACATCAAACTTTCACGTAGACACTACGGAACAAAAACGTAATCTCGTCTAGGTAAGGTGGAATTCACCGAGAATCCAACACCTTTACCACGAGGTTTCGGGATTTTACTCCTTATGCTTTCGCAGAGTGGGATTCACCGAGAATCCATCACCCAACCTCGACGATTGAAAAAACCCGTGTTCCTCGGTTTTTACCCTAATTAGTTTCTAATTAATATCAAACAATTAATTAAAACTAATTGCGTGTGTTGTATACATGCCTAACTAATTACTCGAATTAATTTCTACATGTATGCATTTGGAGTGGAATTCATGATATGATGCATGGCATGGCTATTTTCCGGTTCTACACATACAATCTAAACATGTATTCTAGTGCGGAAAATAAACACCGAGATGGACCGTTGGCACCCCGTATCTAACCTATTAGAAAAAAAAAAACCAAACCTTAACTAGGGTTTACTACTTTCTAACATAATCTGCAGCTGTTCAAATTCATCGATGATCGGGAAACCAAACGAACTCGGATCGCGACGAAACTTTCCAGATCTGTTCTTCACTCCTCAGGCATCAATATGGACGGTTGGATCAGAGCTTTGACTTTTCAATTTTCTCCAGTGAGCCGCCCAACTTGCTGCTGAATCGACTTTAACAGCAGCACATCAGAGACTTTCCGAGGTCGATCAGGGATTGAGATGATTCCCGATCGACCTGAAATTTTTATGCCACGTCAAAAACTCCATATTCATCGATCTGACTGGTTGGATTTGCGTTTCAACAGTCCAAACTCTCCCAGAAATTCGAGGAAGTCACAGGTAGGGTTTCTGTGAATCCTGCGTTTTTCTGTTACAGCAGCTTCTTTCCAGCAACGAACCGATTTCAAAACGGACTCCGATCGACGCCTGTTTTTGTGGAATTGTTCATCATCTTCCAATCTTGATTCTGACCGGAGAGATCGTCGTTTCAACGGCTGGATCAACGGGAATAACGAAATAACTAAACATCTACTAAACAGATCTATTTTCTGGAAATTAAAATTGCAATAAAAATAAATTACATAATTTCCTATACTCATATAACGAATTTTCATCGTTTATATGAGTTTACAATAGATCAAACGGGTAAACAGTGCCAACCCCCAATCCATCTCTTCAACCATAGCAATTAATCATTATCAAAGCATAAAACAATAAATAAAATTTACCTGCATCAATTCCACTCCTTCAAATCGTTTAATTATGATTATGACTATATAAATCGTGGAACCTGGCTCTGATACCACATGAAGGATGCATGTTCTTAGATGTAAACGAGTTAGATCTACGCGCAGTGGATGGATCACGACGTATATATCACAATACATAATTAAAGGACTTAAACTACTACAAGGGGGTTAAGATCATGTTACCAATAGTAGGAAGAGAAGCCAAGATCTTCCGATGTGTTCTCCAAACGGCAGTTGGTGGACACCCTTCTTGATACACGAACCTCCTCGATATGCAACACCAAGAAAAACTTAGAGTTTTTCTTCTTCTAAAACCCAAGACAAGAAAACTAATTTTTCCTCTCCTTTTTTATGTGTGTGGTCGAAATTTTCCAATGGATTAAGGCTTGGGAGAACTCTCTTTATATAGGAGAGTAATCATTGTCCTCCAAGGATTAAATAATTAATAGATAATTATTACATTAATCCTTTATTCCAAATAAAAGATAAATAAAATGATTATACCAAACAAATTAGGATAAATCATATTATTATCTAATATTCCATGAATTATCATTTAATAAATAAATGATAAATCACATGTCAAATAATTATCCAAGAAAACTAATTTCTCTTTAATTAATCATGATATTGGCGCCACCTGTAGGGTTTACTAAGCCCACATAAAATGTCTTTCATGTGTATTATATTATTTAGCCCAACTAAATAATATCCATGCATATCAATTAATTAGCTCAGCCATTTAATTTTCACTGAGGCCCAAATAACAAGATTATTAGTCCGAATTACAGAAGCCACATCGGGGACCATGTACCTATAACCAGTAGCTCCAATAATTAATTATTCATCGAACAGAATAAATACATTAATTATTAATTCCGGGATTACGCCACCATAAACCCGAAACTGAACTCTACCGATTATAGATGTATACTTATACTCAACCCATAGAGTGAATAAGCGTCCATTGATATAATCACTACATACGGATTAACCTTCCATAGACTGTCCATTCTGAGTGGGACATCTCCGTAAACCCGACACATAATATCTTATCCTTATTTACCATTAACCCCGATGATCAATTAGTTCACATATCGACCAGTGATCAATTAGTCTAATATGAACTCCCGGGATCGATCACTTTCTTAGGGCTAACAAATAAGGGGACTGTCTCTTTACTTCCCGCATGAAGGAATGGATTCCATGTCTGTGAAAATCAGAACTACTCACTCATCCGGAGATAGTGCCAATGAGAAGTGGCTTGGAACACATATTTAAGTGAACCGTAACTAACACATCAAACACTACCCCGGGACAAGCAGCACCCTGTGATCACCTCAGGATTAAGGTTGATCCATATATGATCATCTAATGATTTAATAAGATTCCTCGATTACGGAATTATATCGAGAAAAACAGATTAAATCGGTCCAGTCCTATATGAATGCCATCATATATAAATGCCCCAAGTAGGTACCCTCTACCGACAGTCCGGATAGGACTATCACACCCTAAGGTGTTCTGGGCGCATTATTGGTGTTTTAATCATGAGACCCTAAACTCTGATTAAGTTTACCACGGACTAACAGTTTAAGCATATCTCCACTAACTCAATCCTCACGTGTAATCCATACACTGAGTTAAGTGGTTACATACAGATATATTTAGGGTTTGCAGCAGTGTATTACTTTACAAGCACAAAGCAAGTAACTAAGGTGAGATAAATTCTGTCATCCATTATTAAAAACAATTACACAAATTGTCTTTCGGGCACTACACCTAACAGGTTGATCATATTTTGATCCACTTATTCCATATATTAATTCTGTTGATTCTAAACACTTTTATAGATTAGCTTTTCCATTACACTTCCAAAAAATTGACTTTTAGGTTACCTTCTACTTGGATACTTTTTGGATCCGTTTTAATTTCTGGCAATTTTGATGGTAATGTTTTCTCTTCTATTATTGTCTTTAGTTTATATTCTGCTTTTAATTCCGTTTCTAGCATAATCATGAGTAGCTAATCCGTTGTGTAGCCGAATTATGTGAAAGCGAGTGAAAACCCTAAGGGGGATGAGATAGGGACTTGTGTAGTGCGTAATTTAATGTTTTAACGATTATTCCACGTCTTAAAACTTATTATAATGTCGTTGGATTAGATTGATCACCTAGTTCACTGTCACACACATCGAACTTATAGATATATTTTACGGTGAGATGTGGGAAAATGGGTTTTGGGATCGTTGCTTAGATTCGGCCTAGTTGTTAGGACCGTTTCCAATACAGAGGTTCGTCATCGTTGTTCGAGCAACTCTAGACCTTAATCATGTTAGGATAATCAGTTTTCTAAAGGGATAGTCGGTTAGCTTCACATACGGTGGTTAGATCGAGTTGTTCAGTCTAATCACTAGAATTAGGAGTTGGCACCCGTGGATGTCGTTAAACTACATAGGATAGGTAGGTTGGTCGAGACACGCTCCCTGTCAAGTCTTTCCTATGGGGTAAAAGTAGCTCGTGGGATCATAGTTCGGCTATGCCTTTTAATAACTAGAAGTAAAACCGGTAGTATAAACTTTATTTCTGCAGTAGCATAATATCTTCCACAGTTATTTTGGCCTGCTTTAAGTTCTACGTCAGCTTTGGTACTTAGACATTACTCCATGTGGATTCGACCTTGTGACCACTATACTTCCGTTGACCCGATACTCTATCGGTGAAAGTTAGCGGTTAAGTATTTTGCTATCAAATCACAGTAACAACAGCTTTATTTCACTGATACCATGTGGAAATTGAAAGTTTTTCATGAAATGTAATGAAGAACATAATAACACTTTTGAAAACTAAAGAGGCGGGAAAACAAACTAACAAGAACAAATGAGAATTTTATTAATCTGAAAACTTGAAGTTTACAAGAGTGTTTCTATGAGTATTTGTAGCTACATTCTCAAGCTAGATCACATTAGAATCTGTTACAACTAACTAATCGGTTACAACCACTATCAACTGTTTTCAGTTGAAGGTGTTCGATTAAATGTCTCTAAGACATTGCTGGTGTTGTCTGTTGCTTGTGTGTATAGCCTGCACACTTTTGGATGTTCTGGATGAATAAGCATTCATTTCACAAGAGGCCAACCGTGTACTAAAGAGGATGAACAGAAACTTCGTTTTACGATCCATGGTTTGTGGCCAAATAGGGGTACCGGTGCTAAATGCCAAACGCCTCATTACATACCATCACACAAACTGACTATTTCTTCCGGTCATTGAAACTATACGATGAAATAAAGATTAATGACAAAGCAAAGAAAGTGGGCTTAATACCGCCTCCTAAAGACTACTTATTTGATGATATTCAGTCGAAACTGAATGAAGTCGGTGGCACTCACCAAACCCAATTAACGTACAATATCATATAAAAAATTAAATACATGCTGAAAGAAGTATACTTTTGTTATGAAGTGCGAAACGATCGTCCAAATCAATTAATCGACTGTCCACCTTCACTCTCGAAATATATAGCTATATATATCATCCATTCATTTGAAGAGATCTAGGTTTTATTTGTAAGAGCATTAAAAAAAGGAAATTAAAAATCTGTATGTTTTTTTTATTGTTTTTTTAAGTATGTGGTTAATAATGGTTCTGTGCACATTTTTTGCGAAATATTTCGGTGCCTAAGTCACCATCCTACTATTATTATTATTATTATTATTATTATTATTATTATTATTATTTAATGGTTCCTCTATAAATTGAGAGGAAGTATCCCATATTCACAAATTCATTATTATTTATTATTGGTTCCTCTATAAATTTTATTAGTACTTTATAATATTGAATTGATGTCCTATAAATCGAGGGTATGTATCCATATTCCTCATTCATTCCGGATTCCTTCCTTATTATTTTAGGAAAAAGATGCATACTCCGACCCCCCATCCCCCGAATCTTTGAGCTTGTGGTTCATAAATTTTTTTTATTTTTATTTTTTATTTTTTAAGAAATCAAATGTATGGCTCAAAATAGGGGCCGGTGACTATTTCTGTGCAAATATGTTGGGCCTAAATCACTATTGATTTTTCTTTTTGATTGTTTGTTATCCTAGTACTACTGCCACCATACGGCTATGGCTATTGGCTATTGGCTATACATTAGCACTGTTATATATATATATATATGTGTTTGTGTTTATTAGTCTAACGTAGATATGTAAACAATGCACGGGCAATACATGGACGGTGCTCGTACAATGCACGGATGATGCCCATGCAGTGCACGGGAGGTATTACCATGTTTCTATTCATTAGCTCAATAATTCTACAATTTATGATACTTCGGCTACAAACATTATTCTTGTATACTACAACCATCGACAACATATGGCTAAAAATTAGCATTTCATTGGCCACCAATTCAACATATGGCATCCGGACAAGATTTAGGATTCTATTTTTCTTCCCGAGCCCGTACCGATAAACGTCAGGTCCCGACAATCAGGATACACGAATGTTCGGGATCTCGTTGTTCGGGAATGACTGTCCCGAACATATGATCTTAAAAAATATTCATGTTAATTTAAAAAAAAGACAACATTTACTTGAACAAAACAATAGTTTAAAGGTGGGGGCCGGAGAAATGAGTTAACGGCGACATAGTCGACTGCTGGTGGAGGTGAGTGGATTTTGTGAGGAAGAACAATCTGGAATATCATGGAGAGAAGAAGAGAGGTGCAGAGAAAGTGAGAAACAACGGAAGCAGAAAGTGTAGTAGGTTTATGTTTTTAGTATTTAGGGTTGTGGGTATTTATATCGGAATGCAAAATGTTACACCCACACATATACATATATATACATATATATATATAATATATTCAGGTCGGGATCGAGAACCCGACGAGATTGAGTTTTATACCCGATCCCTTTCCCGCATCTTTCGGGTCGGGAAATTTTCGGGATCGGGATTTTTCACGACGGGATTCGGGATTATCAGGAAATTTTCCACCTTACTTCTAACTATGCATATAATAACTAATAGTAAGTATTACAGTAGTGAGAAGGCAAGTATGCATAACCAACTGTACTTAAAAGCAACATGCAAAATGATGAGTGTAAGCTACAAACTTGTTTACATAGAGCAGTGTTACCATAAATTAGTAGTGTCTATATTTGCAAGAAAAAAATAAAGTATCTCTATCTTTGCATAACCAACTCCGTATTACAGTTGTACTAAAAATGTAATATCTTAATGGCCCGTTTGGATGGAAAGAATTAGATAGAAAGGAAAATAAAAGATAGTGACAGAAAAAAATGAGAGGGGAAAGATGGATTGTGAAATTTATTTTGAATGTTTGGATAGACTTGACGGAAAAAAAAAGAAGGTTTAAAAGGTATAATTTTGGTGAAACTCTATTTTTTAATTGAGAATCGAGTATCTCTATTCACTTCACCCTAAAGAGATACACAAAAAGGATAGAGTAAAGCTGATAAGAGCTTTCTGCAAATTTTTATTTTATTTTAATTATATGAACTTGGAGTACGAACCTTACATCTTTATAGTAGAAATGAACTAACTAGTGCCAGTTTACTTAAAAAATAGAGAGAGCTTGCATATTATAATTACTCCTTTAAAATAGAGAGATGACGATTTAAAACGAGTTGGTGTTGATCTGTGCTTATTACACCTTGATGTCTTAATCACAACAGATTTGCATCCAATCATCTGCACAATTCAAAGGAAGCAGAAGATTGGATGCAAATCTGTTGTGATTAAGACATCTAGGTATAATAAGCACAGATCAACACCAACTCGTTTTAAATCATCGTCTTGTTAGTAATACCATCCGCAACGGAAGCGATTTAAGGATCTAGATCTATAAATTACACGTAATAAAATAACTGTATCTACATCTACAAGGGGGTTGTAGAACATACCTCTTGAATCTCAAAATTCAAGTTGAAGAACCGCTAAGAAAAGAAGGTGTGAAGAGCACCACGATCTTCCGTACGTGTGATCCAAGCAACTCCCGGTGGAAGGAAATCCTCGACTCGAATCCTCACGATATGCTACCCGGAAAAAAGCTCCAAGATTTTCCCCTCTCCCCTTGGCCGAATTATTTTTGCTCCTTCTCTCTAAGAGAAGTCGAAATTTGCATGTGTGTAAGGCTTGAGAGAACTCTCTTTATATAGGAGAGTAAAACTTAACCTCCAAGGATTTTATTTTGCAAATAAATAAATCCAATAAATAAAAGATAATTCCATAATATTCTAGAACAAATCTAGAATAATATTTATCTTTATTTTTTACCATAAATATTTATCCAATAAATATTTTGTGCACATGTCTTATTAATCACAAGAAAATAATTTCTTGTTCCATAAAATAAGAGGGGGGCCGAAAATTCCCTTGTGACTTAGTCACAATAATTTTCGGCCAACACACTAAATTGGGCCAAGATTATGAAAAATGTCTTTTTCACATATTTAATTATTTAGCCTAACTAATTTAATTGTCCACTAAACAATTAATTCACACATCGTTTTAACAAAGTCCAACAAGAACTAAATTAATATTATTAGGATTCGACGTCCGAAAATAGCTATGCTATATTTGGAGGCACGTCGGGGACCATGGACTAATAATCAGCGGCTCCGATAAATCAAATAAATAATTATCTTACGAACAGAATAATTATATTCGATAAATCAATCACAGAAATATGCCCCCATAATCCCGTGACTGCACTCCTCCGATTATGAGATTATATTTATCTCCTCACGAGAATGATAATAAGCGTCCATTGATATAATCATTACATATGGATTAATCCTCCATAGACTATTCATTCTAAATCGGAAGTTACCGTTAACCCTTTTTAGAACCTCTTATCCTTATTTACCATTAACCCCTAGTGATCAATTAATTCATACAACTCACTAGTAGCTAATCGGTGTAATATGAACTCGTACGATCGATCGGTTTCTAGGATTAACAAATAAGGGAACTGTCCATCTACTTCCATAAATGGAAGGAATGGATTCCGTATCTGTGATAACACAGACTACTCACTCAATCCAGTACAATGCCAAGATGGGGTAATTCAGATCACAGACTCAGTGTAATCCTTAACCGTCAAGTCAAACCTCATATTGATTCAAGCGGTTGACTGTGATCACCTCGGGATTAAGATATATCCATAAATATGATCATCCATTGATTCGATAAGACTTCTCGATTACGGAATTATATCTTGAACTCTAATCAAATCGGTCCAGCCCTATATGATATATCTATCATATATAAATGCCCCACTAGGTTCTCTTAACCGAAAGTCCGGATAAGACAATCACACCTATTGTGTTCTGGACGCATTAATAGCACGTTAAAGGAGAGACCCGATACTCTCGATTAACTTCACTACGGGCTAATTGTATTTTAAGTACATCTTCACTAACTCAATCCTCCCGTGTATATCCCATACACTGAGTTAAGTGATTACATAAACGATATACTTTAGGGTTTTCTGTAGTGTAAATACTATTGTCACACCGGTGAATATGAGAATAATAAATATGAATAACAATATCATTTCATTGATTAAATAAAACAATTACAAAATTGTCTTTCAGGCATCACACCTAACACGTCTCTCTATTTTAAAGGAGTAATTATAATCTGCAAGCTCTCTCTATTTTTAAAGTAAACTAGCTCTAGTTAGTTCCTTGCTACAATAAAGATGTAAGGTTCGTACTCTAAGTTCATATAATTAAAATAAAAAAAATAAAAAATTGCAGAAAGCTCTTATCAGCTTTACTCTATCCTTTTTGTGTATCTCTTTAGGGTGAAGTGAACAGAGATGCTCGATTCTCAATTAAAAAAGAGAGTTCACCAAATTTTAAATGCTTTTCAAATGTATGGCTCAAAATAGGGGTCGGTGACTATATCTGTGCAAATATGTTGTGCCTAAATCACTATTGATTTTTTTTATTGTTTATTATCCTAGTACTACTGCCGAGATACGGCTATGGCTATTGGCTATACATTAGCACTGTTATATATGTGTGTGTGTGTTTGTTTTTATAGTCTAACGTAGATATGTAAACAATGCTCGTACAATGCACGGATGATGCCCATGCAGTGCACGGGAGGTATTACCATGTTTCTATTCATCAACTCATTAATTCTATAAAACATATAAAGTTGATACAACATATTATTTATTTAATTATTATAGAAATGAAAATCGTGTATTTTAACGTTTCTATTGAAGAAAACTTAAATAAAGAAAAAAAATTAAAAAACTGGGTTCAGGAGTGTCGGGGAGTGTCGAAAGTGAGTCGGAAGCGTGTCGGATATTTAAATTTTAAATAATATTAATTTCATCAGCCGACATAGTGTCGGACACGGTGTCGGAGCGTATCATGTCGTGTCTTGTGTCGGACACAGCGCACGACGACCAGATTGAAATGTCGGTGCATCATAGTTGATACTACAGTATTTCAATATCCTGAAGATTTGATATGGCTACGTGAGCATCATCACATTTCTTTTTTTTGAGAGAAGCATTATCACATTTCTAAATATATATACATGCAATATTAGTCTTACCGTGTACTCAGTCCTTATACAGTAGATATGAACTTGATAATAAGATGTGTGGTTTTTCCCTTTCTTTCTCTCCTTGATGAAACATTTTAGTACATCGATCAACGTTGACTTTTATTGTTTCTCTCCCCCAGCATTAATTACATCTCTCTCTAAAGATAAAGAAATGTGTTTGTATGTAGAATTTCTTTTGAGACAGGAAAAACATAACATATTTTTTATAATTTTTAGTGGTCTGTTGCTTTTCTAGAGGCCTCTGTTAAGTTATTGCATCTCTTTTGGTTTTTTTGCAGTACGACTATTGTTTGTATTTTGGCTCTTTGATTTTTCAACAAGATTTATTGGAATATATATATCTATCTATGCATAGGGATAGTGTACCATCTAAGCACAAACTCTTGGAAAATATTGGGTGACATGTCTGCATTTGTCTCCCCTTGCTTTATGTATTTACCTTCTGATGAGTCTGTCTTCTCCCATGGATCCATCCATTGGTGCATGCAGTGGAATATTGATGAGCCTACTTATGGGATACTTGCATTCGATGTGACTAAGAGCATTCGTATCAGCATCTTATAACAGATTCTCTACTTTTGATTCTTATATCATTTTTTTTCCTTTACAGAATCTTAAGTTAAGTTATTTTGCATCAGAATCTCTAAAATAAATAAATTTATACAACACTTTTATACTATTCATTTCCATACTTCTTCCATACATCATTTAAAATGGAGTACCCGGGTCCCGGTTTCACTCTTACCTTTTCCCCTTGCTTTTTCATGAACGTTTTCAATCTCAAAACTTTTATCCTCATCAGGGAGATATTCACTTTAGAAATGAAAAAATTCTCAAACCCATCCTCAAAAAAGAGAGAAAATGAAATACATATAAAAGTATCATGAAAATTATCATTTCAAAATGAATTACTGTCTTAATTGCATTCATTCCCGGTAGAAAAGCCTTAAAAACAACAAGCCCAACAAAGACAGGTGAATAAGTTCCCAAAAATTAGTGAGCAAACCTTTAGCCTTTGACTGATTAAAGCTGGAGCTTGGGAAAGGATCAACAGCTTAAAAAGAATAATGGAATTGAGAGAAAGAGATTTACACAAGATGTTTGAACGGAAACGCTTAATTTTTTTATTTTTTGGGACGGCTCCAATGCATGATTGAAGAAATTGGGAACGTGATTTATTTAAAGCTGCCAGAGATGTCATTGTTAACAGAAAAAAAAAGGAAAAAAAGAGATGTAAAATGAGGATTTTGGTGTTCAGTAAATTTGGAAGAAAGAGAAATTTGTAAGAAAGAGAAAGCTGTACAGATCGGGTGTTTTGCTGGAGATATACCGCAAAAGTAAAAGAATCTGGAGATTACAATTTTTGAAACAGATTCTAATGCAAATCAAATTTAGATAGATCTGAACACTTTAAATCTGTAAATGACAGATTTAACACCATTTACAGATTCTACTGCAAGTGCTCTAATGAATTATTTAGATAGATCCCGTTTCCTCATGGCTGGAGACATTACTCTCCTATAGATGATGATGCCATATGTTGAATTGGTGGCCATCGAAATGCTAATTTTTAGCCATATGTTGTCGATGGTAGTAGTATACAAGAATAATGTTCGTAGCCGATGTATCATAAATTGTTGAATTAATGAGCTGATGAATAGAAACATGGTAATACCTCCCGTGCACTGTATGGGCATCATCCATGTATTGTACGAGCACAGTCCGTGTATTGCCTGTGCACTGTTTACATATCTACGTTAGACTAATAAAAACACACACACACACACACACACACATATATATATATATATATATATATATATATATATAACAGTGCTAATGCATAGCCAATAGTCATAGCCGTATGTTGGCAGTAGTACTAGGATAATAAACAATAAAAAAATCAGTGATTTAGGCACAACATATTGCACAGAAATAGTCACCGACCCCTATCTTTAGCCATACATTTGATTTCTTAAAAAAATAAAAAAATAAAAAAATTATGAACCACAAGCTCAAGATTTAGGGGATGATTGGGAAATGGGGTCGGTGTATACATCTTTTTCCTAAAAAAATAGGGAAGGAATCCTGATTGAATGAGGAATATGGATACATCCCCTCGATTTATAAGACACCAATTCAATATTATAAAGTACTAATAAATATGTGAATATGGGATACTTCCCCTCAATTTATAGAGGAACCGATAAAAAATAATAATACATTTGTGAATATGGGATACTTCCGCTCAATTTATAGAGGAACCAATAAATAAATAAATAAATAATAATAATAATAATAATAATAATAATAATAATAATAATAATAATAATTGGATGGTGAATTATTTAGTGAATTATTTTTAATGGATTTGTTTGATAGTGGAATTAAAGTCGTTAAATTTGACAGGTAATTTCGTCCTTTCAAAAGTCTTTTGTCCCTATTCAACATTTTTCAACCCACTTGTGCTTTTTGACAATTTCTTCTCCACTATTATCCTTTATAACAATTAACCCATAATTAATTATCTCAGAAATTTAATCAAACACTTGTCATACATAACGCAGCTGCAGCAACAACAAACACGATTTCTATTTTTGTTGTTTGTTATCCTAATACCGACATACGGCTCCGGCACCGGCGCCGGCTCCTGATCTGTCCATGACTATACTTTCTCACTGCTATGGCCTGCAGGGTACTGCACAAAACCACCAAGATGTGGAAATTGAAAGTTCTTCATGAAATTTGATGAAGAACATAAGAACACTTTTGAAAAACAAAGAGGCGGGAAAACAAACTAACAAGAACAAACTGAGAATTTTATTAATCTGAAAACTTGAAGTTTACAAGAGTTTTTCTACGAGTATATATAGCTACATTCTCAAGCTAGATCACATGAGAATCTGTTACTACTGTTGGGAAATCTACGCGAGAACGCAACGGAATTCAAAAATTTATTTCCTTTAATCAGGATCGACTTCATTTAAGCAATAAACAAATAAGCTAGTAGACAGTGGTTACCTTGCTTGATCTAAAAGATCGACGCTTTGACCGTTTAAGGAGAGTAGTTGTGCACGGAGCCGCCCAAGCATTCGGCCTCTGCCGGTGATCCACACGAGCACCTCGCCGGAATCCCGCCAAGGATTGCTACTAGAAAAACTTGACTGCTAGGTCGACCATTTCTCTCTACAATCTCTCTCTAAGAAGCTCTCTTATTTTTCATAAGAACAATTATCTCTTAGAATTATGATGTGCAAAGGAGCTTAGCACCCCTTTTGCTTTTATAGACATATGGGGTGCCCCAAGCATTCCCAAATCCTTAAGGAACAAGTCCTGGGTAGAGTGTAGAGAAAGAAAAAATTTTCCTAATAAAATAAGGAAAATCACTTTAATTGATTTATCTTTATATTAAATATATCCAAGATATTGTCACTATCTAATATTGACTATCTTTATCTTATTACCATAAATCTATTTTTCCAAAATCAATTAATATCCAATATTAATATTATTGTAATCTTATTAATTAAATTGCACAATCTAAATTTATCTTGCACACTCATTAACTGCGCCTATATAGCCATTGAAAGACTTCCGGAATATTGTTTAATTAATATAATGCTATGATTAATTAATTTGCAAAATACATGTGTATCATATACACATAATAAATTCGACATACACATACATTACGTGTACATTTAATTAATCAACATAATTAATATCTTGTATTATATTTATTCATAATAAATAAATACCAATATATTAATTTATCACTATAACACTTTATAGTCGAGATAAAACTTTCCTTATTTGGTCATCAACTATAACCACATTTTAATCCGGCTAGATGTTTTTATGTGTGTGACCCGATAGGCTTCGAATATGTTGGCCATAGGCACAAAGTGCAAATTACGAAAAATGCCCTTCATGCCTAACAATCACGGATAGCGTCTAGCAACACATCCGTGACCCTCAATCATTGGAAGAGTCAATACGCAATGACTACTAGCTTTCATGTGCTCAGTTAGCATGTAAATAGAATCCTATCACTGTAATAATATACATACAGTCGTACGTCGAGTGTCAAGCATTGACGACCGTATTTTATAATCTGGATATCATGATCTCTCGAAGTAACTTATTTACTTCCACTTTGCAAAGATTCACGAGAGTAAGACATTCCTTATAAGAAGGCCCTTTCGGATATTCACCCCTACTCTTAGGGTACGTGATTCCCAGACTACTTAACATGTATACTCCGCATGCTTCAGTATCACACCCAATCACTATGGCATGATCGCCCTATGGTTAGGGGAAATCTCTATAGTGTCAAAGCATGACAATCCACACCGTGATGCCATATAGACTCGGTCCTAAGGATAATTACACAACCGCCACATAGTGTGACACTTAACAGTGTAAGTGGGTCAGTCTAACGTACGCATTCTCTAATACACGTCCACGTACAGTCCAAGTATCTCTACACTTCAATAGACGAGATCTATCCCTGCCCTTAAAGACATAAGACATCTAATACGTGCTAGTCTGTACGTACTATCAATGCCCTGTTTGATAGTACATCAGCCTAGAGACATTTAAGTATCAAACTTATTAAAGTGATTAGAGATCTCATCAACCATAATCGCCTATCATGGTTTCTCTATCACATTTTAATACTAAGGATGTTATCATATAATAATTCATAATTGGTTCTTTAAAAGAACAAATATATGACAACTGAAAATCCATTTATAATATATGTATAATCATAAAGAAATAGTAGAAATGATCTGACCCGGTCGGATCTGGTCCAACCCGATTGGGTTTAGGAAACTATTTCAACAATCTCCCACTTGGCCTAAAACCAATCACTCGTACACACCAGACCAAGTTGAAACACAAGAATCCCATGCAATACTCGCAACCAGCCCTAGCCAAGGGACTCAGACTATCTTCATATCATGCTCCAAATGACCAAGTAAAAAGGAACCGCCTCAACACACATGAATCTCTTATGAGACCTTGGTCCTTGCTTCAAGCAATGAATCCACAACTATATCAACTATATAGTAAAGGTGGAAGAAAAAAGCCCCCCTCGCACTATATCCTCTTATAGAGATATGTTTGGAACGTGCTCCTTAATGGGAAAGGTACTTGGGGGGAGGGTGTAAATCCCGTAAAGCGCCAGACTCGAGCCAATTTAGGTACCACCCTTAAATAAGGTGGTTCAGGAACGAATTATCCAGCCTATTGAAGGTTAGAGGTATAAATAGTTATACACACTCGCGTGTAGGACGGAATCCCCTACACCATCGCACAAAAAGTGCGATGGTGTAGGGGATTTTTTCAGGAATGAACTTTCTAGATCCATGCACTGCTCCCGCTGTGCCTCCAAGGCGCTACTGTGTATCGGCCTAGTTGTAGAATTTACAGTGATCACTTGCTGAGAACATTTCCAGCTCACTGCTTCACTTAATCCAAGTGACTGCAAACCTAGACTGTAGCTCCTACTCACCTTCATAAGACTCAGGATACACATCTGTATATCTATATTTATCCGATTCCAAGTTTCGATAAACTAGGAAACCATCCTTAACTTGTGTAAGGATATTCTCGATATTCACCAGGTTTACTTTCATACTTGCTCATGACTCTTCATGGACTATGAACATCTGGAATTACTTCTATGATGGTTCCTATCATAGTAGCAAAGGAAACTTTCCATAAGCGTCATCTTTCATCTTATCTTTAGGACAAACGTCCTAACATAGATAGATCTTGAGAACACCGGCTAGCAGTATCTCCTATCGTGATCTGTGCTAAACTCTTTTAGCATCACATCTATATAGATAAACTATAAACTGATAGCAGTTAAATCTATCACTATAGACTCTTATTTCTAAAAATAATAACTTCTAATCCAAGTGCTTTAGTAAAGACCTTGAACTACCAAACATTAATTGACTGTGACATGGGGTGATAATTCCTGAGAGAGATATCCAATACCTTACTCAAAAATCGTAACACACTCCCACTATCCCTCTTGCCCATTGGGCATATCCCTTCTTTTGACTAAATCAAACTCCTTTGATTATCAAACAAAGAAATCGTCTAGAGAAACTTGTTTGAGTCCATGAATGGATCTCGTGGGCTCGCATATCATGTTATCGTCTATGAACATCGAGATGTTTGCCCAACGTCTTCGACACTATCATATAGCCATGATACAAGAAAGTCTATAACATGCTATTGCATGTTTTTAGGATCTGCCATTGTTTCTTGGAAATCCAAGAAACAACCAACTGTTAGTAGGAGTTCAGCAGAGGCTGAATACAAAGCAATATCATTAGGATTATGTGAGTTACAGTGGTTGCTCTATATTCTTCAAGACTAACAAATCTCAGTTCCTACTTTAATACCTATGTTCTGTGAATGAGAGTGCAATGCACATTGCTCACAATCTGGTTTTTCATGAAAGAATAAAACATATAGAAATTGATTGTCATGTGGTGAGAGAAAGCCTAGTTAAGCTCTTGTCTGTTTCTACACAACCAAATTGCAGACATATTAACAAAGGCACTAGATGGACCTATTTTCAAACATATATTGAGAAAGTTGTCTATTTTAAACATCTTTTCTATTCCTAGTTCGGCTTGAGGGGGTGAAATGAATACTTATTCATCCAAAGCATCCAAAAGTGTGTAGGCTATACACACATGCAACAGACATCACCGGCAATGTCTTAGAGACATTTCATCGAACACCTTCAACTGAAAACAGTTGAAAGTGATTGTAACCAATTAGTTAGTTGTTGAAATAGTGTCCTAAATCCAATCGGGTTGGACCAGATCCGACCGGGTCGGATCATTTCTACTATTTCTTTATGATTATACATATATTATAAATGGCTTTTCTGTTGTCATATATTTGTTCTTTTAAAGAACCAATTATGAATTGTTATATGATAACGTCCTTAGTATTAAAATGTGATAGAGAAACCATTATAGACAATTATTGTTGATGAGATCTCTAATCACTTTAATAAGTTTGATACTTAAATGTCTCTAGGCTGATATACTATCAAACATGGCATTGATAGTACGTACAGACTAGCACGTATTAGATGTCTTATGTCTTTAAGGGCAGGGATAGATCTCGTCCATTGAAGTGTAGAGACACTTGGACTATACGTGGACATGTGTTAGAGAATGCGTAAGTTAGACTGACCCACTTACACTGTTAAATGTCACACTATGTGGCGGTTGTGATTATCCTTAGGACCGGAGTCTACATGGCATCACGGTGTGGATTGTCATGATTTGACATTATAGAGATTTCCCCAAACCATGGGGCGATCATGCGATAATGATTGGGTGTGATACTGAAGCATGTGGAGTATACATGTTAGGTCATCTGGGAATCGCGTGCCCTAAGAGTAGGGGTGAATATCCGTGTTAGGAAATCTACGCGGGAACGCAGCGGAATTCAAAAATTTGATTTCCTTTTAACCAAGATCGACTTCGTTTAAGCAATAAACAAATAAGCTGGTAGGCAGTGGTTACCTTGGTTGATCTAAAAGATCGACGCTTTGACCGTCTAAGGAGAGTAGTTCTGCATAGAGCCGCCCAAGTGTTCGGCCTCTACCGGTGATCCACACGAATAGCCCGCCAGAATCCCGTCATGGATTGCTATTGACCGGCTTTTTTCCCTCTCTCCAACTCTCTATAGGATGCTCTCTATTTTACACAAGAACTATTAGTTCTTAGAATTGTGATGTCCAAAAGAGCTTGACACCCACCTCTTATTTATAGTAGAATAGGCGCCCCTACTTGGTGTGGAGGAGAAGAAAACATTTTCCCAATAAAATAAGAAAAATATAATTGATTGATTTATCTCATTAATATTCAATATCCTATATTAAATATATTTCCAAGATATATATTGACAATATCTTATATTTAATATATCTTTATCTTATTACCATAAATAAATTTACACATGTGTGCAAATATATAGCCATTAATATCTAATACTAACATATGGTAATCTTATAAAATAAATTGCACAATCCAAGTGTATCTTAATACACTTAATCCTGCGCCCCATATAGCCATTTATTGGCTTCCGGAATATTCTTTAATTAATAATAATACTATGATTAATTAATTTGCAAAATACATGTGTATAAATATACATATATTTTCGACTTATATGTATCTATATACATATTTAATTAATCAACATAATTAATATCTTGTATTTAATTTATTCATAATAAATAAATACCACCATATTAATTTATCACTATAACCTTTATAGTACGAGATAAACTTTTCTTATTTGGTTATCATCAATAACCATATTTTAATCCGGCTAGATGTTCATATGTGTGTGACCCGATAGGCTTCCGAATATGTTGGCCGTAGACACAAAGTGCAAATTACGAAAATGCCCTCCATGCCTAACGATCACGGGATAGCGTCTAGCAACACACCGTGACCCCCAATCATCGGAAGAGTCAAATGCAATGACTACTACCTTTCATGTGAAACAGTTACCGTGTAACTTACAATCCTATCGCTGTAATAATATCCATACGGTCGTTAGTCGAGTGTCAAAACATCAACGACCGTATCTTATAATCTGGATATCATGCTCTCTCGAAGTAACTCATTTACTTCCACTTTGCAAAGATTCATGAGAGTAAGACATTCCTTATAAGAAGGCCCTTTCGGACATTCACCCCTACTAATAGGGTACGCGATTCCCAGACGACCAAACATGTATACTCCGCATGCTTCAGTATCACACCCAATCATTACCGCATGATCGCCCCGTGGCTAGGGGAAACCTCAATAGTGTCAAAGCATGACAATCCACACCGTGATGCCATGAAAACTCCGGTCTTAAGGATAATTACACAACCTCCACATAGTGTGACACTTAATGTAAGTGGGTCAGTCTAACGTACGCATTCTCTAATACACGTTCACGTACAGTCCAAGTGTCTCTACACTTCGATAGACGAGATCTAACCCTGCCCTTAAAGACAGAAGATATCTAATACGTGCTAGTTTGTTCGTACTATCAATGCCATGTTTAATAGTACATCAACCTAGAGACATTTAAGTATCAAACTTATTAAAGTGATTAGAGATCTCATCAACCACAATCGCCTATCATGGTTTCTCTATCAAAATTTAATACTAGGGACGTTATCATATAACAATTTATAATTGGTTCTTTAAAAAGAACATATATATGACAACAAGATAGCCATTTAATATATGTATAAACATAAAGAAATAGCAGAAATGATCCGACCCGGTCGGATCCGGTCCAACCCGGTTGGGTTTAGGACACTATTTCAACAATATCCCACTTGTCCTAAAACCAATCACTCGCACACATAAGACCAAGTTGAAACACAAGAATCTCATGCAATACTCGCAACCAGCTCTAGCCATGAACGGATCGCTATCCGTGAGGACTCTACTATCTTCATATCATGTGAATTCAGTTGCTAGATTCAGTAAGGTGATGTGCTAGATAAACTAAATGCAGAATATAAATGCAGAAAGTAAGTAGGCAGATTTTATAGTGGTTCCAGGTGGTGTAATCCTGTCAGTCCACTCTTCTCCTGTGATGTTGGAGGTAATTCACTAGAGAGATTCTTGAGATAGCTGTTACAAAAATCCCTATGATGTTTGTCCTTCACCAATAGCTATGGCTTCACAAACTGAAAACTAGGAACAAGTAGGATTGCTGCTCCAAAGTCTTCCACTGGTCCTTGAAGGGTAGGATTGCCTCTTCACCAGCTCCACCACAAACAACAGTCTTTCACACAGATGTGCTTCACTGTCTTCCACAGATTTCTTGTTAAAGAAAGTTTGAATCAAGTAAATGATTCAGTTGCAGCAGTTTGATCAGGATGATATGATCAACAGCTTGCAGTCTTCAAGTGTGTAAACTTGATGTAACTTGAATGCAAATTACACTTGAAGATTTTATGTGGATCAGTAGCCTTAAGCTCAGTAGGTTCAGCAGGGTGTTTTTCTTGATTTAATTCTGATTGCTGAAGATAGATCCTTAATATTTTCTTTTTCATCACTTGTATCTGAATTAGGAGTCCTCTATTTATAGGTGAGAGTCCTTGTGACTTGTATTTGAAACTCAAATGTAGCCGTTCCAGATTTGTCCCATTTGACTTTCTTTCTGTCACTGTTCATAGTACTGACACAGTCAGACTGCTTTTTGACAGTGTACAATCTGTCCATATTTTGACTTGTATCTATTGGATAAAATCCTGAATCATCCCAACGTCCCTTTAATTTCAACCATTGATTTATTTGATAGAATCAGAGGTTGTTAGCTGTCCTTATCCATGTTTTCTTCCAATGTAACCTTTGAATAATTCGATGTATGTGTATCAGCAGGTTCCTGAGATAATAAGCCTGCTGATATACTTATTAGTTAGCTGATCCATATTTTGCTAACTGTCTTTTATCTAACTTTTATTTATGAAGTTAGATTACACCTTTTTGCATATAACTAAGTTCCAATCACCATCCAACTTATGGAACTTAGACCTTGTACACAAGGTATATGTAATCAGTTTAGGTCATCACAGACATCCCTAAATTCTGATTCCATAACCTTGACTTTTATTACTAAGTTTGATCCCTTAGCCTTCATTAACTGAGTTTGAGCCCTCAGCCTTCAGTCTTCAGTCTTCAGCAGGTTCCTGATAAGTCTACTGACCTAACTACCCTACTGACCTAGACTAGTCTGCTGATGTAAGTCAGCTGACCATTACAGTGCTTGTCTGATCAAACCTATACAAAGATCAAACTCTAATAAACCTATACATTTGATCTAGACATCTTTTTGCCTTTGCTCTATAACAGTTAGTCTGGCACTCATCACTAAAACTTAAAAATAAGTCCAACACCGGCAGTTGTTCGTGTGGATCAATGGTAGAGGCCGAACACTTAGGCAGCTACGTGCATAAACTACAATTGTAGACAAAGCGACGATCTATTTTAGATCATCTAAGGTATTTCCTTCGTCTACTACTTCTATGTTTATTGTTTAAACGATGTCGATCTTGGTGAAAAGAATATCAAACCTTTAAATTTCGCTATGTTTCCGCGTAGATTTCCAATCACATTTATGGATTGAATCTTAATCCTGGTATGATTACAGATTCATGCCTTTTCTTTAACATAGGCATTACTTCTCCAACCAGTCCAAGTGTAATTAGAGCCTGAAACTGGGAGTTCTTGTAGACCACAAGTAGAAATAAAAGTATTGAAATCTTTCATGGAGTTCTCATTGGGTTGTGAGTTACCATTGTAATCTGTCAGGGTACGAATAGCGTTGAAATCACCACCAACCATCCAAGGAATATTTAAATAAGACTTTTAAATATCAGTCCTTAGAATTCTTGTACATTTACCATAAACTACAGAGATCAAAAAATTGTTCCACATATCAGTCCTTAGAATTCTTGAACATTTACCATAAACTACAGAGATCAAAAAAGGGGTATTCCCATGGAATTTGAGGGTAATAACTTGTTCTATACTACTAACTACATCAACAGAAGCATAGTAGGTCCAAAAAACCCAAAGTTTATCCCGGGGAGCAGCAAAGCAATTAGTAAAACCAAGCTTGAGTTTGTAACTATTAAGAAGGTAGAGGGGAGCATAGGTTCAGAAATAGCTAAAAAGGAAATTTTATGAATTTTATTGAGTTTTTTTAGGCGCCTAATGGATGGTTTACCCTTTAGACCTCTTATGTTCCAAAAAAGACAGTTAATCATGGTGGATGCGTGGCTTTGAGAATTGAGGATCTTGTACTCACAGTAGGATTTTAGGTGGCATAATTATTACTCCGTCTTCTTTTGTGTACAATTTGAAACCCATCATCTTCAATCAGAACCGTTTTACCTTTGTCCATAGGTGCTTTTTCTGAAATCTCTTGTTCAATTCTTCTTGAGCAGCCAAGAGACTAGCCATTTGAGCATGTTTTTTCAAAATATTATGCTTTGGTCTGTCATTGTCAGAAACACTGGCTTGACCCTGTGCCTCTATTTCCATGGTTTGAAGAATGGTATCATCAACTGCTTCCTGGCTGTACAAAGGATTCAAGTGCTGCTTATATTCAATGTGAGGTTGCAACTGCAATTGCATCTGCGTTTCCACATTCAATCCACTAGGTTCTGACACTATGTTTTGTGAACTCAAATCCTGCTCTAGTACTATATCATTGTTTGGCATAGCACTTATTGAGCCTTGTGGCTCAAGATCTTGCTGAGGTATGCTATCCCTGCTGCTATGCTATTGTTGATGACCCTTAGGGGCACTAGTAACAGGCTGCTCTCAAAACTTGAGCTGGAGGGCTTGTATTATGATTTCTTCTTATGTCTTGTCCCTGATCAGGTACATGTACTTGTTCATCATGGTACTGGGACTTTTGTGGAGCCTTGTTTCGACAATCTGCTTCTGTGTGTCAAATATGGCTTCAGTACACACAGTATTATGGGAGTTCACTTTCCAGTTCTACAAACTGCCAAAAACCAGATGAGTCCCCCTGCTGGATCCAAAATCTATGAGGAAAGGGCTTCAACAGATCAAATTCAATCTGGATTCGAGCAGGGGCCGGCGTTTAAGAGATGCCATGGATGCATCAACCCTTAATAGTTTCCCAAAACTGGAGATAATTCCTTTCAGAGAGCTTGGGTAGCAGAATCCATATCGGAACAAGTTATGATTCCAAATCAACATGGAAGTCTGGTGTCCATTTAAGTATCCGAATCGGCTGGCTGGTTACGAACCATTGACTTCGGGAATGGAGACGGATAAAATCCTTCTCACCTGTGAAATTGATTATGATATGCTTTGAATCTAGAACTCCTACCAATTGTTCCGCGTAATTTTGTACTTCCAAAAAGTGCTTGATAGCATCTAAATTCGGTTTACCTCAGGAGAATTTTACAACAAAGGCGTATTGAAACGTTGATGCCAGCTTTTCGATTTGTTCTTTGGAGAATCGAATAGCAATTTCCCCCTTATATGATGCAATTTCCTGTTAGATAGATTGAGGTTTGAGTAACAACAACAATGTCGAAAACGCAGGAAAACTAAAACGCAGAAATTTGGTTTGCTTGATATGAACGTAGAATCATGTAAACACTTTCCTACAAAAGTTATTTGCCCCTTACAGAATGCCTAGGATGTCACAAATACTTTTGTGAGATAAGACTACGTTTTCCCTTCAAATTTAGGCACAAAAAATGAAGATTGCTCTTGGAGATAGTTTGCAAAATAGTTTTTACTCTCAAAGATGAATGTGCCAAAAAAAACCTTCTGTTTAAAGCACTTAAAAAGATCATATATATTGGTGGAAAACCGACCTCTTATGTATGCAACCTTTGGAAATAAGTTACATACATAAATCAGTTGAAAAGGATGAAAAGTCACACTGTTTCAGAATTTCGGGCCACAGGCGGGCGCCTGTGGCCAGCCTGTGAAACCAAAAAACCGACCAAAACTCTCTGTTCAAATTTATGTACAAAATTTTCTCACAGGCGGCCGCCTGTCACCTATTTTTCCAAATTCTGAATTTTGGTCCTTTAAGTGGAATTTCAGTCCTTTAAGTGATTTTCCCGAACTATACTTGATCATTTAAATCCGTAAACTCATAAATACTTATATGAGCATACACTCCGTATCTCCAAACTCATATTACAGCATTCTGAGTTCACCCATCTTTGTACCAAACCCCGATTACATAAATGAACATGGTAACACTTAAATTACCAACAATCCTCCCCCATTTAAGTGTAATCCTTGGTTTAGCTGAAGAACAGTCAAAACATAACAACTCATGCATCAATGATAATGTCACGAAGATTGAATTATCACCTAGTAATATTACACATTTCAAATATTCGAGTATTGGGGTGTGTCTAAGCATTGAACCCTTTACACGTTTTGAATACATGAAGATAACATACACACGAGTTAATATAACTCCAAAAGCTTATTCTTGACACTAATTATTCAGGCCTTGTGTCCATATCCATTCATGAGCATATAGAAAGCCAACTCTGGAACTTCCTTGAAGCGGCCAAACTTCATACTCATATAGGTGAGCCTTTATATAATCGTGCACCTGCAATTGCACTTTGTCAAAGCCTCATTAAGAAGAATCCCTTCATCCTTAACTTACAGGTAATAGCACATACCTCGGGATAATATCATGTGCTCAAATCTAGATAATAGGCCTTCCACATTGAATTCTGCCTCTAACATTGTATTAGAAGGGAATTGGGTATCCTATCTCCAAGATTCAAATGAGTTTTAAACCCATCCCGATTACAGACTTTTGTACCAAGTCTCTAGCCAATCCTTTGGTTAAGTGATCGGCTAAATTCTGTTGAGATCTCACAAAGACAACCGAAATCACCCCGTGAGTGATCAACTCACGAACCGCGCTATGTCTAACGCCCAGGTGTCGCGACTTACCATTATACACTTGACTATAAGCTTTAGACAAGGTAGAAGCACTATCACAATGGATAGAAATGGGTGATAATGGTTTTGGCCACAATGGAATTTCATAAATCAAATTCCTAATCCACTCAGCCTCTTTTCCGGCTGCAGCTAAGGCAACAAACTCGGACTCCATAGTCGAGCTAGTAATACATGTTTGCTTTTTGGAAGCCCATGAAATGGCACCTCCTCCAAGTAAAAACGTCCAACCACTTGTAGAAGAATGATCTTCCACATTGGATATCCAACTAGCATCCGAGTATCCTTCTATTACAGAAGGGTGTCCAACATAAGTCAAGCCAAAATCCTTGGTAGACTTAAGGTATCTTAGCACACGAGTTACAACACGCCAATGATGGCTGCTTGGATTACTCGTAAACCTGCTTAGCTTTCCAACCGCATAAGCAATATCTGGACGTGTGCTAGTCATAGCATACATCAAGCATCCTATCACCCGAGAATACTCAAGTTGTAATATCGGATTTCCCGTATTAGGCATGAGTTTCTCATTAGGATCCATGGGAGTGTTGGCCGGAGTGGAGTTTTCACAATTGAACTTCTTCAACACTTTCTCAATGTAATGAGATTGTGTCAAAGAGAACCCTTTGTCACTCCGTTTTATCTTGATTCCTAGAATCACATCCGCCTCCCCCATGTCTTTCATAGAAAAGCTTGATGACAAAAATGTTTTGCAAAGGTCAACTTGATCTTGGTTAGTTCCAAAGATCA
Organism: Gentiana dahurica var. dahurica; assembly: GCA_024500145.1. Classification (NCBI taxonomy): domain Eukaryota; kingdom Viridiplantae; phylum Streptophyta; class Magnoliopsida; order Gentianales; family Gentianaceae; genus Gentiana; species Gentiana dahurica. The sequence continues at coordinate 84,352,807 of CM044899.1, read as the reverse complement.
ACATGTCATCAACATATAAGCAAATTATCACACCATTACCGGTATTGTCAAATTTGCTATATATACACTTGTCTGATTGATTAATCATAAAACCATGAGACAAGATAACTTCATCAAATTTATGATGCCATTGTTTAGGTGCTTGTTTAAGCCCATACAATGATTTAACAAGCTTACATACCTTATGCTCATTTCCAGGCATAATAAAACCTTCCAGTTGTTTCATATAAATTTCTTCTTCCAAATCTCCATTTAAGAAGGCTGTTTTAACATCCATTTGATGGATCACCAGATTTTTAATAGCAGCTAGGGCAATCAACAATCTAATTGTGGAGATTCTAGCAACCGGTGCATAGGTATCAAAATAATCAATTCCTTCCTTTTGTCTAAAGCCTTGAATTACCAATCTGGCTTTATACCTGTCGACAGTGCCGTCAACTTTCATCTTTCTTTTAAAGATCCACTTGCAACCCAAAGTTTTGCAACCACGCGGAAGATCCTCAAGGATCCACGTGTTATTTCCCATTATGGAATCCATCTCATCAGTGACGGCTTCTTTCCAAAATGACATGTCTCGAGACTCCATGGCCTCCTTAAAAGTCTTAGGATCCTCATCAATATTATAACAATATGAATATTGGAACCCTACTTCATCTCTTGTTCCTTCTACCAAATAAGTTTGATAGTCGGATCCAAAAGACTTTGCTTTCCTAGCCCTTTTGCTTCTACGAAGCTCCAAAGGCTCATCTTGAGAACTAATATCATTATTGTTCTCCACTCCAACATTAATAGGAGTTACATCCTTCGGTCTTTGTATAGACGAAAAACGATTTTCATCAAAGATAGCATCTCTTGATTCAATCATAGAATGAATAGAAACTGAATCATTAGGCTCTATAACATAGAACCTATAAGCCTTGGAATGCATAGCATATCCAATAAATATACAATCAATGCCTCTCTCACCCAAGGTTTTAATCTTAGGCATGGTGAGCCTTACAACAGCCCTACATCCCCAAACTCGTAGATAACACAAGTTTGGCTTCTTTTTGAACCAAAGTTCATATGGGGTAATAGGATTCCTTTTATTAGGAACTCTATTCAGCAAATAACAAGCCGTTAACATGGCTTCTCCCCAAAATCCCTCACTCAAGCCTGAGTAAGATAGCATGGAATTAACCATCTCTTTAAGAGTACGGTTTTTCCTTTCCGCTATACCGTTTTGCTGTGGTGTGGAAGACGCCGTAACCTCATGTATAATCCCACATGACCCGAAAAAGGTTGGATCAAAGTATTCACCACCTCGATCGGTACGCAACTTTTTAATTTTAGAGGTTAATTGCAACTCAACTTCACTTTTATAGATTTTGAATTTATCGATTGCCTCATCTTTAGAATGAAGTAAAAACACATAACAGAACCGAGTGCAATCATCTATAAAAGTCACTACATATCTTTTGTTGCCAAAAGAAGGTGTAGCACAAAAGTCACATAGATCACTATGGACAAGATCCAAAACTGAAGACGACCTTTCAACACTATGAAAAGGTTGTCTAACAATTTTGTTCAACATGCATGTATCACATTTATTTACATTCATATCAAAAGATGGAATCAAATCATGTTTAGACATTAATAACATGCGTTTGTAGTGAACATGTCCTAACCGAGCATGCCATAAAACAGAAACATTAACATCATGATTCATACAAACATTATTCACAACATCATGCTGAATGTTAAGCATAAACATACCATTACAAAGATAACCAAATCCTATGAACATACCAAACTTACTTAAAATGTATTTATCCGACTCATAAACTTGTTTATAACCTTCTTTACATAACAAACTTCCTGAAACTAAGTTTTTCCGGATCCCGGAACAAATAGTACATGTTTTAAAGTTACAAATTTTCCAGAACTAAAAGGTAAAATAACAGTTCCTCTTCCACGAATGGCGGCCTTTGACTCGTTTCCCATAAACAGCATGGATCCATCGTTAACAGGTTCATAATCTTTAAACCAACATTGATCCTTGCAGACATGCCTTGTCGCACCCGAGTCAATCCACCAAGCAACATCATCATCCTGCACATAAAATGCCTCAGAAATTAGTGGTACATAATTCATATCAGAATTAAATCCACAAACAATATTCTGACCTTGATGTTTAGGAGCACCTTGGTCCTTAGACCCTTGCCCCGAACTGTTATTTGGCCCTTTCTGATTTTTGCCAAATCGACAATCAACCTTAAAATGCCCAACTTTACCGCAAACCCAACAAGCACCTTTCGGTTTCTTGTTGGCATCTTTGCCGTTGTGTTTAGATGATTGCCCTTTTCTTTTCTTCTGGTTCTTTTGAGAACTTTCCCCGGTTTCCACCATATTTATGGAAGTCGAATCCATTACCTCTTTACCCTTGGTTTTACCGTTCTCTTGTGCCCTTAGAGATTCCTCTATACGCAAGTGACTACCAAGTTCTACCAGAGATAATTCTTCTTTCTTATGTTTCAGAAACTGTTTAAAATATTTCCAAGATGGTGGCAATTTATCTATTATACTTGAAACATAAATAGACTCATCCATTTCCATTTTATGCAGTGCAAATTGACCCAAAATGCGAAGAAGTTCATTGTAATGTTCCATTACCGAACGTGAATCCACCATATTATATTTCATGAAGTTTCCAACCAAGAACTTTTTACTGGATGCATCTTCATCCATGTATTTTGATTCTAAAGAATCCCAAAGTTCTTTGGCAGATTCAACATTTTGGTAAATATCGAACAGAGCATCAGCCATACCGTTTAGAATGTGGCCTCTACAAATGTAGTCATCATTCTCCCACTTGTTCTTCTTCCTCAATTCTTCCAGAGGTCCGTCCTCCAACACTTCCGGCATCGGTGTGCTTAGTACATACACCACCTTCAAAGTTGTCAACAAGAAATGCATCTTTCTCTGCCATCTTCTGAAATTTACTCCATCGAACTTTTCCAACTTCCCAAAATTTGCAGTCATTTCTTTGACACTCGACATTGTTAAACTAATAACTTTTGTAGATTGTTAGATAGATTGAGGTTTGAGTAACAACAACAATGTCGAAAACGCAGGAAAACTAAAACGCAAAAATTTGGTTTGCTTGATATAAACGTAGAATCATGTAAACACTTTCCTACAAAAGTTATTTGCCCCTTACAGAATGCCTAGGGTGTCACAAATACTTTTTTGAGATAAGACTACGTTTTCCCTTCAAATTTAGGCACAAAAGATGAAGATTGCTCTTGGAGATAGTTTGCAAAATAGTATTTACTCTCAAAGATGAATGTGCCAAAAAAAACCTTATGTTTAAAGCACTTAAAAAGATCATATATATTGGTGGAAAACCGACCTCTTATGTATGCAACCCTTGGAAATAAGTTACATACATAAATCAGTTGAAAAGTCACACTGTTTCAGAATTTCGGGCCACAGGCGGGCGCCTGTGGCCAGCCCGTGAAACCAACCGACCAAAACTCTCTGTTCAAATTTATGTACAAAATTTTCTCACAGGAGGCCGCCTGTCACCTGTTTTTCCAAATTCTGAATTTTGGTCCTTTAAGTGGATATTCAGTCCTTTAAGTGATTTTCCCGAACTATACTTGATCATTTAAATCCGTAAACTCGTAAATACTTATATGAGCATTCACTCCGTATCTCCAAACTCATATTATAGCATTCTGAGTTCACCCATCTTTGTACCAAACCCCGATTACATAAATGAACATGGTAACACTTAAATTACCAACATTTCTGGCATGAATTCAGGTGCCAGAGGCTGAGCAGGGTGTACTGCTTGGGCATTGGATTTCTCCCCCGAATCCATCAAAAAAAGAGCGAAAAAGAAAAATAAAAGAAAAAAGAAATAACAAGGCAGATATCAAAGTAATCGAGCCAGAGATAGATCGAGAAGATGATCGGAGCTAATCCGGCGGAGCTTCAGTCATCTTTTTGACGTCCTTTTTGTACTATATATATATATCAATTAGGGAATTGGATTTTATCAACTGTGATGCAACCATGAAGTCAAATGAGCTGCTCCATCTGTCAATCTTTTTCTCACTAACTAGATTTTATCCATTATACAAAAATAGAAAGAAATCTTTTTACACAGAAGAGCTACCATTAGATCCTAATATTACCTTCGTCAATGTACCATTAACTTGAAATTTCTCACGAGAGGCAGTACGTTTGTGCTGGTGTGTGGAATTTATTGAATTGAAAGAAATATTTGAAAGAAAAACTCGGGAATCATAAAGAACATAGAAGACAAATAGATGAAACCTCAATAGTGAGAAGAATGTAATCAATAATGACAAACTACAAAGAACTCAGAATTGCAGCATCATTATGCTTGATTTCTCTAATCGTTCGAATTAGTTCTATTCCTAGACTTCTATACAGTATTTATAGATGTATGTTGAGCTGTTGCAAGCTCTAGTAACCGCTTGTAACAACCTCAACTACCCAATAACCAACTCTTAAGTAAAGAGTTTGATGATTTGCTTCTTAGAGACCGAGACTCCTTTTATCACTTAAGATGCTTGTGTATACTTCAATACCTCCCTCAAGCTGGAAATACATTGAAAGCTTGGACTTGAGACTCCTTTTATCACCTAATATGCTTGTGTATCTAATGACTTGAATACTGAATAGGTGCCCAATTTTGACAAGTAGTGGAAAATTGGGGCATCTGATGCCTTGGTCAGAATGTCTGCAAGTTGATATGTAGTTCTGACAGGCATGAGTCTCAAAAAACCTGCTTGAATTTTGGCTCTTGTGATGTGGCAGTCAAGTTCAATGTGTTTGATCCTCTCATGGAAAATAGTGTTCTTTGCTATGTGTATGGCAAGCATTATCACAGATGAGCAAAATAGGTAAAGAAACAAGAATTTGTAGGTATTTCATGATGTATACTATAACCATTGCAGTTCACAGGTGGCATTAGACATGGCCCTATATTCTGCTTAAGAGGAACTTTTTGCTATTGTGCTTTGTTTCTTTGATTTCCATGACACTGGCGCAGTGCCAAGGAACATGATGTATCATGATATGGATTTTTTGGAATCTTCACATCCTGACCAATCTAAATCTGTGTAGCCTTTTAGGATCAAATCATTGTCAGTTTCAAAAAGGATGCCTTGACCAGGATTGCTTTTGAGGTATCTCAAAACCCTGTGTACAGCTTTGATAAGTTCTTAAAAAGTCGAATATTACTAGATGTTTTGGACTCAATTTGGTGTCGTATGTTGTTATTTTGTGATGTTTTTATCCTTTTTGGGCTAGATTACTGCGCATGTTGCAATTATTGCAAGATGATGCGAGATTAGAAGAAAAAGGCCCAAAAACGGAGCTAAAGTGGGAGAACTCAAAAAATCAGCCTTTGTCATACCCAGGGTATGACGGTTTTCAGAAATTTGATCCTGGCCAACGAAATGTTCTGATAGGTGGAAAAGTTTTCCAGCGTTATTTTGGAAATTGGCAGCATGATATTGAAAAAGAAGAAGAATATACACATAAAGAGTCCAAGATTGATAGAAAATTGTTTTTTAGAGATTTTCTTGATTAAATTAATTATGAAAACTTATTTTATTATGTAATTATCTCTTTATTAATCCCCAAAAGCGTGTACATCATTCACGCCTCCCCATCAGATTTTAGTCGACTATTTTCCCCTCTTTATTCATCATCATCTCCCATCCCCAAGAACAATGATTTTAGGTTCAAGAATGAAGATTTTTCGAGGTTTGATTATTTATGCAAAACTTTGACGGTTTCTTTCTATCTCTTTTCTCCTTTATTCTATTTATTTATTTATTTTTCTTGTCAAAGTATGAATTATATGGTTGAATATTGGAATCTTGATACGGAACGTGAATAGATATCAGTTTCTAGGATTAGGAGAAACACGAATATGAATATATTTTGCAAAAACTCAACCTTTCCCTTGTTTTGATGAATTTGATGCTTATAAATTGATTCTTGTGTGCTATTCTTGTATTATTGTCAAAATTAATAGCTCGAGAGGGTGAATAATCACAATTATACGTAGAGAAATTATTCGATTAATTAGTGACTGATAAAGTACCAATTAATTGATACTATAGGAAACAAGAATTAAATCTAGGGTTTTATTGTGATGAAAATCTAATAAAAACTTTTATGGCATGAAATTTGGCTTTTTAATGGATCTAAATTCATTCTTTATCGTGGGAAACCGGGTGTAGTATGAATTTAGGTACGATCACGAGAATAATTCGATAGAATATTTTTGTGATAAATTTGATAATTGCCTTTATAAGTGTGAATTTCATATCTTAGGGGAAAAATTGTTGGTATATCATATAATAATTCCGTGGTGACTCCAAAATCCTAGAAATGCTTTTAAATTGAATCTTTACCTAAATCTTGAAGTTCTTGGCTCGTCGTTCTACTTTCTTTATTTTCTTTAATTTTAGGATTTTTAGATAAAAACCTCCAAGAATTTGATTTGTCTAGCGAATAAAAATTAGGAATTATTTGGTGATTGACTACAAGGCCCTGTGTGATCGACATTCTAAGTACTACTCGATAAGCCGTGTGCTTGCGGTAGGATTTAGTGATTATCTATTGAAAATCACACATCAAGCTTGCATATGGTTGATTGTGGGTTGAGATAAGAACCGGGTGAGCTGTTGTACTGCATATGCTACGTCATGTCTAGTGAAAGACAAATAGATTAGTTTGCCAACTATTTTCCTATACAAGGTATTATCTGTAAGAAATTCAGAAAATCTCCAGAAATTAGTTTTGTTTAGAATGTATTGGTGTAGTAACAGGTTTTCTTCTAGGAACCCATACTTTTCCAATAGATGCAAAGTATATTCTCTCTTGTTTATGTAAATGCCCTTATCAGATCTTGAACCTCAATGCCTAATAATACCTTAGATTGCCAATCTCCTTAATTTGAAACCTTTGGTGTAGTACTTGTTTAACTTCATCGATTGAAACCATATAGGAACTTGTGACTATTATGTCCTCCACAAAAACAAGTAAGGCTATGAAATTTGTACCTGCACCTTTTGTAAAAAGTCTGTGATCATGTGATGATTGAATAAACCCCATTTTTGTCAATGCCTCAGTTAATTTGGAATTCCATTGTTTGATAGCTTGTTTTAGGCCATATAAAGACTTGGTAAGTCTACATACTTGATTAGGTTTGTAAGTTTTAAAGCCAAGGGGAAAATCCATATATACTTCTTTATCCAATTCACCATGTCAGAATGCCTTATTCACATCCATTTGGTGAATGTGCTGTTAGGAAATCTACACGGGAATACAGCAGAATTCAAAATTTATCTCCTTTAACCAGGATCGACTTCGTTTAAGCAACAAACATAATAAGCTAGTAGACGGTGGTTACCTCGCTTGATCTAAAAGATCGACGCTTTGACCGTCCAAAGAGAGCAGTGGTGCACGGAGCCGCCCAAGTGTTCGGCCTCTACCGCTAATCCACACGAACAACCCGCCGGAACCCACCATGGATTGCTACCAGAAAAACATGGATGCTAGACCGACCTTTTCTCTCTCTCAAATCCCACTCTAGGAAGCTCTCTATTTTTCACAAGAAACTATTAGTCTCTTGGAATAGTGATCTTTGATGACGGTCAAATTATACCCGTAAAAGTCATCAACGTTGACCTTAAATCGAGATTAATAATGTATATTTCATATTAAATCACTCGTTTATATTTATTATTTAATGTCAAGTGATTATTAATATGATATTTGGTATTTAGCTATTTTTATTATTAAAGACCGATTTATTGTGCGATAATTGCTGATTTTGTAGATCGTGATAAATCGGGAAGATAAATATCGCGCAATCGAGAAATCTCAAGATAATAAAGAGGGAAATCGGAGCATTAATCAAAGGATAAATCAGATCAGTTCAAAAGAATGAAGTGGGGAACAAGTCAGACAAAGAGACGCGTTTAACACGTGTAAAAAAGGGCTCGGTCGACCGAGCCTATCCATTCGGTCGACCGAGAGAGTCGGCTCGGTCACTTGAAGTTTATCTGGCAGAAATCGCGTGTATATCTTCTAGATCCTCCCTAGGTCGGTTACAACCTCTATATAAGCAGCAGCTACGAAATTTATAATATCATATCATTGAACCATTACATTACACAACCAAATACATAATTTTGATTGAAGGTTTTTCAGCAATTTAGGGGCTTCAATATGTAAGCCTTTATTTTCTGTCTTCTTTATTTTAAGTAATTAGTCCCCCCCAATTATGCTTTATCGTTTGAGTTAGTTAATCATAGCTAGATGATGTAGATCTAGGCTAAGATGTTAGGAAGGTGGCGATACTTTGTCTATGAGGATCCCATAACCTACGTCATCTACTTAGTTTCTATCCATGAATCTACATTGTTTACTTAACGTGTATCTGTGTTAATTTATATGATTGCTTAACGAATTACTATTTTAGTCCGTATTGTATGAGAAACGCTGAGAGATATGTTCAGAGATGTAATCTGGGGACGAAATCGATTCGGGTGACCGAATAAGTTCATTCGGTCGACCGAGCCTATTCATTCGGTCGACCGAGCCCCTGTCATCTGTTAATTATGCCACGTCTTTATGGTTAGGTTAACCTAGTTGAATTTATTATCTCAGTAGGTATGGCTATGGCTACGTTACTCGCTTAGTTTAATTAAAATATGTAAAAAGGAAATACCAATATAAAACTCTTAGGTAGGCTTATGAATTGCTCTTCACGGACGTTCAGCGTTATCTAGGTAGGTTTATATTTGGGGATTGCTAGCACCTGATTACACGTACGTTGTAGATTAGCATGAGACTATAACTTGGTAATTGCTAGTTGGACGAGAGCTTGAGTAATCGTTTAGGAAGTACGCCTAACCATAGGAATGTTGCCTGGACGAGGTGTACGGTCAATATCGGCATCCTTAGAGTCGTAAGCGTGTGAGTTATATGAGATGGAGGCACTTAAAAGGCGAAGTCACGTAACAATATCACAGTGATCTAGCGACCTAACTGGTGCTAAGTCAAGTTTAAGGGGATGACTCCCGTAGCCAATCTAAGATAGATACAAACGGATTGACAGTTAATAAGTTCAATTTATTATATAAATTATCTAGGTCCAAACGATAAAGACTATAATTGGGGAGGTTAATTACGTTGTGTCGAGTCGTGTCTTTACCTTTCTTGTCTTATGTTGGTCGTAGACCGCCTCTACGTCCTTGACATGTTTAATTAATTGTTTGTATATAAGATGATCCACAATTGGTTCCCTGTGGGATCGACCTTGATTCACTATAGCTATACTACGATGGGCCTAGTTCTCTTGCTAGTATTGGTTTATGGTGGTCAAGTATATTATAACCTGATTGACCCCGATCAAGTTTTTGGCGCCGTTGCCGGGGAACCAACGGTCAATTTTATATATAAATAATTTTCTTATTCATGTCAAGTTTTCTGTTTTAGAGTCTGTTTTGAGTCCCTCTGGTTGTCTGCTATGTGTAAAAATTCCAGAATCTGGAACAGCTGGTTTCGCTCCCAGCGAGACTGCCTCTCGTTGCCAGCGAGCCTGGTTCTATTTTCTGGGACTTCGCGTGTCTGTTTATCCCCGTATGTTTAATCCGTAGGTCTGATAGCAGCATGGGAAACCATGTTAAAATCAGTCTACGGTCTGTTTTGTTTTTCTTCTGTTTGCAGAAACAAGGGAAGCAATAATCCAAGTCAATAATTTTTCACGGGCGCTGAGAAAATAACCCAGCAAACATGTGGAGCTACGAATCTAAGATGGGAAAAGCGATGGAAGCAATACCTTTAAAGCACAAAGATGGCTCCGAAAAAATTTTAAAGGCTTAAATTCTTCGTGGTACAATGTTGAAGGCAAGGTACTACCTTTTTTTGCTTATGTTTTACTACATTTTGGTTTTTTGAGCATAAGTTAGCCTATACATGAACCTTAGTATGAATCTTAGCCCGGAGTTGGTTTGTAAGATTATTTTTATTAGTGTCGAAGGTTTTGCCCCATATCTTTCTCATCTAGAGGGTGTAGGGAAACATGTAGTCGTTGAAAGGAAGCAGTGAATAAAGAGTTCCTCGTAGTTCTGTTAAAATCTCATTGTCCTATGCATGAGATTGCTTCTCCTGGCCATGGGAGCAACAAATTGTGTAGTTTAAGCATTCACAATCTAAAGAAGACGTTGAGTTTTGAGAGAACACCATCTTCTACTTTCGTTGAGTTTTATGGTGATGGCTTCTCGGTGAACCCACCTTAAACAGAAACGAGATTACGCTTTGGGTGACAATTTAGAAATCGGAGAATCTTAGTACATGGGTTTGGAAATGGTCTAACCATGGCTGGGCGAGTTCAACCGAGCTTCGGCTCAATCAACTCCCCTCCACGTGTGATGTACGTTACAGCAGTTCAACAAGACTTAGCATAGCCGATAAGCCCTCGGGCTAAACGGGGCTTAATCTTGACGGATTGGCCTGAACTGTCACATATGTTCCAACGAATAAGACGGCGTAGGCTTGCCTACATAACCGACCTTATTCGGAGTACTTTGATTCATTGTTTCTTATTGTCAAGGCCAAAACCGTAATTTTAACCGAGTTTCTTAGAATTCACTAATTCCTAAAACGAGAGCCGAGGTAAGAGCTTTGGATAAATGGTATGGATAAATGTCGTTTCCTAGGTCTCACAACCAAGGGAAGGGTATTAATCCGCAAAAGAAACAAGCCCACCTCTTATAGTGCGCGAAGGGTCAAAGTCTGGCGATCCAAGAATGATAACTGACAAGGATAATTTTTGGAAAGTCGAGCTGAGGACTTTAAACTCAGAACTACTTCTTTAAAACCCTTAGGATTTCTTTTTAGGATTTTAGGTTTTGTTTTCTTTGAGTCAAATAAGAGTAACGTGAAATATGTTGAGGTTTTTTATTTTGCCGTGTTCCGATGGCCATTGGGCTAAGGATGTGCAAAACTTTTTTACTCAATATAGGCCACGTGAAATAGAGTTCCCTAGGAGAGTCAGAAAATTGCTGAAGAAAAGGAAATTTAGCAATCAATCTTAAGATGGAAGCATTAAGAGAGCTTGAGAATTACTGAAAATGTAACAGAGAATGATTGGTGCGAACAAGAGCAATTTTGGTCAACTTCCAAAACCTCTTAAAATGGTGATCCAAGGGAAAATCCAAAGTGATGTGCAATTCATTCTGCAATTATCCTTACCTTTCATTTTACACTTTTTCACCTTCAAACTTTTCGATCATCTCACCAATCTGCCCCGAAAGTTCACATTTCTAACCATTCTTTCATCGCCTCTCTTTCTTTCCATCCGTTTCACTCTCCCACCCAATCCCATTCCTTTAAACAATTCTCAATCCCAAAAACACAATTTCTTACCCACCCTTTATCTTTTCTTCCCATCCTTATGTGTATCTTTTTCTAAACCCATCATAGTCTCAACCTCCATTTTGTTTACCCAATACCTATGTGTTGCGGAATTTGAAATATTGCTAAGCTTTAATGATTATCTTTTATCATTTTGATTTTCATGATACTAGTTGGGGTAAGTGTAGCTCTGACCCTAGCTAGATTTTAAGAGTTTTTGGTTCGATCAAAATACAACCTATCTTTCTACTGGAAGTTTTAAATTTCACACTTCTCCGACTATTCCGGCATTTCTAGATGATAAGTTTTGTTCTGAACTATCGCACCGATCCGACCTTGTTATGACTTTTACGTGATACATTAGGTTATTAGTAATTTCGAGGAGTAGCTACATCTCCCTAAGTTGTTGATATCCAATGCAAGCGAGAAGTTTCTGCGTTAAGTATTTGATTTTATCTTTAGCCAATAGGTCGCATTCAATCTGTTATACCTTACCAAGTTTCTCTTTTCTTGGATTGAATACCTTTTCGATCGAGTCACCCTCGTGTTTTCCCACGTCGGGTAATGCTTTTTGATCTTTGTCTTCTCCACCCGGTTTTAAGAATATTTAGGCGGTCGAGGTTGTAGATGAAGACCACCATCTTTAGTTGCTTGTTTATTTTTCTTTCTATTTAGTATTTTTCTTTTTGGTTTCCCTTGTCATTGGTTGTATAAAATAAAGTGGCTTAAACTGTTTTAAGGTATTTATACCTCATTACTGCCACATTATTTTATAACTTCCATAGACATGGTATTTGACGATTTTGTGGAGTTTGTTTGCTTATATAGGATGTGTCTATCTCTCCACGACGTGCTGAAATTTACTCCGATCTTTTTCCTTTACTGAGAGCCGTTTCCAGAGCTAAGTCTTTTTCTTAAATTCTCATTTATTTTTGACATTGAGGACAATGCCATGTTTAAGTGGGGTGTAGGAGACTCAGCTATGTTATGTTATGATTGAAATTTGAATGAAACGGTAGAAAAATTGAAAAATTGAATACATACCATATTATTTATCTCGTACCCTTAGAATTGTGAGTTCCTAGCTAAGAATTGATAGGAAAGGAACCAAGTTTCATGAGTACGTGATCATTTTATACTTATGTTAAGTAAATTTAAGGATATTCATGCCCGTTTTTGCGAGTAGTTATTTATTATTCAATTACTCAATCTGTGAATCGAGTATACCGCGCAAATCATAATAATTGAAGAAATTATGTGTACATTGCATAGATGATTGGTTATGTGAACTTAGTATCAATATCTATCTGCTGATGCATTCTTATCTTTTAGCCATTAAAGCGGAGTAATAAGCTTGAGACGTACCTGTGTTTTAGCAAAATGTTAGACACTGGGCTTGTAGTGACATTACCAAAGTAGCCCCGCGCTTGTGGTAATATTCGATGCTATACATGATATAAGATAGGGGGATACTCTAAAAATTTTTCTTCCTTGAGATTGATAGTATTTGAAAAATATGAAGAATTGAAGAAATTCAACTTTTAAGAGGCTTTGAGTAGTACTCGGTCTCCAAGTCCAAAATCCCTATAGATACGCTCTTGCTTATTGCTCTAGTGCTCTAACCATTGCGAGGCATAAGAAGTATGAATGCTGAGGTTGGTAGGTTGAGATTGCGAAGTTAGCATAAACTCTAATCTTGCCACATTTATATAAAACCAATGCACATGCACACATCACTTCGATTCATAGTAAGTAGTGAATAATGGATATCTTATGAGCATGACTAGTATGAGTTGACTTGAGTTTCTTGTGTAAGTATGATTTGACCATGGGAAATATTGACTTGGGGAATGACTTATTGATGCTTTGTTCGGGACGATCAAAGTCTAAGTGGGGGGTAGTTGATGACGGTCAAATTATACCCGTAAAAGTCATCAACGTTGACCTTAAATCGAGATTAATAATGTATATTTCATATTAAATCACTCGTTTATATTTATTATTTAATGTCAAGTGATTATTAATATGATATTTGGTATTTAGCTATTTTTATTATTAAAGACCGATTTATTGTGCGATAATTGCTGATTTTGTAGATCGTGATAAATCGGGAAGATAAATATCGTGCAATCGGTAAATCTCAAGATAATAAAGAGGAAAATCGGAGCATTAATCAAAGGATAAATCAGATCAGTTCAAAAGAATGCAGTGGGGAACAAGTCAGACAAAGAGACGCGTTTAACACGTGTAAAAAAGGGCTCGGTCGACCGAGCCTATCCATTCGGTCGACCGAGAGAGTCGGCTCGGTCACTTGAAGTTTATCCGGCAGAAATCGCGTGTATATCTTCTAGATCCTTCCTAGGTCGGCAAAAACCTCTATATAAGTAGCAGCTATGAAATTTATAAAGAGACACCAACACACACCTTAGACATACATACAACACCTTATACCTTTTTATCAATTACATTCATAGCTTTGGTACGTTACAATGTAGCTGTCCAGCAGTTTATTATGGCTTCAAATATGTAAGCCTTTAATTTTCTGTTGTTTTTATTTTAAGTAATTAATCCCCCAATTATGCTTTATCGTTTGAGTTAGTTAATCATAGCTAGATGATGTAGATCTAGGCTAAGATGTTAGGAAGGTGGCGATACCTTGTCTATGAGGATCCCATAACCTACGTCATCTACTTAGTTTCTATCCATGAATCTACATTGTTTACTTAACGTGTATCTATGTTAATTTATGGGATTGCTTAACGAATTACTATTTTAGTCCGTATTGTATGAGAAACGCTGAGAGATATGTTCAGAGATGTAATCTGAGGACGAAATCGATTCGGGTGACCGAATAAGTTCATTCGGTCGACCGAGCCTATTCACTCGGTCGACCGAGCCCCTGTCATCTGTTAATTACGCCACGTCTTTATGGTTAGGTTAACCTAGTTGAATTTATTATCTCAGTAGGTATGGCTATGGCTACGTTACTCGCTTAGTTTAATTAAAATGTGTAAAAAGGAAATACCAATATAAAACTCTTAGGTAGGCTTATGAATTGCTCTTCACGGACGTTCAGCGTTGTCTAGGTAGGTTTATATTTGGGGATTGCTAGCACCTGATTATACATACGTCGTAGATTAGCATGAGACTATAACTTGGTAATTGCTAGTTGGACGAGAGCTTGAGTAATCGTTTAGGAAGTACGCCTAACCATAGGAATGTTGCCTAGATGAGGTGTACGGTCAATATCGGCATCCTTAGAGTCGTAAGTGTGTGAGTTATATGAGATGGAGGCACTTAAAAGGCGAAGTCACGTAACAATATCACAGTGATCTAGTGACCTACCGGTGCTAAGCCAAGTTAAAGGGGATGACTCCCGTAGCCAATCTAAGATAGATACAAACGGATTGACAGTTAATAAGTTCAGTTTATTATATAAATTATCTAGGTCCAAACGATAAAGACTATAATTGGGGAGGTTAATTACGTTGTGTCGAGTCGTGTCTTTACCTTTCTTGTCTTATGTTGGTCGTAGACCGCCTCTATGTCCTTGACATGTTTAATTAATTGTTTGTATATAAGATGATCCATAATTGGTTCCCTGTGGGATCGAACTTGATTCACTATAGCTATACTACGATGGGCCTAGTCCTCTTGCTAGTACTGGTTTATGGTGGTCAATTATATTATAACCTGATTGACCCCGACCAATCTTCTAAAGAGCTAGCCAACCCCTTTCTTATATAGGTGTTGGGGCGCCCCTAATGTCTCCCAATCTGAATGTGATTAGCTTCCTAATAGATTGAGGTGAAAGAAAACATTTTCCTACTTAAATAAGGAAAATATATTTGATTGATTTATCTCATAAATATTCAATATCTTATATTAAATATTTTTACAAGATATATATTGACAACATCTTATATTGGATATATCTTTATCTTATTACCATAATTCTATTTTCCCAAAAATCAATTAATATCCAATATTAATATTTTGGTAATCTTATTAATTAAATTGCACAATCCAAGTGTATCTAATACACTAGAAATTGGCGCCCCTTTTAACCTTAAATTGGCATCCGGAATATTCTTTAATTAATATAATGCTATGATTAAGTAATTCAAAAAATACATGTATATCATATATACATATATATATATATTTCGAAATATATGTATCCATATACATATTTAATTAATCAACATAATTAATATCTTGTATTATATTTATTCATAATAAATAAATACCACCATATTAATTTACCACTATAACCTTTATAGTATGAGATAAATTCTTCCCTTATTTGGTTATCAACTATAACCACATTTTAATCCGGCTAGATATATTCTTATGTGTGTGACCCGATAGGCTTCAGAATATGTTGGCCGTAGGCACAAAGTGCAAATAATGAAAATTCCCTTCATACCTAACGGTCACGGAATAGCTTCTAGCAACACACCTTGACCCCCAATCATTTGAAGAGTCAAATGCAATGACTACTACCTTTCATGTGAAACAGTTACCGTGTAAATATAATCCTATCGTTGTAATAATACCCATACGGTCGTACGTCGAGTGTCAAGCATCAACGACCGTATCTTATAATCTAGATATCATGCTCTCTCGAAGTAACTCATTTACTTCCACTTTGCAAAGATTCATGAGAGTAAGACATTCCTTATAAGAAGGCCCTTTCGGATATTCACTCCTACTGATAGGGTACGCGATTTCTGTACGACCAAACATGTATACTCCGCATGCTTTAGTATCACACCCAATCACTACCGTATGATCGCCCTATGTCTAGGGGAAACCATAATAGTGTCAAAGCGTGACAATCCACACCGTGATGCCATGAAGACTCCAGTCCT
This sequence comes from Gentiana dahurica var. dahurica, assembly GCA_024500145.1. Taxonomy (NCBI): domain Eukaryota; kingdom Viridiplantae; phylum Streptophyta; class Magnoliopsida; order Gentianales; family Gentianaceae; genus Gentiana; species Gentiana dahurica. Next base: position 84,336,479 of record CM044899.1, on the reverse strand, counting down.
AAGGATAATTACATAACCGTCACATCGTGTGACACTTAATAGTGTAAGTGGGTCAGTCTAACGTACACATTCTATAATACACATCCACGTACAGTCCAAGTGTCTCTAGACTTCGATAGATGAGATCAATCCCGGCCCTTAAAGACAGAAGACATCTAATACGTGCTAGCATGTTTGTATTATAAATACCCTGTTTAATAGTACATAAGCCTAGATACATTTAAATATCAAACTTATTAAAGTGATTAGAGATCTCATCAACCATAATCGCCTATCATGGTTTCTCCATCACAGTTTAATACCAAGGACGTTATCTGATCGGGGTCAATCAGGTTATAATATACTTGACCACCATAAACCAATACTAGCAAGAGGACTAGGCCCATCGTAGTATAGCTATAGTGAATCAAGGTCCACAGGGAACCAATTGTGGATCATCTTATATACAAACAATTAATTAAACATGTCAAGGACATAGAGGCAGTCTACGACCAACATAAGACAAGAAAGGTAAAGACACGACTCGACACAACGTAATTAACCTCCCCAATTATAGTCTTTATCGTTTGGACCTAGATAATTTATATAATAAACTGAACTTATTAACTGTCAATCCGTTTGTATCTATCTTAGATTGGCTACGGGAGTCATCCTCTTTAACTTGACTTAGCACCGGTTAGGTTGCTAGATCACTGTGCTACATTACGTGACTTCACCTTTTGGGTATCCATCTCATATAACTTGCACGCTTACGACACTAAGGATGCCGATATTAATCGTACACCTCGTCTAGGCAACATTCCTATGGTTAGGCGTACTTATACTTCCTAAACGATTACTCAAGCTCTCGTCCAACTAGCAATTACCAAGTTATAGTCTCATGCTAATCTACGACGTATGTATAAGCAGGTGCATGCAATTCCCAAATATAAACCTACCTAGATATTGCTGAACGTCCGTGAAGAGCAATTCATAAGCCTACCTAAGAGTTTTATATTGGTATTTCCTTTTTACACGTTTTAATTAAACTAAGCGAGTAACGTAGCCATAGCCATACCTACTGAGATAATAAATTCAACTAGGTTAAACCTACCATAAAGACGTGGCAGAAATAACTGATGAAACAGGGCTCGGTCGACCGAGTGTAAGGCCTCGGTCGACCAAATGACACCTTTCGGTCACCCGAACGATTTCAACCCGAATACATCTTAGAATATATCTCTCAGCGTTTCATCATACAAAACAGATTAAACAGTAATTCGCACAGATTCATATAAACTAACATAGATACGCATTAATTAAATCAAGTAGATTCATGAATAAATACTAAGTGTATGACGAGGTTATGGGATCCCCATAGACAAGGAGTCGCCACATCCCTAACGTCATAGCCTAGATCTACATCATCTAGCTATGATTAACTAATTCAAACGATAAAGCATAATTGGGAGGGATTAATTACTTAAAAGAAAGAAACAGAAAATAAAGGCTTACATATTGCAGCCCTTAAATTGCTGGAAACCCTCAAATTATTCTACATTGTCTCAAAGTTATATTATGAATTGTAAGATTGAAGAAAGAATGAAGGGATGATTTACAATTTCTCGTAGCTACTGCTTATATAGGAGTTTCTGCCGACTTATGAAGGATCTAGAAGGTAAATACGAAAAAATCCGATAAGTGACCGAGATGACACACTCGGTCGACCGAAGCTATAGGCTCGGTCGACCGAACCTATTTTTGGCACATTTTAAATATTTTCTTCGTCTAACTTGCTCCCCACTGCACGCTTCGTGTTGATCTGATTAACCTTTCGTTTAATGCTCCGGTTTTCTTTCTCTATTATCTTGAGACCATTGATTAATTAACATTAATCCTCCCGATTTGTTGTGATCTGCAAAATAAACATTTATAGCACAATAAATCGGCCTTTTAATAATAAAAATAGTTAAATACCCAATATCATATTAATAATCACTTAACATTAAATAATAAATATAAACGAGTGATTCAATATGAAATATACATTATTAATCTCGATTTAAGGTCAACGTTGATGACTTTTACGGGTATAATTTGACCGTCATCAACTACCCCCCACTTAGACTTTGATCGTCCCGAACAAAGCATCAATAAGTCATTCCCCAAGACAACATTTTCTATGGTCAAATCATACTTACACAAGAAACTCAAGTCAACTCATACTAGTCATGCTCATAAGATATCCATTATTCACTACTTACTATGAATCGAAGTGATGTGTGCATGTGCATTTAGTTTTATATATTCGTGGCAAGATTAGAGTTTATGCTAACTTCGCAATCTCAACCTACCAACCTCAACATTCATACTTCTTATGCCTCGCAATGGTTAGAGCACTAGAGCAATAAGCAAGAGCGTATCTATAGGGATTTTGGACTTGGAGACCGAGTACTACTCAAAGCCTCTTAAAAGTTGAATTTCTTCAATTCTTCATATTTTTCAAATACTATCAATCTCAAGGAAGAAAACTTTTTAGAGTATCCCCCTATCTTAGATCATGTATAGCATTGAATATTACCACAAGCGCGGGGCTACTTTGGTAATGTTACTACAAGCCCAGTGTTTAACATTTTGCTAAAACACAGGTACGTCTCAAGCTTATTACTCCGCTTTTGTTGGCAAGAATATCAGAATACATCAGCAGATAGATATTGACACTAAGTTTACATAACCAATCATCTATGCAATGTACACATAATTCTTCAGTTATTATGATTCGTACGGTATTCTCGATTCACAGATTGAGTAATTTGAATAATAAATAACTACTTGCAAAATCAGGCATGAATATCCTTAAATTTACTTAACATAAGTATAAAATGATCACGTACTCATGAAACTTGGTTCCTTTCCTATCAATTCTTAGCTAGGAACTCACAATTCTAAGGGTACGAGATACATAATATGGTATTTATTCAATTTTTTCAATCATGTGCCGTTTCATTCAAATTTCAATTATAACATAACATGGCTAAGTCTCCTACCCCCCACTTAAACATGGCATTGTCCTCAATGACAAAAATAAATGAGAATTTAAGAAAAAGACTTAGCTCTGGAACGGGTCCAAGTAAAGGAAAAAGATCGGAGGAAATTTCAGCACGTCGTGGAGAAATAGACACATCCTGTATAAGCAAACAAACTCCACGAAACCGTCAAATACCATGTCTATGGAAATTATAAAATAATGTGGCAGTAATGAGGTATAAATACCTAAAAACAGTTTAAGCCACTTTATTTTATACAACCAATGACAAGGGAAACCAAAAAGAAAAATACTAAATAGAAAGAAAAATAAACAAGCAACTAAAGATGGTAGTCTTCATCTACAACCTCCACCGCCTAAATATTCTTAAAACCGGGTGGAGAAGACAAAGATCAAAAAGCATAACCCCATGTGGGAAAACACGAGGTGGACTGGCTCACTATGTATTCATTCCAGTATAAAAGAGAAACTTGGTAAGGTATAACAGATTGAATGCGACCTATTGGCTAAAGATAAAATCAAATACTTACCGCAGAAACTTCTCGCTTGCATTGGATATCAACAACTTAGGGAGATGTAGCTACTCCTCGAAATTACTAATAACCCAATGTATCACGTAAAAGTCATAACCGTCATCAACAAGGTCGGATCGGTGTGATAGTTCAGAACAAAACTTATCATCTAGAAATGCCGGAATAGTCGGAAAAATGTGAAATTTAAAACTTCCAGTAGAAAGATAGGTTGTATTTTGATTGAACCAAAAACTCTTAAAATCTAGCTAGGGTCAGAGCTACACTTACCCCAACTAGTATCATGAAAATCAAAATGATAAAAGATAATCATTAAAGCTTAGCAATATTTCAAATTCCGCAACACATAGGTATTGTGTAAACAAAATGGAGGTTGAGACTATGATGGGTTTAGAAAAAGATACACATAAGGATGGGAAGAAAAGATAAAGGGTGGGTAAGAAATTGTGTTTTTGGGATTGAGAATTGTTTAAAGGAATGGGATTGGGTGGGAGAGTGAAACGGATGGAAAGAAAGAGAGGCGATGAATGAATGGTTAGAAATGTGAACTGTTGGGTCAGATTGGTGAGAGGATCGAAAAGTTTGAAGGTGAAAAGTGTAAAGGGAAAGATAAGGATAATTGCAGAATGAATTGCACACTACTTTGGATTTTCACTTGGATCACCTTTCTAAAAGGTTTTAGAAGTTGACCAAAATTGTTCTTGTTCACACCAATCTTTCTCTGTTACATTTTCAATAATTCTCAAGTTCTCTTAATGCCTCCATCCAACGGCATTCAACTGGAAATCGGCCGTGGTATCGTGAACATGATTGTGCTGGCAGATCAGACAGACCCCCACCGTGATTTCTTGAGAAATATTGAAGATCTGTGGGGCCTGTTCGGGACCACGGTGAGCATGGTAAACCTCCTTTATTTCTTCTCTTTGTTTTTATTTACCCCGTTGCATTCTGTCCCGTCTAACTCCGCTGTATTATGTCTTTTTCAGGTTGGCACAGGCTTACAGCAGTTCAAAAACGATTATATGAGTACTATATCATCGAGCGCTGATGTTAACAAGGAGCTGGTCGACACTAGCAAGGCTCTGGTTTCCGCTAAAGAGGTCGGGCCTGATCTGAATGTCCGACTAAGTGCTGCTGAGGCCGAAATTGATGAACTTAAGAAACAGCTCACTGAGGTTAGGAAGGAGCAGCGAGAGGCTCAAAAGAACTCCGAGCGTCTGGAGAAGCTTAATGCTAAACTTGCAGATCAAGATAGATCAGATGCTCGATCTATGAAAGATATACAGCTTAAAGTTAGAGAGGCCCAGGCCCACTGGAAGGCCGAGCAAGAAGTGAGCGAGGATCTGAGGAAACAACTGGCATACTTGAGTTCAAGCGTCCAGGCTCAGATTGAGGCCGCGCGTACGGCTGCTGCTAGAGACACCTTTCTGATGGGATATGACCAGGGTTTTATCACATCCCTTTTCCGACCACTTGAGGGATTTCCACCCGCATATTCCTTTCTCTAACGTTGAGCTGCAATGATATATCCCAAAATGTTCTCCAGATTAGAAGGTGCCCCCAGTTGAAGAGGAAAATCTAAGGAGCTGGTGCGTCGGGCTACCCAGGTTCCGGCTGATGAAGAGGCACAAGATGCCGAACAAATTGAGCAGACCGAGCAAACTGAGTCGGATGCAAATGCTGATAACCTGATGCATTCTTCCCTTCAAGCCAAGAATGTTGGCGATGATAATATGTGGCCATAAGATTCTTAGATTTGTTAGCTCCATTTTGTAAGAACAGTATTTTGATTTCGCGTTTGTATAACTCTTTTTCTTTCCGGCCTTTTGTTCTTAATAATATATCCTTATGTTTGCCAAATGTATAAAGTTTCTTTTCAGTTCTCTTGTGCATCCTTATTTTTTGCTCGAATTTACGTATAAATCGAGTCCGCTGTAGTGGTATCCTCCGGCCCCTTTTGTTTTAGATAAGATTTGAAGTTGAACGGACCTAACCTGAAATATGGCCCTTTGAACTTTATCTAAAATAACTGGTCGCCTGTATGCACGAAATTTTCTTTCCACCCCCTTGGTTTCTGATCTTAAATAACTGCTCGCTCGCATACTTGAATTTTGTGGAGGGTGACCCCCTTGTTTCGGGTAAAAATGGACGATCTTACGTGAAACAGAGTGGCCCATCATAGCCGAGAAGGCGAACAGACCTCTCTGAAATAATTGTAGCGTAAACTTTTTCCCAGTAATCCCCCCTGTTTCAGATGAGGGTCGGAGTCGCGAACTTGTCTGATCATGGCTGTTTGAAATTTTTCCGAATATAGCACCCAACTTTTAACAAAGTCCGAGTTGAGTCTGAGATCTTTGTTGAAAATTTTCGCGAAAAATCACCATTTACATGAGTGACAGACACAGCTGAAGCATATGATAATATGTACTCTAAAAGATGAATGTAAAATCAGGCTTTATTAAGTTCGACTCATCCTAGTAGATGAGAGAAGATTACAAGCAAACAAGAAAGCCTAACCACTCACGTTGTAAATGAGAGGATAGCCATAACCCTAACCGATTATTACATGTAGTACCTTTTGAGGTTGTCCGTATGCCACGGCCTAATGAACTCGAAACCCTGTTGATTTTTTTGGACGTAAGTCCCTTTTTTGATTTCCTTGGTAACCTGATAGGGGCCCTCCCAGTTCTCCGTAAGCTTGCCTTTGTCAGGATCCATGCCAGTGGCCTTTCTGTTTCGAAGAACGAAGTCCATGTCCTTAAATGAATGGTCACAGATACGTTTGTCGTGCTTTCGCTTAGCGATCTGTTTGTAGTTCACCAGTTGATGGTATGTCGCTATTCTCTTCTCCTCCGCTAGATCTAGGTCGATTTGTCTGTTTAGCAGATTGTCCATTGGGTCTTGTAGGGCAACCCTGATACTTGGTAGAGCCATTTCAATTGAAGTCATAGCCTCTGACCCGTAAGTGAGAGCGAAAGGTGTTTCTCCGGTGGATGTTTTGATTATGGTGCGAAGCGCCCATAATATGGCGGGCTACTCATTGACCCAACCGCCTGCTTTAGCCTTCTCACTCACGCTCTTTTTGAGCATCTTAATTATGTGTTTGTTGCCGGCCTCAGCTTGGGCATTCACAGATGACTGCCAGTGTTTGACCTTGAATTCTTCGCAAAAACTTGATAACTCTTTTCTGAACTGTGGTCCGTGGTCTGACACCACTGCCTGGGGGACACCAAAACGGGACCAAATCTGGTCATGCAGGAAGTAACCCGCATCTTTTGCGCCTATTTTGACCATAGGCTTGGCCTCGATCCACTTTGTGAAATAATCCACAACTACTATAATAACTTTGCACCTGCCCCTTCCAGGCGGGAATGATCCGATGAGGTCGAGTCCCCACATGTCAAAAGGCCAAGGCTCAACCACAATGCTTTTTTCAACCGACGGTATTCTCAGGATGTCCGCGTGTTTTTGACATTTCGGACATTCTCTAAATAGCTTCTATGAAACCTTAAGGATTGTCGGCCAATAATATCCCGTTGTGATAACTTTCTGAGCTAAAGAGCGACTAGCGGGGTGGCCCCCACACACTCCTTGATGAAGCTCCATGAGCACTTTCTTGCTTTCCTCCTCTCAGACACATCACAATAAAGGTTTCATGGCGGACTGTTAGGAACATTTTATTATGTTTAGATGGTGGCCATACTAGCTGTTATAGCAAGCCTGAAAATAAGTTAGAATTCTCTGTATAAGTCTTTACTTAAAGTCTGACATGTTGTATAAGTTGAGTCAGACAAGTATTGTACTAGTTGGTAAAAAGGCAAAGTAAAAACAGACTTTTGGCAAAGCCAGCCAAGTACCAGCAGAGAAGCAATGAAGACATTATGGTCTGACTTATAATCAAGGAAGTCTGTGATGACCTTAGATAAGTTTAAGTTATGCTTTAAGAGATGAAACTTAATGTTTAAATATGGTGTACACTGATCTCACACAAATCAAGGATCAGTGAAGTACAAAGATTTCTCTTGAACTTAAAAGAGTGAAGGAAACAGTGGATCGGCAAAGTAAATTGATGATCAGCTGAGTAAAAACAAAGCAGTGAAGGAAGATCTAACCGGCAAAGTCAGAAGGATCGCTTGACCGTTCAGAGAACAGCTAAGTAAACCTTACTTAATCAGATTCTGAAAATGTGATGAAGATTCAGATGATCAGCATTAAATGCACAATCAACAGAAGATCAATCAAGGACGGATTTTCTGATAAACGAATGAAGAAAAATCCGATCACTGAAATCAAGGAGAATACAATTAAGGGGAATCAAGAATAAAATCAAGGATTATTCCCCTCCTTAATATAGACCAATGGACGGAAATTCAAATCAAGGATAATCAAGGCTATAAATAGAAGGCATTGACAGACAAAGAAAAAAGAAGAAAAACGACAAATAAGCAGAAACTCTGTCAAATCAAAAAGGCCTGCATCTGTACTTATTAAGAAACTGTTGGAATAGTGTCCTAAACCCATCGGGTTGGACCGGATCCAACATGGTCGGGTCATTTCTACTATTTCTTTATGTTCGTGCATATAATAAATGGCTTTTATGTTGTCATATATATATATATATGTTCTTTTGATGAACCAATTGTGAATTGTTATATGATAACGTCCTTAGTATTAAACTGTGATAGAGAAACCATGATAGGCAATTATGGTTGATGAGATCTCTAATCACTTTAATAAATTTGATACTTAAATGTCTCTAGGCTGATGTACTATTAAACAGAGCATTGATAGTAGGAACAGACTAGCACGTATTAGATGTCTTCTGTCTTCAAGGGCAGGGATAGATCCCGTCTATCGAAGTGTAGAGACACTTGGACTGTACGTGGACGTGTATTAGAGAATGCGTACGTTAGACTGACCCACTTACATTAAGTGTCGCACTGTGGGGCAGTTGTGTAATTATCCTTTAGACCGGAGTCTTTATGGCATCACGGTCTGGATTGTCATGCTTTGACACTATTGTGGTTTCCCCTAGCCACGGGTCGATCATGCGGTAGTGATTGGGTATGATATTGAAGCATGCGGAGTATACATGATTGGTCGTCTGGGAATCGCGTATCCTATGATTGGGATCAAATATCCGAAATAGCCTTCTTATAAGGAATGTCTTACTCTCGTGAATCTTTGCAAAGTGGGAGTAAACGAGTTACTTCGATAGAGAATGATATCCAGATTATAAGATACGGTCGTTAATGTTTGACACTCGACGTACGGCCGTATGGATATTATTACAACGATAGGATTGTAAGTTACACGGTAACTGTTTCACATGAAAGGTAGTAGTCATTGCATTTGACTCTTCCGATGATTGGGGGTCACGGTGTTGCTAGACGCTATCCCGTGATCGTTAGGTATGAAGGGCATTTTCATAATTTGCACTTTGTGTCTACGGCCAATATATTCGGAAGCCTATCGGGTCACACACATATGAACATCTGGCCGGATTAAAATGTGGTTATAGATGATAACCAAATAAGGAAAGAATTTATCTCGTACTATAAAGGTTATAGTGGTAAATTAATATGGTGGTATTTATTTATTATGAATAAATTAAATACAAGATATTAATTAAGTTGATTAATTAAATACACTTATATTGATAAGTGGCGCCACATATGTGTATAAGTGATACACTTGAATTGTGCAATTTAATTAATGGTATTACTATATATTAATATTAGATATTAATATTTATATAATTTTGCTCCCAGCGTGTGATGCATATTGGATATGCATGTGCATGATTGTTTCCAAAATATATTTGTATAGATTTATGTTTGTAATATATATAAGTGATATATATACACATGTGTAAATTGATTTATGATAATAAGATAAATATAGTCAATATAAGATATTGACAATATCTTGGAAATATTCAATATGAGATATTGACAATATCCTAGATTTATTTATATAAGATATTATAATAATTGGGATACATCAATCAATTATATTTTCCTTATTTTATTGGGAAAATGTTTTCTTCTCCTCCACACTATATGAGGTGCCACCTACACTATAAATAAAGAGGTGGGTGGCAAGCTCTTTTGTACATCACAATTCCAAAAACTAATAGTTCTTGTGTAAAATATAGAGCATCCTATAGAGAGTTGGAGAGAGGGGAAAAGGGCCGGTCTAGCAACCGGAGTTTTCCAATAGCAATCCATGATGGGATTCCGGCGGGCTGTTCGTGTGGACTAGCGGTAGAGGCCGAACACTTGGGCGGCTCTATGCAGAACTACTCTCCTCAGACGGTCAAAAAGCGTCGATCTTTTAGATCAACCAAGGTAATCACCGTCTCTGCATTTATCCCATTCCCGTGTGCGGCGGGTGTTTTTATTTTATTGGATAGAATTAAATGTCACAAGAATGGAGCAGAAGATGAAGACCAAAGAAAGACGAAAATAAAGATCCCATTGGAGAATGGAGCATTAAAGATCCTATTGGCAGTTGCAGCTACCTTTAGATTGCGACCCGCGGTTTCGTCAGTTTGTATTCGAAACCTCACCTAGGAAAAGTCCATGATCATACCGGTTACTTTACGCATTTATTTATTTTGTGCTTGTATTTATTTTATATGATACGATAGATGCATGACTAGGCACGATCTAGATAAATGTGTAGGATGTATGTCTATAAAGATAGATATATTTGATGAGACCGTAATTAAAATTAATTAAGTGAATTAATTTAGGTAAATACTTCCACAACAAAAATCAAGTCGAAAATTGTCTCCCAATATTATAGCGACGGTGAAGAGCCTTTGTTCGGATCCAACTGATCGGCCCTCGTCGGGAGTTGACCTACCACGGGTATATCGTCGTTATTGAGATATGATCGTATGAGATCTCGCGAATATTGGGTTATGACTTGACTAGAGTATTGCGGTGATTGGCCCTCGTCAGGACCGTCTTATTCTAGAGGCAAGGGGTTGACTACCACATAAAGATGTGAATTGTCAAAGAGTTGACTAGTCAACCACCAAGAGTCACATAGAGATGTGATTGGTAAGTGTTACATACCTTTCGAATTATTCCGGTTGATCGGCCCTCGTCGGGAATCGGGGTAACCAGATGGGATCTTGGCCACTAAAGAATTTTGAAAGATTCTTGAAAGTCAATTGGGAGTAGTTGACTAGTGGGAGCAAAATCATAAATCAAAAGACCATTTTTAATTTTGCATGTATAAACAACAACACTCTTTTATTTTCATTTTTATGTTGTATTTTTAGCAAACTTTATATTTATGTTTTATTCTCGATTAGTAAAACCAAATTATGACTGTTACCTTTTGAGAAACGTTCTCAAATATGGTTAAGTAATTTTAATCCTTTTAAAATAAGCAATGACATGAGCAATCCCGTTGTAGTATTTAGAGACAAGGAGACTACATTTTTGATGAAGTACTCCAAGACTTTAATTATGAAAGGCGGAAGCTCATGACATTGGATACGATCCAATATGATCATTCAGTCATATGATGACAATTAATTCAAACGTTGGATAAGAACGACCACATCTAATTTTGGAAAGGTTGTTTTCAAAATTATAAGATTTAAGTATCGACTTAATTCTACAATTTCTTAAAGGTTAATTAAATAGTTAATGTTTTAAATACGATTTAAAAGGTTAAATAAACTATTTAATAAACTTTAGATTTTCTTTATGACAGGAAATTAAAGACATAGCTCTTGTGATCTTTTTTAAGCCTTATGAAGACTACATTAAGAAATATTTACAAGTGCTTAAAGGATTGAAAGGAAAGTTAGGGCATGTGCTTAAATAGAGAGCTTATTGAAGTCTCTATTCTAGGCAAGTGTGTTGAGATAAACCTATCTAAGTTCAAGTCAACTCTTAGATATATGATATCTTACGAGTGGGATTAAATTAGAAAGATTAAATACAGATATGGAAGGTGAAGCAAATGTTGTAATACTTACCATATTCTGGATCTAGTAAACAGATAAGGGGACTAAATAAATGTTATTATGTTCCGGTTCTTATGAAGAACATACTTTCAGTTACTTGTTAGGATTTAGTAGACATATTCAATTGTAAAGAATAAATGTTATTCCGATAATGTTGAAAGGTCACTGAATCTAACATACTAGATTGTTGTCACTATATAGTTGATATATGTGATGAGATCTCAACTAAATATTTGTGTGGTTGTTATCCTTAATATTTGTGGTTGTTCTAGACATAGTCTCTCTGGAAGGATAGCGTGTAATTAAACGTCATTATGATGATGTTGAACCATATGATTATGAATCATGTGGGTAATACGTATCTTATCTAAAGATGACTAAAATACCCTTTTAAGAAAATGTTATAAAATCTAGAAAGTTGTCTAAAGCCTAAACATATATATGTTTGTTAGCTTATGACAATTAATGCCATAAATAATTGTTTATCTCTCTCTTGGACTATTTTTAGAAATAGTCAAGTGTACTTAGTGAAGTGCATAATTCGAAAAACCCGAAAAGTTCGAGCTAGTATGAATATGAGATTGATGAGCTACTTAGGAATTAATCTTCAATTAGATTGAAGCAATTAATACTTGGAGGGTGTTTCAGAAGACGTCTGAAAGGGAATAAGATTTTTCCCTTGAAGGATACCATCTTTGGGATACGCAATTAGATTGTGTTCCCAAAACGGAAACAACACTTTATATGATAAAGGTGTGACGTAAGCCATGCGAAGTATCCCTTACCCGTTTCGGGATAGTGCCCTTATACTTAACCGAGTTCCAAAGAATAAAGGTTGAATAAATTCCATATTAGATATGGAAGGCGATAATGTCAAATCTATCCTAACCGATAATTTGAAGTTGTCATAAGCAAAGTCAGAAAGGCTTGGAGCCTAGTACGACATATGCAGCTTTGTGAAATATTTTAGCAAGTACGCTAGATATTATTTACCTGTCCGCGGAGCAAAATGTTTGTCTCCAAACATGCTGTCTTCTAGAGGAAGTGTTTCTTCAAAAAGAGACAGTAGGAGTAAAAAAGATCTCAAAAGAGTTTGCGAACCACAAAGGTACATTCAACCAATGGAACATGAGCAGACGCCGCATAGCGATGATGTGTAGAACACTGCTCAGTGCACACAAAAGTTCTGTAAGTCTGTGGATAACCTCAAGCCCAAAAGGGCTACTGGTATGTTCATCTTGATGAATGAATATCTCACGACTTATGAAAGAATGTTTAAAAAGGCAAGATTGAGAGATATGACCAGGAGCCATAATATCTGAATTAGATTCCATCAGTGACAACCATGTTATGAACCTAGTATGTCTTACCTAGAGGGAATGTCCCTGTAAGGCTGAGCCCAGTTCTATTCAGATAATACAAGTTTCTCTAGACGATCTTTGTTTGATAATCAAAGGAGTTTGATTTAGTCAAAAGAAGGATATGCCCAATGTGCAAGATGGATAGTGGGAGTGTGTTATGATTTTTGAGTAAGGTATTAGACATCTCTCTCGAGAATTATCACCCCATGTCACAGTCAATTAATGTTTGGTAGTTCAAGGTCTTTACGAAAGCACTTGAATTGGCAGTTTTTATTTTTAGAAATAAGAATCTATAGTGATAGATTTAACTGCTGTTAGATTATAGTTTACCTGTATAGATGTGATGCTAAAAGAGTTTAGCATAGGTTGCGACGGGGATACTGCTAGCCAGTGTTCTCAAGATCTATCTATGATTAGGACGTTCGTCCTAAAGATGAGGTGAAAGATGATGATTATGAAAGGTTTCCTTTGCTAATGCGATAGGAACCATCATAAGAGTTGTGCCAGATGTTCATACTTCATGAAGAGTCATGAGCAAGTATGAAAGTAAATCTGGTGAATGTCGAGGATTTCCTTAAAAGGGTTAAGGATGGTTTCCTAGTTTATCAAAACTTAGAAACGAATAAATATAGTTATACATACGTATATCCTAAGTCTTATGAAGGCGAGTGGGAGTTACATTCTGGGTTTGTAGTCACTTTGATTAAGTGATACACTGAGCTAGAAATGTTCATAGCTATGAGTCACTGTAAATTCTACAACTAGGCCAAAAACACAGTAGTGCCTTAGAGGCGCAGCGGGAGCAGTACATGGATCTAGAAGGTTCATTCTTGAACCTTCTACGGTTCTTCCACCTTTTTCATATAGTTGATATAGTAAGTGGATTCATTGCTTGAAGCAAGGACCAGGGTCTCGTCAGAGATTCATGTGTGTGTTGAGGCGGTTCATTTGACTTGGTCATTTGGAACATGGTATAAAGATAGTATGAGTCCCCACGGATAGCGATCCGTTCATGGCTAGAGCTGGTTGCGAGTATTGCATGAGATTCTTGTGTTTCAATTTGGTCTTGTGTGTGCAAGTGATTGGTTTTAGGCCAAGTGGGAGATTGTTGGAATAGTGTCCTAAGCCCATCGGGTTGGACCGGATCCGACCGGGTCGGGTCATTTCTACTATTTCTTTATGTTTGTGCATATATTAAATGGCTTTTATATTATCATATATATGTTCTTTTAATGAACCAATTGTGAATTGTTATATGATAACGTCCTTAGTATTAAACTGTGATAGAGAAACCATGATAGGCGATTATGGTTGATGATATCTCTAATCACTTTAATAAATTGATACTTAAATGTCTCTAGGCTGATGTACTATTAAACAGGGCATTGATAATATGAACATACTAGCACGTATTAGATGTCTTCTGTCTTTAATGGTAGGGATAGATCTCGTATATCGAAGTGTAGAGACACTTGGACTGTACGTGGACGTGTATTAGAGAATGCGTACGTTAGACTGACCCACTTACATTAAGTGTCGCACTATGTGGCAGTTGTGTAATTATCCTTTAGACCGGAGTCTTCATGGCATCACGGTGTGGATTGTCATGCTTTGACACTATTGAGGTTTCCCCTAGCCACGGGGCGATCATGCGGTAGTGATTGGGTATGATATTGAAGCATGCGGAGTATACATGATTGGTCGTCTGGGAATCGCGTATCCTATGATTGGGATCGAATATACGAAATGGCCTTCTTATAAGGAATGTCTTACTCTCGTGAATCTTTGCAAAGTGGGAGTAAATGAGTTACTTCGAGAGAGCATGATATCCAGATTATAAGATACGGTCGTTAATGTTTGACACTCGACGTACGACCGTATGGATATTATTACAGCGATAGGATTGTAAGTTACACGGTAACTGTTTCACATGAAAGGTAGTAGTCATTGCATTTGACTCTTCCGATGATTGGGTGTCACGGTGTGTTGCTAGACGCTATCCCGTGATCGTTAGGTATGAAGGGCATTTTCATAATTTGCACTTTGTGTCTACGGCCAACATATTCGGAAGCCTATCGGGTCACACACATATGAACATCTAGCCGGATTAAAATGTGGTTATAGATGATAACCAAATAAGGAAAGAATTTATCTCGTACTATAAAGGTTATAATGGTAAATTAATAATGTGGTATTTATTTATTATGAATAAATTAAATACAAGATATTAATTAAGTTGATTAATTAAATACACTTATATTGATAAGTGGCGCCACATATGTGTATAAGTGATACGCTTGAATTGTGTAATTTAATTAATTGTATTACCATTTATTAATATTAGATATTAATATTTATATAATTTTGCTCCCAGCGTGTGATGCATATTGGATATGCATGTGCATGATTGTTTCCAAAATATATTTGTATAGATTTATGTTTGTAATATATATATATAAGTGATATATATACACATGTGTAAATTGATTTATGATAATAAGATAAATATAGTCAATATAAGATATTGACAATATCTTGGAAATATTCAATATGAGATATTGACAATATCCTAGATTTATTTAATATAAGATATTATAATAAATGTGATAAATCTATCAATTATATTTTCCTTATTTTATTGGGAAAATGTTTTCTTCTCCTCCACACTATATAGGGCGCCACCTACACTATAAATAAGAGGTGGGTGTCAAGCTTTTTTGTACATCACAATTCCAAGAATAATTGTTCTTGTGTAAAATATAGAGCATCCTATAGAGAGTTGGAGAGAGGGGAAAAGGGCCGGTCTAGCAACCAGAGTTTTCCAATAGCAATCCATGATGGATTCCGGCGGGCTGTTCGTGTGGACTAGCGGTAGAGGCCAAACACTTGGGCGGCTCTATGTAGAACTACTCTCCTCAGACGGTCAAAGCGTCGATCTTTTAGATCAACTAAGGTAATCACCGTCTCTAGCTTATTTGTTTATTGCTTAAACGAAGTCGATCCTGGTTAAAAGGAAATAAAATTTTAAATTCCGCTGCGTTCCCGCATAGATTTCCTAACAGAAACATCTAGTGATCAACTCAAAACTGAGAGCTACAATATCAACATCAAGCATTGAGATTGGTCAAAAAGTTCTGTGAATCCAATTCACCTCAATCAAGCAACTAAATCAGAGCCATCTGAGAAGGAGTTGTGTTTGTGATAGCTGCTGAAGGATTTGATCCAAAGGAGCAGTGAAAGAGACCGAGTCACTGAAGCTGTTGCAGTCAGGGAGTGATAGTCTTGAAGATTGTGAAGCTTGTGTAGTCATGGACAATCAGTCTATTGTATTTGTGAAAGCAATAGTGAATTCTCCCAATCATCACAGGAGAAGAGTGGATTAAGGGATTACACCACCCTGAACCACTATAAGCCGCGTGTCAATTTACTTTCAGCAATTTATCTTACTGCATTTATTTAGTTGCTCAAATTACATTATATATCTGTGGTAGCATAAACTACTTTGAAACAACATATTAAGAAGGGACTTATCCGCTGCCCAAAAGCTTTTAAATACAAGAAAAGTTTTTGAAACTCCACTATAGTCATTCACCCCCCCCCCTCTGACTATAGTTTTACCCATCTCTGGGACCAACAATTGGTATTAGAACAGTGTTCCTAGTATCAGAACCTGTTCAGATCTAATTTCTGGTAACAAGGAGATCACATATTTTCAAAGTAGTTTTCAAATTTGTGCCTTCTAAATATACATACATCTTAGTTGTACCTATGGATTCCTCAAATTTTATAACAAAGGTACCTGTTTTCAATGTCAACAATTTTGATGAATATAAAATAAGAATGTTTTCTCATCTTGCAACAACTCATGAGGAGATGTTGGATGTAATCAATGATGGCCCAATTGAAATCACAATTGTGGTAACCACAGGAGCAGATCAATGAAAGGTAATAGACAAACTCAAAAAGGATTGGACCAAGGATGACATGAGAAGAGCAAATCTCGACTTTGTTGCAAAAGACATGATTTTGAAGACTCTAGATAGTAACATGTTCATGAGAATCAAATATTGTAAAACAACAAAAGAAATGTGGGACAAATTGGTACTGATCAATGATGGATCAGAAGCAGTCAAGGAAAACAAACTGTCTGTTGCAAAACAGAAATTTAAGAACTTCAAAATGAAAACTGGAGAAACAATTGATCAAATGGACAATAGATTCTCAAGCATCATCAGTGAGCTACAACAACTTGGACACACATATCCACAGAAAGAAGTGTGCCTGAAAATCTTGAGGGGCTTACCTGAAAGATGGAAGATCATTACATCAGTAATCAGAGGGACAACAAATCTTGCAAACACTGACACCATGACTCTGATGTCTCAACTAAAGGCTCATGAGTTTGAGTTGAATGGTGAAGACAGTGCACCAGCAGAGGCACATAAGGCCAGTGCACTGGTTGCACCCCAGCAAAGTAAAACAGCTGATGCAAACAGCAAAGAGACACGGGAGCTGAAGGAACATGTAGCTTTATTGGTAAAACACTTTGACAGGTTTAGCAAAAAGAAGATATTCAAATGAGCATCATCAAACAAAAGGTCAAGCACAAGCAAAGACACCAAGAGGAAAGATGATGAATACATATTCTTCAACTGTAATAGAAAAGGCCAATTCAAGGCTGATTGCCCTGAAGATAATGACAAAGCTGAGGATAAGAAGAAGTACAAGACAACTGAAAAGAAGAAAAGCAAGAAGGCACTCAAAGCTGAATCTAGTAGTGAAAAGAATGAAGAATCATCTGAAAATGATTCTGATGGTGATGTGGATGACAGCCCAGACAATGAAAAAGCCTATCTATGTCTTATGGCTAAAGAGTCAAATGAAACTGAGTTAACATCTAGTTCATACTCATCATCAAGTGCATCCACATCTGACACTGCACAATCTTCTAGTCTCCCCTTAGATTCTGCAAACCTAATCCAAAATCTCATGAGTAAATTTGAAAAATTGAGATGAATCATGAAATTCTGATACATGAGTGCGAGAATCTAAGAAAGGAAAATAAAAGACTGAAGAAAGAGCTGGATAAAGTAAAAGCCGAACTAACTAGTAAGGAGACTCACTCAAATGATCAACAAGCGGCAGATGGTCATACATCTGTTGGTGACCGACCGGTTGAGAAAATCTCCCTACCAGTTAAGACCACCACTGCACTATTAAATGCACCAGCTTACAAACCCTCAAAAAGGTTTGGATCCAGATCTGGTCTTGGCTACAACAGTCAAGATGAGAATAGAAACAATGGACAACACAATTCTGAATCTAGGACCAACAATGGACCAAAGTTCAGAAAAGGACAGACAATAGTTTCAACCACTCATCCTGCACCGGTGAAGTCAAAATTCAGAGCAGTGAAGCAGCAGATCAACCCAACAATCCAGTCAACCAAAAGCAAAAGCTTTCTGAAAGATAAAGGGAGACTTTATCCTTCAGAAGATGATTGAAATGTTGCACCTCCAAAATACAGAAAGAAACATTTCCATAACATGCAACGTATGTTTAAGAAAAGCCAACCTAGGCATATTCCTAGACATATGAAGCAACATAAACACAGGTAAATTCCCACTGCATATTGGAAAGTAAAAAAGGATGCAAATTCACCAAAAAGTAGAGAAAAGTATCAGAATGCGTCTAGTAGAAACATTAGAAGGTATTCTGTCATACATATGAAGTTGATGACTTCAATCATCCAACAAGAAGACCTTTTGGTTACACATTAGGAGTAGGAGACATGACTGCTAACAGGTATGGACCCAAACAGTGTTGGGTACCTAAACAAAATTAATTTGTTTTGTAGGATGTCTGGTACATAGACAGTGGATGTTCCGGACACATGACAGGGAACAAGGGATGGCTCACTGACTTTAAAGCTTTTGAAGGTCCCAAAATCACCTTTGGAGGCAAAGAAAACCATGGAAAAATTAAGGGGGAAGGCACAATATCCAAAAATAGCCTAAAGATTCAAAATGTGGCCTATGTTAAAGGACTGAACTTCAATCCGTTGAGCATCAGTCAACTCTGTGACAAAGGCTACAATGTGAACTTCAACAAGGAAGGATGCAAGGTGATTCACTGTCAAACCAACACAGTAGTTCTTTCAAGAAGAAGAGAAGACAACATGTATGTGGTGGATTGAAGGACAGCTAAAGCATAAATATGTCTACTTGTCAAAAATAAACAATCAACCAGCTGGATTTGGCATAGAAGATTAAATCACCTAAACTTTAAGACCATCAACACATTATCAAAGAACAAGCTAGTTGAAGGTTTACCAGAGATCACATTCAAGAAGGAAAGTCTATGTGATGCATGTCAAAAAAAGGAAGCAAATCAAGAGCTCATTCAAGTCAAAACCTTATCAATCAACAACAAGGATTTTACATCTATTGCACATGGATCTTTTTGGACCAGTCACACCAGTCAGTGTAAGTGGAAAGAAATACACTATAGTAGTGGTGGATGACTTCTCCAAATATACCTGGACTATATTCATGAACAAGAAGAAAGAGACTCTCAAAAAACTACCAAATTTGTTGAGAAGAATTCAAAATGAGAAAGAATTGAAGATCATAAAAATCAGATCAGACAGAGGCACTAAGTTTCTAAATGAAATTATAAGAACCTACTGTGAAGAAAATGGAGTACTACACCAACTATCAGCAGCAGGAACTCCCCAATAGAATGGTGTAGCAGAAAAAAGAAACAGGACACTCAAAGAAGCAGTCAGAGCAATGATTGCAGAAGCATGCTTACCAAAGAGATTTTGGGCTGAAGCAGCAAATACAGTATGCTATACTCAAAACAGATCAATTATCAACAAATATCATGAAAAGACTCCATATGAAATATGGAATGGAAGAAAACCTAATATCTCTTATCCGCATATGTTTGGATCAAAATGTTTTGTTTTGAACAGGAATCAGCTGCATACCTTTGATGAAAAGGGTGACGAAGCATTCTTTATGGGATACTCAGACACCAGCAAAGCATTCAGAGTACTCAACAAAAGGACATTGGTGATTGAAGAATCAATACATGTGGTATTTGATGAACCAAACACAAATGGTGAAAATCTTCAAGAACAAGAAGAAAAAGCAGCACAAAGGCAAGTGTATATGAATACAACAGTACAAGTTACTATTCTGAATCACAATTTTGGAAATCAAGATGAGCCCCAAATCAATACAACAGAAGAAGCACCATAACTTGAAACTCATGCACAACCTGAAGTTGTAGAAGCACCAAGTGAAGAACAACTTCAACCTGACCTCATCTGGCTAAGAGATCATCCTAAAGATCAAGTCATTGGAGACATTCACACCGGAGTTAGAACAAGAAGACAACTGGAGCACATGCTAACATGTTTTGTATCTCAAGTAGAGCCCAAGACAATAGATGATGCAATTCAAGATGCTGACTGGATTACAGCCATGCAAGAAGAATTAAATGAATTTGAGAGAAATGAAGTCTGGGAACTTGTTGATAGACCAGACACAACCAACATCATTGGAACAAAATGGGTATTCGAAAACAAGATGGATGAGCAAGGAACAGTTGTCAGAAACAAAGCAAGGCTAGTTGCAAAAGGCTACTCTCATGCAGAAGGAATAGATTATGATGAGACATTTGCACCTGTAGCAACATTGGAAGAAATCAGACTCTTTCTAGCTTTTGCTGCACACAAAGACTTCAAAGTCTATCAAATGGATGTCAAGAGTGCATTTCTAAATGGACTCTTGGAGGAAGAAGTTTATGTGGAACAACCTCCTGGTTTTCCACTCAAAGCAAAAGAAGATAAAGTATACAAGCTCAAGAAAGCTCTTTATGGACTCAAACAGGCACCTAGAGCCTGGTATGAAACACTATCATTCTGACCAAGAATGGATTCAACAAGGGAACTATATATATAAGACTCTTTTCAAATTAGAGGAAGGAACAAGTACATTGCTAGTACAAATCTATACTGATGACATTATCTTTGGATCAGAGGATGAAAAGCTGTGTGAGAAATTTGCAAACCTAATGAAAAGAAAATTTCAGATGAGCATGATGGGAGAATTAAATTACTTTCTTGGTCTACAAGTGAAGCAAATGAAAGATGGAATTTTTATTAACCAAGCCAAGTACACAAAAGACTTGATTCACAAGTATGGTATGGATACAAGTGGCACATCAGATACACCAATGTGTGCAAGAGTCAGTCTTGGAAATGATGAAGCTGGAAAAGATGTTGATCAGAAAATGTATAGAGGAATCATTAGATCCCAACTATATCTAACTGCAAGTAGACCTGACATAGCTTTTGCAGTAGGAGTATGTGCAAGATTTCAAGCTCAACCAAAAGAATCACATCTTCTAGCAGCTAAAAGAATAATCAAATACCTGAAGAACACCATCAATGTTGGAATTTGGTATCCAAGAGCTGGAGGATTCAAGCTGATATCATATTCAGACTCTGACTATGCTGGATGCAAGATAGATAGAAAAAGCACCTCTGGAACATGTCAGATGCTAGGCACAAGACTAGTTTCATGGTTTAGCAAAAAGCAAAACTCCATATCTACATCAACAGCTGAAGCAGAATATATAGCAGCAGGCAGTTGTCGTGCACAAGTACTGTGGATTAGACAACAACTAAAGGATTATGGAATGGAGGAGAAGACAATTCCAATCATGTGTGACAACACAAGTGCCATATCTATTACTGAAAAATCCAGTGTTGCACTCAAGAACAAAGCATATTGATGTGAGACATCATTTTATCAGAGATCGTGTTGAAAAAAGGATATTATTCTAAGATACATACCCACTGAAGATCAATTGGCTGACATCTTCACTAAACCACTCAGTCGTGAAAGATTAAGCATGTTGAGAACTGAGTTGGGAATGATTGAAATTGACTAAGTACTGAAGAGCGGCTCACTGGAGTCATCAGCTAAGTGACTTCACCAGCTGATTAAACCTTTTCCATTATAGGAGAAGTAGTAGGTAAGGCACTGGTACTCAGCGAAGTCAACTACACTGATTGTTAGGAACAGTTAAATACAGCGGCTCAGTGAAAAAGTCATTACACCGACTAAGTGACCGGCCAAGTCACTCCACCGAAATATGAATTAAAGTCACCAGCAAACTAAAGTGTGAACCAAATCAGTTTTTATACACGTGGAAAATCAAGAAGTTATGGAGGATTATAATGTGGAAGATTACACACGTGGAGATCAACTTACAATCATGGAGATAACCATATTATTTTTTGAATTACAAGCACCTCGATTCCCGGAATTACTTGCCTCAATCCACTCTCCCACTTCACTCGAATATCGGGATTTATGTACACAAAATAACGCGATTACATCACAAAATCCTTCCAAATTCAACCACGTTCACACCATACCCAAATCATCCTATATCAACAACACTTAGAGGTTTTTCAGAATTCTTTACACTCTCTTGCTAATCATAAACCCTATTTTCTCATTGCAAAATCAAAGCTTTCTCTCCAACCTCAAACAATGGCTTCATCATCCACAATCTCTGCCACAGAACGATTTTATGAAAAATCGATCATCACTGGATCGTTTTTTAAGTCTGAACCCTATCTATCCTTCTGTGATAATGACATACAAGCTCAACGCTTAGTTGATTGTTGTTCAAATCTAGGGTTAATGACCTTCCTAAACCCCCCAATAACTGGAATATGCTATGAGAACCTGATTGCATTCTGGAAAAATGCAAAATTTGTGCCAAGCACCAAGAAGAGTGATCACGACTGCATCAAAAGCTCAATATTTGGGAAAGAAGTGGTCATCACGCCTGGTCTTCTCAACAGATTCTTACATCTACCCATGATAGGTCCGGCTAATGTAAAATTTGTAAAGATTGACATCAACAACTTCTGGGCTGAAATAGCTAAGAATCCCACAAAGAACAGCAAAACCTACAACCTCCCAAGATCAGTACTCAAACTTCCATTTGCTGAGTTCGCACCTGTTATCACCAAGAATATTGAAGGCACGAAAGGGTCGATGGAAAACTTGACCGAATTACGGGTCAAACTAATGGCAATCATCTATCTAGGTATTAAATTTGACTGGGCAGCGTTTGTTTTCAACAGGTTGAAAGACCAGATTCAAAAGGAAATTGACCTGTCAATTACGGCACCAAGCAAGGGTTTGCAAAAGAAAGGTGATTTCTGGGAGAGGAAATCATATGGGTTCCTTCTTCAACACCTACTTGACACACTGAAAGTACAACCCAAAAAAACTTGCAGCCTTCACACAAGTCCAAGGTAATGTTTACCTACATCAAGGAATCTCTGAAACCCAAACCCACTGTTGGGAGAAAAAGAAAACAAACTGAAAGCAGCAGATCCGGAATGGGACGAAGAACCAGATCCTAAAAGGCACAAGAGAGCACCCCTATGATTGGTACCAGCAACTTGAAAGAGACTGTGATAATCAGTGATGATACAGCAACGGAGGAAGAGAAACAACAAGAGGAAATCACCTATCTTGAAGAAGGTGAGGAAGGATATGTTCTCACTCCGTCTGAAGAAGAAGAGGTGGATGAAGAAGAAGCTGAGACAGAGGATGAACATTCAGAATGTGACCACCTTGAAGATGACCCAGAAAAGATGGAGATATCTGATGATGACCTGACTCTTCAAGAAGTACTTTTCAAGAGTCTCAACAAAGTTGACAAACAGCCGAGTGAGCCAGCTGATTAAACTCACTCTACTGAACTTGTCAACACCCCCACTATTGATCAAGAGGGAACACCAGCAGAAGATATCAAGTCTCCAGCTCATGGAGAAGAAAACCTGCCATCCTCGGTAGATGGAGAAACATGCACCCCCCCCCCCCAGCAACCCCTCAATGATCCTAAAGTTGAAGAGGAAGAAAGAGACGAAGAGGCAGAAAAAAAAAGTGAAAAAGAAGAAGAGAAAGAGGAAGAAGATGAGGTGGATATGGAGAAGGAGGAAGATGAAGATGATGAGGATGTTGAAGTGACACCAGAGGAAACTGACCCAGAAAGACTGTTCAATCTGGATATTCAACCACTCATTGTGGACATGGAAAGGCAATACCTCAGCAGACAAAACTTGAAAAATGCCTTAAGGAGTGATGAAACCTCCTTAAACCACAAGATTGAAGCCCTCATCAGTCATATTAAGATTAAAGATGAGGTGATGGAGAGACAGGGCGACTTGCTTTGCAACCTGCAACATCTCATTCCCTACCATGTCCAGAAAAACCTTGAGTTTCATGCTAAAAAGGCTGATAACCATCTCAAACCCTTGATGGACACCTTGAATGCTCCTACACATCAAATCCACCATCTCAATGAGGTTATGGAATATTCTGGCCAGTAACTTGACACTATAATAAATGTCACTACTGCCAACAACAAAATTCTGGAGCAAAGGTATGGTCCTCTCCCTGAATCTGATGCAACAAATGCAACCCTTGAAGCACGTTTTGGTGCTGCCAAAAGGGGGAAGGAAGCTCAAAGCCTGAGAGCTCCAGTGGAAAGAAGGCAAGCCCAACAGATAAGGGCAAGGACATCGAAGGCAAAGGCATCAGGTTTGAAGAAAAGAAAAAATAAAAACAAAATGGTTTCAAAAAAAAACAAAATGGTCTCTATATGTCTTTGCTTTTGAATAAAAAGATACAATTTCTTTTTGACCTTGAATGGATGAATAAAATTGTTGAGTTTTATTCCAATGTCTATTATGAAATTGTGTATACTTATGATCAGGCTTATGAGGGTTTTGGCATCATCAAAAAGAGGGAAATTGTTAGGAACATTTTATTATATTTTGATGATGGCCATACTAGCTGTTATAGCAAGCCTGAAAATAAGTTAGAATTCTCTGTATAAGTCTTTACTTAGAGTCTGACATGTTGTATAAGTTGAGTCAGACAAGTATTGTACTAGTTGGTAAAAAGGCAAAGTAAAAACAGACTTTCGGCAGAGTAAAGCCAGCCAAGTACCAGCAGAGAAGCAATGAAGACATTATGATCTGACTTATAATCAAGGAAGTCTGTGATGACCTTGGATAAGTCTAAGTTATGCTTTAAGAGATGAAACTTAATGTTTAAATATGGTGTACACTGATCTCACACAAATCAAGGATCATCGAAGTACAAAGATTTCTCCTGAACGTAAAAGAGTGAAGGAAACAGTGGATCAGCAAAGTAAACTGATGATCGGCTGAGTAAAAACAAAGAAGTGAAGGAAGATCTAAGCGGCAAAGTCAGAAGGATCGCTTGACCGTTCAGAGAACAGCTAAGTAAACCTTAATTAATCAGATTCTGAAAATGTGATGAAGATTCAGAGGATCAAGCATTAAATGCACAATCAACAGAGGATCAATCAAGGACGGATTTTCTGATAAACGAATGAAGAAAAATCCGATCACAGAAATCAAGGAGAATACAATTAAGGGGAAATCAAGAATAAAATCAAGGATTATTTCCCTCATTAATATAGCCAACGGACGGAAATTCAAATCAAGGATAATCAAGGCTATAAATAGAAGGCATTGACAGACAAAGAAAAAAGAAGAAAAACGACGAATAATCAGAAACTCTGTCAAATCAAAAATGCCTTCATCTGTACTTAAAAAGAAAAATCTAGTGATCAACTCAAAACTGAGAGCTACAATATCAGCATCAAGCATTGAGATTGGTCAACAAGTTCTGTGAATCCAATTCACCTCAATCAAGCAACTGAATCAGAGCCATCTGAGAAGGAGTTGTGTTTGTGATAGCTGCTGAAGGATTTTATCCCAAGGAGCAGTGAAAGAGACTGAGTCCTTGAAGCTGTTGTAGTCAGGGAGTGATATTCTTAAAGATTGTGAAGCTTGTGTAGTCAAGGACCATCAGTCTATTGTATTTGTGAAAGCAATAGTGAATTCCTCCAATCATCACAGGAGAAGAGTGGATTAAGGGATTACACCACCCTGAACCACTATAAGCCTTATGTCAATTTACTTTCAGCAATTTATCTTACTGCATTTATTTAGTTGCTTAAATTACATTATACATCTGTGGTAGCATAAACTACTTTGAAACAACATATTAAGAAGGGACTTATCCGCTGCCTAAAAGATTTTAAATACAAGAAAAGTTTTTGAAACTCCACTATAGTCATTCACCCCCCCACCCCCCTCTGACTATAGTTTTACCCTTCTCTAGGACCAACACGGACCTGCTGTAAAGCATTCCGTCATTTACAACGTACCTGTCGGCTCTTTTTCGGAGTGCACGGGATTTATCTGCCTCGGCGGGTAAGGTGCCCGATTCTATATAAGTTTGAATTTCGTCAATCCAACACGGAGTCGGTGTTGGTGCATCAATCTCCATGATTTCCACAATTTCAACGGCGGGTACCGCCAGATACTCTATCTTTATTAAAGGATCTGCAATTTCCCTCTCAAGAGATAGCTTAGAGAGATAATCTGCTCGCTCGTTATCCTCTCTTCGAACTCGGATGAATTCGCAATAGTTGAAGTCGGCCCTCAATCGTCAGACAATCTCACCGTATCTTTTGAGGATGCCACAACGCGTCCCATAGTCCCTTGAGATTTGGTTGACGATGAGCTGAGAATCATAGTAGACCTAAACATTTTCCACTTTCAGCTCCTTTGAAAGCTTAAGTCCGGCTATAACTGCTTCATACTCCGCTTGATTATTCGTGGCCGGGAACTCGAACCTTAGATCTTTTTCGATTTCCTCTATAGTCCCGGGCTTCATTAAAATAACACCTGCCCCACATCCATTTCAACTTGATGCCCCATCGACATATAGCTGCCAGCATTGATCGGGCTTGTACGGGGCCGCAGCGGGCCCAAGGGGTACAGGCGAACTTGGTTAAGGCGAGCTGAAACTTGTCTCGATATAAAATCCGGCAATGCTTGAGCTTTGATAGCTTTCCTGGGTTGATACCAAATATTGAACTCAGTGATTTCGATAGCCCATCGGAGCAGACGACCTGAAAGGTCGGGCCTATGTA
This sequence comes from Gentiana dahurica var. dahurica, assembly GCA_024500145.1. NCBI lineage: Eukaryota > Viridiplantae > Streptophyta > Magnoliopsida > Gentianales > Gentianaceae > Gentiana > Gentiana dahurica. The sequence continues at coordinate 84,309,497 of CM044899.1, read as the reverse complement.
ATATTTGGCGCATTGGACTATCCGTTAAGACAATTATAGTGTGCGAAGTAAAGTAGCCCCTGAGTTTGCGGGCAGCGATAACAAGAGAGTAGGCTAATTTTTCAACATTAAAATAGCGACTCTCCACCGGACTGAGAGCCTTGCTTACATAATAAACGGGATTGTGGAGGGTTCCGGCCTCCTTGACAAGAACGGCGGCAACAGCCCGGTCCGAGGCTGCCAGATACAAAAACAAGACATCTCCTTCAACAGGGCTAACCAAAAGGGGTGGCTTCCCCAGATACTCCTTCGAAGCTTGAAACGCCTGCGAGCACTCTGCATTCCATGAAAAGGTCTTGTCACCTTTGAGTATTTTGAAGATAGTGAGACATTTCTCTGTTGATTTTGAGATGAAGCGACCCAACGTGATGATTCTGCCGTTGAGCCTCTGAACTTCTTTGATGGTCGTGGGTTCTTGCATGTCGAGAAAAACCTGTATTTTTTTTTTGGATTAGCCTCGATGCCGTGATGACACCAAATGTACATTTGGACGGATTGAGTTTCATTGAGTGCTTGCGGACATTGTTGAAAGTTTCCTAGAGATCGACGGCGTGACCGTCATCTTTAGACTTGACGCCCATATCATCAATGTAAGCCTCCATGTTCTTGAATATTTGTGAACTGAAAACCCTGTTGACCATCCTTTGATAAGTTGAGCCCGCATTTTTCAACCCGAAGGGCATCATCCTATAGTAATATAATCCCCCAGCAGCCCTGAAGGCCATTTTCTCTTTGTCGGACTAAGCCATCCGCACCTGATGATACCCCGAATATGCGTCCAGAAAACTAAGAACCTTAAAACCAGAGATGGAGTCCACTAACCGGTCGATTCGTGAAAGTTGATAAGGATCCTTTGGACAAGCTTTGTTAATGTACGTGAAGTTGACACACATCCTCCACTTGCCATTGTGTTTCTTTACCATAACTACGTTTGCTAACCAAGTGGGTAAGCTAGCTCCTTTAAAATTCCAGCTTGAAGAAGCTTCCCGACCTCTATCTTAACCTCAGCCTCTTTTTCAGTTGTAAATTGACGTGCTCGCTGCTGTATTGGCTTGAAGGTAGAGTCAATGTTTAAATGATGTAGGGCGACGTCTGCTTCGACCCCTCTCATGTCCGTGACTACCCAGGAGAATGCATCTAGGTTTTCCTTGAGAAGCTTGACTAAAGATTCTTTTTCAGCCGTACCCCTATCTTGATTTTCTGCTCGGGATACTTGTCGTTAACAATCACCTCTACCAACTCATCATGCGCTGTGAAGTCGGGCTCATCCCTGACTTGTAAAGTCTCGTATTCAAGTTTTAAGGGAAAAGGTTCACCAGCTACCCTGATCATATTGATGTTTTCCATGTTATCGGGTTCACTGATCGACGTTCCGATCTTGTCCCTGACGTAAAACTTTGCCCGCTGATGTGGGATAGAAGTGACCATCTGAAACTGCTTTAACGCTGGTGTTCCGATGATCATGTTGTAATTTGACTGGAGATCGACCACAAGAAATGTTACATTTTCTGTCCGGAAAGGTGCGTAATCTCCCATCTGTACATCCAGATCAATGGCCCCCTTGACTTGTATTTTGTGATTGGTGAAGCACTCAAGGGTGCCATTATGCGGCCTCAAATTGGAATCGCTGAACCCCAACTCTGTAAAGCAGTTGTAATATAAATTGTCCCGACATGCTCCAGTGTCGATCATTACCCGATTGACGCATGCACTATTGACGACCACAGAAATACAAAGACACATGTCCTCTACATTCACGGAAGTTACCAGCTCGCTTCGGGTAAAAGCAAGAGGTTGCTCATTCCCACGCAGCACAGCTGGCTTCTCCACATTTTTGTTTATAGAGCCGATGTGGTTTTTGATTTGATTGTTGCTGGGAGGAATTTTGGTGATCATTCGAATCTGTCTATCGTACTGGCGGGCTTGTTGATTCTTTCTGTCCGGCCCCCAGCATCTCTCTTGTACTAATCGTGATTACCGCAAGCGAGTAGTTTTTCGATTGCTCGCTTGAATTGTATGCATTCATCTGTGGTGTGACCCTTGTGATGTGATTCCGGTTGGAATCAGATCCGATGTTTTGCCCAGGAAGTAACTAAGGGGAACAATGACGAGCTAATGATCCTAGACCTAGTAATCCAACTAAATCGTAGGCAGAGAACGCCCAACAATCGCTCACAATGATAGTAAATCCTCAAAGGGTTGAACTTTCTACGACAAAGAAAATTCTCACTCGCAAGTGATATTCAAGCCTTATTATGACTTGGTTGAGTGTTAAGGGTGATTTTATACGTTTTATAAGGATATATTTTGTAACAATTCTCTCAATATTCGTACGTTTCTCATAGAAATCGAGCTTTATATTGCAATATTGAGCAAATGGTGTTTTTAATAGTTAAATTGCAAAACGTAACGAATTATGTGCTTAAATTGTGATTTTATATTATTTTGGAGTTATGTTACGCTTTGGTATGTTTTTCCTACATTGTAGATACACATTGTTGATGGAAAAGGTGATTTTTAAAGAGATAAATTCGAGTGGAAAGGAATCAATCAGATTTATGGAAGAATAGAGGATATAAGGAAAGAAATCAAGTGTCGAACCAGCTGGACGGGCGTCCATCAAAGCAAACGAGCGTCCAAGAGATAAAAGTTGAACAGAGAGTTTGGACGTTGTATGGACGAGCGTCTGACCTAGCGTTCAAATCAGTTGGACGGGCGTCCAGGAAGACCAGACGGGCGTCCATGGCCGACTTAAGCTAGCCGACTTAAAAGTTTATAAATAGCAGCTGCGCCCCAACCCTAATTACATCAGATTTTCTCATACACAAAATATACATCAACAGCCGCACTTCTAGGGTTTCAAGGCCGGTCACCCGAGCCTTGTGCTCGGGTGATCCGGGTTAGATTAGGATGTCTATTTTCGTTTGTTGAATCATGGAGATCATCCATTGTACCAAACTATGTGAGTTTATCTTTATAATTTATTCAATCCTTGTTTATTTTTTATGATCTTTGATTCGTTTTGTATCTTTCTATGCGCTTTATGATGATATTGTGTGACCTAGATCGGGAGATTGGTTGCTAATTGTTGTCTAGCGTAGATGAGAATCGTTGTTAGGCTAGATCACCATAAAAAGATAGGATCTTTAATCGTTAATTCGTGACAAATTAATTGGTTAATTATCTAGGTTGGTAGATTCTAAAATACGGGAGTTAACTTGAATCTACACCTTCGTTTTGTATGAAATTGGTCTCAACATTCGGGAGAGGAGAGATCGATAATTGAATTCACTAAGGGATTAGGAATTCACAGCTTGAGAAATGGATTCACTAAGGAATTAGGAGTTCGTATCTCGTGTAAAGGTGAAACAACAATATTGAATTAAAATCATGAGATGAACTTGGATTGAAATCACTTAGTTTGTGTAATGTTTAATCCCATGTATCTTTAGTTTAGGTCGTTTTTATTATTCTTAGCTTAGATTTATTTTATCTGTTCTATGTGTTTATACGTTTGCTCTTTCGTTTATTTGTGTTCTTGAGTAACAATTGAAAGGAATTAATAAGATTAGATTCAACATCCCAATTCCCTGTGGATCGATACCCGTACTTACCCTACTATGCTAGAAATTACCCGATATTCGGTCGGTTAGGAGTTAGTTTGCATGTTAGGTATAGGTTTATAAATTATTTTTTTGTTTAGTGATGCAAAATCCTCCGAACATTGAGTAAAACTCAAAAACTTGGTTTTTCATATAATAATTGTGTACCAAATAAAAAGATAGTGTTTGCCTTATATAAGCTTACAACCAAAAGAACTAGAAGCTAAAAAGAAATGTGGGATAAATGCCCACTATGAAAAATATGTCTACTTCCTATTGGCCAGAAACTAAATGTTCCTATTGGCTAATAAAAGAATAAATAAATAAAGTGCTGAAAATCCATTATAAAACAAAATTAACTCCCAATTAACTAAATAATATTCATAAATAGCACGAATGATGGTATCCTTCGAGCATGAACTGGATCACATCATTCCCTCCCGGTTTGAAAGGATTCGTCCTCGAATCCACCTGGATCGAATAGTAAGCGTGGCCGAACATATGTGAGTAGGCCATCATAGCGAAGTACATCCAGGAAAAGTAAAGATGTGAACACTTTAGTAACCAGCCTCGTGTACAAACGAACAGGGCCAACATAATAATCAGCAACCACAAAATCGAAAGGACGACAATGCACCAAAAATGGATCATGATAAATATGTGATGCTCGTATATCTTTTAATTGCGCAAGCGACCCAGCCGACTTGGCAACATTGTCAACGCCTCCAACAAAAGGAGCATGTATCTGCAAAGAAAATGCTGGGGCAACACAATTCCAAAGTGGCTCAATGGTGAGCATGGTTTCCTCTGCATTCTCAACAGCGATCTCAACCTCTGTACCATCATGAACAGCAACTACAACCTCAGAAGTGACAACACACTCACTATGCTCATCAGGAACATCAACCAACGTATCTACTTGTGTAATTACCTCTTCCACATTGGCACAATTCAACTCCTCAACAGTAGGGCAAGTGGCCACAAACCATTTGTTCTTGGCCTCTCTCAATTTTTTTTAACGTCAACTACTTCACACCGTTGTTTATAATCCTCCCAAAGCAGGTCAAATGCTTTCTTCGATTTTAGTTCAGCTTCTTGCTTCCTATGCTCTTCTTTCTTCGACCTCTCTTCCACCATCCTCTCAGCCTCCTCCTTTTGACATATCACTCGACCACCTCTACCACATCTAGCTCATCTACCTCCCCTATCATCACCTCGGTTTGCACCAGTAGTCAGAGTAGCAAGTGTATCACGAATCTGACACATCTCCTCACGTAATGGTGAAAATGTATTATGAAACTTGTCAGATACTTCATTTTTCACGTCTTCGAATTGTCGTGTCAATTCATCTTTCTGCATCTCAAACTTCTCCTTTAATCTTTCATCCAAAATTTCATGTACCTCCTCAACAACTAATCCACGTCTCGGTCAAGGACATACTTCTTGCCCATACCATAAAATGAATACCAAGTATGGGATGATTTATACCTGACTTTATACTCACTTATCCATGCCTGTCCGAAAACTATAGATTCACCTCTCATTGGAAACACGTCACATAACATGTTAGATTTATAACCGTTAAGTTCAACAGGACCCCATGCTTGTCTTGTAACCTGAACCCTACGACTTCCAGTATGAACGTAATAAGGACGAGGATGCCTATACGACAGCAGGTCCAACTCTTTAACCACCGCATTACTAACTAAAGTCGTCTCTTCATCGTGATCAATGCAGAACTCATATTCCTTATCCCGAATAAGACAATGTGAATAAAATATGTTGTAATCCATGACCAAAATAATATATATCCTTACAACTCTCGTGTTTACACTCCCCTCTTTCAAAGTCGTATAAAGTACCCTTGTCAACGAACCAGAAGAGCAAGGTAAAGTAAATAGCAATCAAAACCGACTCTCTAGAGGGACACTAGGTGTTCAGACCGAGAATAGGTTGAAAGGTATGGGAATGAGTGGAATAATGCGTGAAAAGTTGCTAAATGCGATTATTAAAGACAGGGAAGGAAAGGACTCAAAAGACGGAATAAAATCGGATGACTGCAATATTTCACGGGTGTGAAAAATTCTCGCAATTATGCAAGCCTCCTTTTTTTTTTAAAATCAGTAAGTGTCACACCGGGGGTGTGACAGAGACTGTTTTTTTTGGTCGAATTTTGATTTTTTTTTTTGCTGAATGGTATTAACTAAAATAAAACAAATTCAGGGACAAATTTATTAGGTCAACGTGTCTGCTTTTGTGTTATACGGCGGCCTTTGGGAAACAAGAAATCAGCAACTAAAGAATCAACTAGCAGGTAGATTGATTGGAAGACAAATATATATATATTTAGATGGGTGTTCGATTCAAATATGCAAGAAGAAAGGAAAAAAAAAGGAACAACGAAGATTTGTTTTTTTTTTTTGTGATGATTATCAACGAAGAAGAATAACAAAATAAGGAACAGAGATTTTTTTTTTTGATGAATAGTAACGAATCAAAGAACAATAAGATCATAAAAAGATTTTTTTTTTTTTTGACAGTGGTGATGATCGAATTCAGGCAAGAACAAGGAAGAACATAAATTTTTTTTTATTTTTTTTGGAATTGTACAGAATATAGGAGAAAAAAAAAGGGATATTTGCTCACCGAAGTTGCTGAGCTCTGCTACCAATTGATGTGATTCCGGTTGGAATCAGATCCGATGTTTTGCCCAGGAAGTAACTAAGGGGAACAAGGACGAGCTAATGACCCAACAATCGCTCACAATGCTGGTAAATCCTCAAAGGGTTGAACTTTCTACGACAAAGAAAATTCTCACTCGCAAGTGATATTCAAGCCTTATTATGACTTGGTTGAGTAAAACTCAAAAACTTGGTTTTTCATATAATAATTGTGTACCAAATAAAAAGATAGTGTTTGCCTTATATAGGCTTACAACCAAAAGAACTAGAAGCTAAAAAGAAATGTGGGATAAATGCCCACTATGAAAAATGCGCCTACTTCCTATTGGCTAGAAACTAAATGTTCCTATTGGCTAATAAAAGAATAAATAAATAAAGTGCTGAAAATCCAATATAAAACAAAACCAACTCCTAATTAACTAAATAATATTCATAAATAGCACGAATGATGGTATCCTTCGAGCATGAACCGAATCACATCACCTTGTCTCTGTGATATCCGCAATATTTGGTAGTGTCGCGGCGTGCGTCCGGAACCATGGGATAGGGCTCGGGAATCTCGTCCCTTATCTCATTAAGCATCTGAGTGTATGAGATTCTGAGAGGTGTGAAGTGCTCTTCCTTGAACCTCTCGGGTTTTTTAACATCTCTATCGTGATTTCTGTAGCTATCTCGGGGCGGACTACGTTCAGTCCTCTATTTGCCCTTGTTTGACGAAGACTCTCCTTCGTTTCCCGTAGTTGCGATATACTTTCTTGTCGAACTCAACATCTCTTGTAAGTTTGAGGGTGGAGTTAGGGCGAAATAGGTTTTCAGATAACCGGGATTCAGCCCTGTTTCGAAACTACTCATCACCACGCTGTCCGCTATACACCTTGTTAATTCATACTCTTTGTAAAATCGTTCGTAGTAGCTGCGGGTACCCTCATTTTCCCCTGTCGTACCTCATGCAGGTCGATGTGTGTCTTTTTCGGCCCTCCCACTAACTTGAACTCTGATATGAATTTGTTGATCAGATCGTCCCAAGATAAAATTGAACCCGGAGGAAGACCGCGGACCCACGACGCCGCTCTATATTGCATCGACCCCACAAAAGCTATACACCATGCCTCACTGCTAGGCGTGCACAAACTGATCCTTCTTTGGATGGCTGAAAGCCAATCTAAACGATCTGTAGCTCCATGATAGTTGGTGAAATTTGGATAGTGAGTGCCCCCTCATGGAGCCGCTTTCAAGATGTTGGGGTGAGGACACTGGTACCCTAAGTCAGATTTACTTCCGTTCCCGTTGTTCCCTTCTGCAATTCCTTTATCTGTTTTCTTATTATACCCATCTCATCCCGATTTTCTGGGATAGGTGGGAGAGGGGTGTAACTTTCCTCGGCCTGTGACTCTCCTTGCCCCTCTATGCGGGTACGGACTTGTCGGGGATTTTTAGGTCGCCCTGGGGCTGCACCGCGATCGTCGACCACGGGCCCTAGACGGACTAAAGCTGATTTCCTTCCCCTTTTAGGTAATGAGGTGGCATGGATGCTTTCTTCCCTATCTGTCCGCTGAGGTTTGTTCATTTTTTGCTGGTGAAGAGGAGGTTGTATCTCTGTTGGTGCGGGCTGAGGGGAAATAAACTTGCGGATGGGTTGGGGAGGCAGACCCTCCGCAAAAAGTAGCATGTTACCCACACGAATTTCCTCCACATACTCAATGTGCGCTTGAATGGCTATTGAATGAGAACTTTGTTGTGGGGACGCTCCCCCTGCTGAGACAGCCTCTTGTTCGTTATTCAGATTAGAGACCCCCGCAATGCCTTTCCCTTTGTTTTTTCTGAGTGCTGCCTCATGTATTTCGCGAGATCGGGTCCTTTCCTTGATGTAGGCCCGCATATCGGGCGTAAGGGCATGTCTAGCCTCTGCCCCATTGGACATGACCCTCATGCTCGCCTCCTCACGCGACGTGTTCGCTCCACGTGGAGGTCCTTGATTGCATGCCTTAGTCGGTGTAGCAGGTATTATATATTTCCCGACAGTCATGATTTGACTAAGTTATTTTGTTGGGATATTTTGGCTAGTGGCTGGATATTTTTCCAAATCAAAATATCAATAAGCAAGAGGTGTGGTTTCCAGGTGATTTACAGTCAAGTAACCATATTCCTTATTACTTGAAGATCTGAAACTGACTGAGGGCGTATATACCAACCTGGGTGTTAAAGAGGGACTCGTGTGCGAGTTTGCAGGTGACATTGAAGATGTTCCTTCAAGCTAAACGGATTCCCTTTGCCGGTGACGCCGTGAGATCGTCTTTGCGGTGGAGCAGATAATCCTAAGAAGCTGAATGATGATGATTGTTCCCGGTAACGGAGCCAACTAATATTGCGGTGAATACCATATTTGCGGTAACAGAAGTATTTCGAGGATATAAGGCTGTATATGTGTGATTTCTCCGGAGAGGACACGGTGATGGACAAGAACAAAGCTGTCGGACTAATGCTTAATGAAGAACACGTAAGTGAGTCGACAAATTGACAGAGTAGCTCTGTGTATATTAGTTCTTGGATATTAAATGGATATTAATTATAGATAATCATACAAATAATACAAGTGGACCGCCAGCTGTCTGGATAAACACGGCGGGCAGCGGACTCGTTTGTAAGTCGGGCTCATATTTGCCTTGTCTTGAAGTCAGCTTGAGCGTATGGGTAGAAATCACACGGAGTGGAGGCGTTCGGCCTTCGGCCAACGAACAGGATCCGGCTTACAGATAGCGGACTGGACCCGGTTTATGGAGTACGGGCAAAGAGGATGGAGGCCCATGACCTGTGATTGGGCTATCTGAATAGGTCCAATCTAGATAAACAGGGTCCCAATCTGGTTCGGGTATATAAAAAACTAAATGGAAAAAAAAATTCAATTGTTAATTTTATTTTTTACTTTTTCACGGATGGATTCTAACATAATTTTAGATAAAATGTTTGTAAATTTTTTTTAGGGTAAATGTTTGTAATTTTGCTGACTGTACTTTAGTCGGAGTATATCAAATATCTTTATTGTTTCAAAAAAAAAATATACTACCTCCTTTCCAAAATGTAAATCATTTTAGGATTTTTTTCACACATATTAAGAAAAGTTAGTTAAGTTTGTTATTTGTCATTAATTTTGATTAAAAAGACTAAAATGACCTTTCATTATTATTAATGTAAAGTAGTAAAATGTGGTTGAGTATATAATAAATGAAGGGTAGAAGAAGAAAGATGTAATAAATGGTTTTATGATGACATGTTAAGATAAAACGCATACTGTTTTACTAAAACCAATTGGTGTTACTAAATGTGCCACTATATCTCTTTATACATTTCAACATGCCCATTTAAATGTGGGCAAGTGTGGGTCCATATCAAAGCTATGTCAACTAGGCATACAACGGGCCTGAGCCAACTAGGCTCAGAAAGGCCTATTTCAACACGCCCCCCTCAAGTGTTTGGGCTCATATCAAGGCTATGACAACTAGACACACAACAAAATGCCAATTTCAACACGCCCATAGCTAGACTATGCTAACTAGGTCAGCCAACACTTGCACAATATAGGAGGAAAATAATGTTTACACGCCAGGATTCGGTCTAATGACGTATGGCTTTGCTATCATTTAAAGATTAAGTGTTCATCGTTTTACTAAAACCAATTGATGGTAGTAAATGTGTTACTATATTTCCTTATACATTTCAACACGACGAAATAACGAAATTTTTTTATTTCTCATTTGTCTAAATGTATAAATGAATTATACTAATGCAAGTTTTTTTGTTTTGCTATATACGGTAATGCAAGTTGGGCATGATGAAATATTCATGTGAAGGATGCCATGCACCCATTAGTGGGAATCTCCTGCGGAATGGGTTCTGTCTTCTTCCTCCTCGTTCCGTTCCTGTTTCTCTTATTACAGTAAGGTTCTATTTTAATGCCGAATTTTTTTTTAACAAGTTTCATGTGAATGAAGTTTGACCAGCTGTTATGACGACACCTCATGATGGTGATGGTGATGGTGATGGTGATGTATATAGATGTAGTTTGTATATGTTAACAAAAAAAAACAAATTCAATTGTTAATTATTTGTAAAGGAGAAATAAAACTAAATGAAAAAAAAAAAAATCAATTGTTAATTTTATTTTTTACTTTTTCACGGATGAATTCTGACATAATTTTAGATAAAATGTTTGTAAATTTTTTTAGGGTAAATGTTCGTAATTTTGCTGGTTGTACTTTAGTCGGAGTATATCAACTATCTTTATTGTTTCCAAAAAAAAAAAAAAAAAAAAACAAAAAAAAAAATCCAAATATCTTTATGACATTTTATTGAACCAATAAAATATAAAAATGGTTTTATGATGACATGTTAAGATAAAACGCATACTGTTTTACTAAAATCAATTGGTGGTATTAAATGTGCAACTATATATCCTTATACATTTCAACACGCTCTTTCAAGTGTGGACGAGTGTGGGCCAATATCAAAGCTATGTCAACTAGACACACAACGGGTCTGGGCCAACTAGGCTCACAAAGGCCTATTTCAACACGTCCCTCAAGTGTTTGAGCTTATATCAAAGCTATGCCAACTCGGCACACAACAAAAGGCATATTTCAACACGCCCATATCTAGGGTATGCTAACTAGGCCAGCCAACACTTGCACAATATAGAGGGAAAATAATGTTTACACCAGGATTTGGTCTCATGACGTCTGACTCTGCTATCATGTTAAGATCAAACACTCACCATTTTAATAAAATCAATTGATGATAGTAAATGTGTAACTATATTTCCTTATACATTTCAACATGACAAAATAACGATTTTTTTTATTTCTCATTCTAAATGTATAAATGAATTATACTAATTAATGCAAGTTTTTTTTTTTTTTTTGTTATAGAAGATACAGTAATGCAATTAAGTTGGGCATGATGAAATATTCATTTGAAGGATGCCATGCACCCATTAGTGGGAATCTCCTGCGGAATGGGTTCTGTCGTCTTCCTGCTCGTTCCGTTTGCTATTTCTCTTATTTATTAATATAAGAGATTTTCCCTTAGGTTTTTTATTTGCTTCTCTCTTAATCAACCTCTCCATCCATCCTCCTTCCTCAGAGCGACAAATACTAAAACACATTTATAACGGACAACCGATCGACGGATGATGTCTTCAATAGCTGCTGCAACTTCTCTTTTGGGCTTCTCCGCGACGCATGCAACCCGTCGTCGCTCAGTTTTTCGGGCAAATGGCCCCTCACAAACTCTTGCTACTGGTAATATTTTTTACTACATCTTAATTGAACTTAATCTTCTTGATACGGACACAACGGTTGTGGCACAACGAGTGGTACAACGGTGATATACTGTTGATCTGTTAGATTTACATTATGATCAATTAAAACACACTATAATCAACGGTGCAGATCACCGTTGTGTCACTCGATTGTTGTGGCACAATCGTTGTGCCTGTATCATTACTCTTTCAACTAATTAATTGGTTAGGTGCACCCAGGGTGGACCCAACATGGTGAGGCGGCCATGCCCCCACTCAAATTTCGACGCGAAATTACTAGTATACCCATCTAATAATATTAACACAGTGTATATATATTATTTCGAACATTTTTAACCAAACTGTCTTTGTATCTCAATTGATAAAGTGTCTAACTATTTACGTTAAAGAAGGAGTTTAAATCTTGGCTGCTTTATGTTTAATTTTTTCCTTTTCTTATTAATATTTATGAATTTTTCAACAAATGTTTTTGCTACCGCATGTAGATAAAGAGGTCAGAAGTTAATTGTGGTCCGGGAAAAAGAAAATTCAGATTAAAACGATTCAGTTTAGAGTAATTGTAAAGGTTTTTAAATAGATATCATTTAAAACTAAATCAATTCAACTTGTTTCGAAGGAATCTTTCCTTTTACATGGAAGGAGGGAGGTGTGTGTAAATTAAGGGGGGCTAAGTCCACACAGACAACAAAAAATTACACTAGTCGGATCCATAAAATATTCTTTATCCAACTCATCCGACGAACTCTATATAGTCCATTATAGCCTACCTCAATTTAAAATTCTGGCTCCATTATAGTAACTTTAAAATAGATTTGAAATCTTTTGACAAACACCCCCCTCCACACCCCCCCCCCCCCCGGGGGGGAGAGACTATCTCTTGGCATTATCTAATTTTTACTTCAAAATTCAATTTCCACTTTCATTTCTCAGTTTTCACGTATATCTACGCCAACAAAATATACAACTTACATTCGTCTCAAAATATAAGTTAAATTAGATTTTATTTCTCACGAATTAATAAAATTGGTAATGTCATTAATTTTAATGGTAAAATTCTAAAGCGCCCTATGTTAGAAAAAAAACATTATTTTGCTACACTAAATTTTGCCAAACACACAAAAAAATTGTTGCTATATACTTACTATAGCCACAATAGCATGACAAATGAGTATAACGAAGTATATATAATTAGCCACACTTTTAGGTGTTTGTGGCAAAGAGAGCAAAATGATGTTTTTCTTGTAGTGGCGACTAATGTAATAAATACTCTATTGGTATTCTACATATAAACTTATATTATGAACCAAATCCAACAAAATAAACTTACTAATATTTTAGGACGGAGGTGTATATGTATATTACTCACCAAATTATATAAACTGAACATGAATTTATTTTTCCGGCCATGAATTTCTTAGTTTTTTATTTTTTATTTAGTTAAACTTAGATGTGAACCATTATGATCATCGACTCGATTTAATTTGTTAAACACATCTATCTGATAGTCTACACAATAAATAGACTCAATCGGCTGTGATGGCCATTACAATTGCTGTTATAGGTTTTTTTTTTGTTTTTATTTTTATTTTTTATAGCTAGACATCTTCAATTTTATTCTGATGTAAAAAGTTTCGGATTCGTCACTAAATGGCACATGCACACACACTTATACACACACAAATATATATATATATATATATATATATATATATATATATATATATATATATATATATATATATATATATGTTTTTATTGAAAGAAGAGAAAATGACACATTTATAACCTCATGTTAAAAATCCTGAAACCGGTGTTAAAGATCCTAGAGCCGTCCATGAAAAGGAAAAAAAGAATTTTTTTAAAAAAACAAATTTTGCGCGTCATGGAGTTGATTCTCAATCAAAATTGTCCGAAGAAAAACAAAACAAAACAAACAAAAATCACCACGTAGGTCTCTCATCACTTTTTGTCACGCTCTCATCAACGATTTCTTGGGTAGTTATGAATGGGTAGTTCTTGTGTGTTGACTCACAAATTTGAAGTTATCGTGTCGATTAATATGAATAATGCAGTTTTATTCTAGATTAAAATTGTATATGTAGTTGATATTGAACCATGTATCCCATTAATTATGAATCGTCCATGAGAAGTACTTTTATGGACTTAATTTTTTAGGCATTTGGCTGGTTTTTTTATTTTTATTTTTTACAGGTATTTGGTTGTCCGGGAAAGTGATCAACTTTGGTTTCCGTCTTGAATGCAGCACGGTGTCTAGGCCCCTTACACAAGGTGAGTTTGAATAAGAAAAAAAAAATTAATATATATATATATATCTCAGAACGATATATTTGACATCATCCTGTTAATGTAAACATATATCAGAATATGCAGACGTGGCCGAAATCGGCATCCCTTTAATAAACTGGACGGAGGTTTTTGAAGAAGGCGCAGATAAAGCAACGCTAGAGGTTTCTTCCTTTTACTACTACAGATATATTTTTGGTTAAGTAATAAGTATATAATCAGTGCTATACGTATTTAGTAAAAATAAATATGTCACGAATAATAAATATATAGGCAGATACGTAATAGTGAGTGTTAGATATATGATAATTCTTATCCTACCAAATTTGTCATTATTCTAGCCATGTGATCGATGTATTAGGTGGTGCCACATGTCATTGTTAAAGTTTTTTATTGATAGAATAGAATAGAAGATTCTCTATGGTGTATTATATATATATATTGACAAGCTGCTGTACTGATGATCTAAGCATTTATCAATGAAAATCTAAGATGAGAATATTTCCCCCTTTTCTGTTTTGTTCTCTTGGTGTCAGAACCCTACAGGCCGACGCCATGACCACCACTTCTGGTGGTGGAACCACCACTATTTCACCACAAATTACCATCTCTATTTCCACCTCCATTTCAAACACTACATCTACTCTAGCTAGCTCAGTATTGAACAATGTTATTAAAACAACTTTGGGAGCTCCGGTCATCATCCCAAGATCAGATTTATCTGCATTTTCTAAGCTATGGAGCTAGATTTGTAACTCTACCACCTCAGCCAACAACCACCTTTGGTTCCACGGTTGTTCCTAAAGGATGGATCGGCTCATCACTTCCAGACTCGATGTTCATGTCTAGGAGAGGAATTAGGAACATATGCTCACATTCTTTGATTTTTTAGATCTGGATCTTGAACTCCTTTTGCTCCCCTGACTGGTAGTGCACATTTCACCGGTCATCTTGCTCATACAACTTGTTGTATCAAGCTTGATAGGAACAATTATTTGTTGTGGAGATATACTATTTACCTATTATTGAGGGTCACAACCTGGAAAAGATCATTTGACTGGAAACAGACAATATATATCTAGGTTTAGGAGGTTTGTCTCTAACGCAAACCTCAACAAATGAGTCATGGGACACCATGGAACAATTACACATGGGATGGATGCTTAGTTCTATGACATAACAAGCTCTTTTTGAGGGAAGCGGATCCTCGGCTTTGAGGTCGCAGCTTTGGCCCAGCTTTGGGGACGTGGCTGCACATCGACCGCCTGATGATTTCGACCTCCTCTCTCCTCAAACTCGATGCACGGACGTGATGCCGCCACCGCGACAAAAGCAGGGGGGAAGCAGGGTTCCCAAAGCCGAGGATCCTGATCCCTTTTTGAGGGGATTGAGGTAGTAAGATACATTTCCGCTCATGAAATTGAAACACCGGAGACTCTCATTAAGAGTCAAGCTGAAGCCAAGATGCTGGAGTATAAATTTGCTTTGATCAAAGCCTCCAAAAGGAGTAAATCGATGATTGATTACTTAGTTAAAATGAAGGGATTTTCTAATAAACTTGCTGTTGCAGGGAATCCCATAAACACATCGAGTTGATTCGGCTACTCTTAAAAGGATTGGATAGAGAGTATGAATCAACAATTGTGAACATCACTGCTAGAGTTGGATCCTTGTGTTGGCAAGAAGCGTAGTCCCAATTGATCACACATGAAATATTGATAGCTAGATGAAACTCAAATAGAAGTCACATGACTGAAGCAGGGAAACATGCAGCTCTGCATGCTGGTGCTAAACCATTTTGGGGAAGTCAATCAAACTAATAGACAATTTTCCTCCAACCGAGGAAAAGGAAATCGAGGATTTAAAGGCAGAGGAAGTGGCAGATCAGGTAGAGGAAGAACGTGTCAAAGGCTAAAATAAAATGTGGAACCCACGATACAATCAAGAAAATCAGGGTAGCAAGATGGTATGTTAACTGTGCAACAAGACTGGCATACAATTACCTTATGTTGGCATAGATTTGACACGGAGTATAAGACCAATGCTAGTGCTCCTCCCAAACCGATTTCTGCTTATATGGCTGGTCCTCAAACTATTGCAGATCCTTCATGGTACCTGGATAGTGGTGCCACCATTCATTTGACTTTAGATCTCAATAACTTACATCTCAGTGCTGGCTTTGATGGTTCAGATGCCTTGGCAGTATGAAATGACGAGTGTCTTCCAATTGAAAACATTGGGTATTAAACCTTGAGTACTTATACTTATCCATTACATATGAATGCTCTATTACATATTTTTAAAATTTCCAAAATTTGTGAAGTGTCACTTCCCTGGCCAAGGTTTTAGCAGAGTTTAATGCTTCTCATTGATTTGTGAAGGACAAGAGTATATGGGATATTCTGCTGAAGCGTACTCTCAAGGATGGCCTCTATCAAATGTTGGAACCAAATAAACATCAAAATATCTCTCTTCAATCCAAGTTCAAATTTGCTTCCGAGTTAGGTCAAAGTTCTGAGTGTTTTGTAGGTTTTGTTTCTAAGTTTAATTTAGACCCTATTGTGTGGCAGGGAAGAGTTGGCACCCCTTGAGCAGTTGTAAAGTTTCCGTTATCCATGAAAATTTAACTTTTTGTGTTGCTTGTCAATTTGGGAAGAACCCTGTTTTGCCGTATTTTGTGTCTGAATTTCATGCTGCGAATGCTCTTGATTTGATTTATACTATGCATGCTGAGTCTGGTGGTCGGCTAAGCTGAATCTGTATGGAAGCCTATTTGGTCATCTTAGCAAAGTGTTGTTGTTGAGTCTGATGTTCTGCTGAAGGGCGAGCAACAGAGTTGATCGTCTGATGAGCCTACTAAGTTGATTCTCAGCATTACTTGAGGAACATGTCTGCGTGGGTTTTCCGTTTTGGTTTAGGTTACTTTTGGGGTATTTCAGTCATTGTCCGGTTTGACTGTTAAGGCAGTTAGGGTTGGTTTCCAAGGCCTATAAATACCATGTAATTGTAGCATCATGTGTTTGCTTAACTTTTCTGTGAATAATAAAATATCTTCGTTTGTCCATGGAGTAGTTGGCACATTGTCAAAAAACCATGTTAAATATCTGTTCGTTTCTCACAAATGACCATCGAATCCCGACGACCCGTTACAACAAACTGGTATCATAGCATACATATTTATCAGGAAATCCATAATATGTTCAAGAAAGGTCGAGTGGCACCCAAGTCATAATTGACGCAAGCTTTTGGGATAAATTCAAGTTTTTATGGTGAGAAAGATGACTACTTTAAAGGTTAAAATCTATATTTGACAGAGATAAACAATTTTACTATGTGGCAGATCATGATGCATGCTTTGCTGAAACAACAGGGACTTTGGGGTCCGTTGTCAAAGTCAACAGAAGGAAGCACTTCTGAAATGTCCAGTCTGGAGGAGAAAGCACACTCAACCATTATGTTGTTCTTATCGGATGAAATTATCATAGAAGTTGTTGAAGAGGATACCTCATCCAAGTTATGATCAAATCTCAAAAGTCTTTACATGTGTAAGTCATTAACCAACAAGTTGTTGATGAAGAGACGTGTTCAATTTAATGATGCATGAAGGCACCCAAATGAAACAATATCGCTTGATCTAAGGAATATTGATGTGAAGATTGAAGATGAAGATGCATATATTACTGATTCTATTAGTTTCATTACCTACATCATATGAGAACTTTGAGCGATCCTTTATTGTTGGAATGGACACTGTGTCCTTTGAGGACGTGAGATCATCTTTCCATACCAGAGAGCTGATACATAAGGCAAATGAGCGATTACAGACAGTCAGGCTGCTGTGTTGGTGGTCTGTGGCAGTAGTAAAGGATCCGGAAACCCTTGAAATAAGAAATCCAAGAAGAGTGGTTCCAAGGGTCTCAAGGCTAATGATGCAAGAAATTACTGCAAGAAGCGGGGACATTGGAAAAATGAATGTCCCAAGAGGAAAAAGCATCAAGACAATCAACAGGGTATATTGTTGCTTCGGCAGAACAAGACACCAACTCTAAAGAAGACATGGTTGTGGTAGTCTCAAAATCGGCAGGGCACAGGGATGTGTGGATTCCGGACATTGGGGCATCGTATCATGTGTGTCCACACATGGAGTGGTTCACAAATTATGAGTAGGTGGAGGAAGGCCATATCACTATGGCGAACATCAAGGTCTGCAAAATAGTTAGGATTGGCTCGGTTTAGTTGAGGACACATGATGGTAGATTCTGCACACTAAAGAAGGTTAAGCATGTTCCATAGATGGCCAAGAACTTTAAAAAGGTTAAGCATGTTCTTTGGTAGATTCAAGACACCAAAGAATTTTTGTTTATATGTGAAGGTGGAGTCGTGAATGTCTATAATGATTGAGTTGTGATTGAGAAAGGTAACAGACACGGAACATTATATATTTTGCAAGGGTCCACTATATCAGGTCCTTCTACTATTGCATCTTCAGAAGTTCACCAGTCACAACTGACCAAGTTATGGCATATGAGACTGGGTCTAGGTGTGAAAGAGGGATGCAAATTTTGCCTAAATCTGATCTACATAGGGGACATAAAGGTCAAGGAGTTGGACTTTTTTAGCACTGTGTGTTTGGGAAGCTACATAGGAGCAAGTTCCCAAAAGTGATTCACATCACAAAAAGGACACTTGATTATGTTCATTCCGATTGTTAGGGACCTACAAGGGTGGAGTGATTGGGTGGTCACAGATACTTTGTGTCATTTATAGATGATTATTCAAGGATGGTTTGGGTAGTCATGATAAATCATAAGGGTGATGCATTCAAGCGCTTCAAGCTGTGAAAGGCATTGGTTGAGAATCGGGTTGGGAAGAAGATCAAAAGACTTAGAACATATAATTTTCTTGAATTATGTTGGTCCGAGTTTGATGAATTCTGCAATAATGAAGGCATTGCTAGGCATCATACTGCCAGACACTCTCCACAACAGAATGGTGTTGTGGAAAGAATGAATAAACTCTTCTGTAGAGGGTAAGGTGCATGCTCTCTAATTCTTGATAGGCAAGGAAATTTTGAGAAGAGGCCACCAGCACAGTCTGCTACTTAATTAATATGGGGCCTCACACTGGGATCACTTTCAAAACACCACTTGAAGTATGGTCGGGGAAGCCTGTAGATTACTCAGATATGAGGGTTTTGAAAGCATAGTCTACTATAATGTCAGTGAAGGAAAATAGGAACCTAGAGCCAAGAACGGAGTATTTGTAGGGTATGAAGACGGAGTTAAGGGGTATACAAATTCTCATCAACTGAAAACAAGGTTATAGTCGGAATGAGTGTAGTCTTTAATGAAAATTCCATGCTCAACTCATCGGTGAAATCCACACTTGAATCTGAAATTAGATATGAAACTCGGAGGGTTGAGAAACAGGTGGAGATGCAGGTTCAATCAGCTAAATTAGAGAACTCAGCTAAGGATAGTCAACACTCATCGTGTCCGGATCCAAACCAATCAACTAGACAAGGGTCATCTGATACTCAAACATATGAAGTTGGTCATCGAGTATAGCTCTGAGCGAGCTACAAGGACCAATGTTAGACCTCCCAGGAGGTATGGGTTTGATGACATGGTTGGATATGCACTTCCGGTAGCTGAAGAGATGGATGGATGTGAGCCATCCATTTACTGGGAAGCTGTGACATGTTCAGAGGCATCTCAATGGCATGCTGCCATGGGAGATGAAATGGAGTCACTTCAGAAGAATGATACTTGGGATCTGGTGAAACAACCACATACGAGAAGGGTGGTCAGTTGCAAATGGATCTTTTAGAAAAAATGAAGAAATATCATCTGCTGAGGGCATACGATATAAGGCACGTTTGGTTGCTAGAGGGTTCAATCAAAAGCAATGGGTGGATTATGATGAGCTATTCTCATTAGTGGTCAGGTGCAGTTCCATCGGGGTGTTACTAGCAGTAGTGGCACATCGGAATCTTGAACTTGAGAAACTAGATGTGAAGACAATTTTTCTACATGGGGATGTAGATAAGGAGATATATATGACTCAGCCAGAGGGTTTTCAAGTTTCCGGAAAAGAAGGGTATGATTTCAAACTGAAGAAGTGCTTGTATGGACTTAAGCAGGCTCCAAGGTAGTGGTATAAGAAGTTTGACAGCTATATGGTCAAACTAGGCTATAACAAAAGTCCATATGATTTCCGTGTTTATCACAACTAGCTGAAGGATGGTTAAGTCATCTATGTAGTTACGTATATGGATGATATTTTGATAGCTGTTGTGAACAAATCTGACAACCAAGATTTGAAGAATTTGCTTAAGGCTGAATTTGAGATAAAGGATTTGGGGAATGCAAAGACAAACTGGGATGGACATCCATAGAGATAGGAAGCAAGGGAATTTGTTCTTGTCTCGGAAGGATTATATTGAGAATATATTGTCCAAGTTTGGCATGTCAGCTGCCAAACCTATAGACACTCAATGGCACTAAATTACATCTTTCTACGGTGTTTGCTCCACAATCACCGATGAGAAAGAATACATGTCAAGAGTTCCATATGCTAGTGCAGTGGGTAGTCCGATGTATTCCATGGTCTGTACTAGGCTTGATTTGGCTCAGGTAGTCGAGTTGTCGGCGGGTTTATGGCTCAACCTGGAACGGAACTCTGGAAAGCAGTAAAGAGGGTGTTTAGGTACCTTAGCAGATCAATGTTTGTTCATAGGGTACTGTAATTCCGATTATGTTTCTGATGCAGACAACAAAGATCTATGACTGGGTATGTGCTTACTTTGGGTGGTTCTATGGTAAGCAAGAAGGAAACTTTATAGGCAACATTAATGACATTGTCTACTACAGAGGCAGAGTATATGGCATTGACAAAAGCAACAAATGAGGCAATCTGCTTAATGGGCTAGTCCATAATCTGAGTCCGCATCAAGATCAAGCCGAGGTGTATTGTGATAGTTTGAGTGCAATATGCTTGTCTAAGGATCAGGTTCATCACGAGAGAACCAAGCACGTTTATATGAGGTACCATTTTCCGAGGAATGAGAGGAGGGTCAAAGTTGAAAATATCACCACCGATGTTAATGCTGCTTATATGTTCACTACACTTGTTCCAAAAGACAAGTTTCAACTGTGTCCGGACTTCCTGAACATCCAAAGATGTTAATTTGAATCTGGAATACTCAACAGGTGTGGGGGTCTGTTGAGTCATTCAAATTAGAAGACATGAGGAAGTCTAGAACTTGGTTGTGCATCTGGTCAGTCAGTCACCATAGAGTTCAAGTCAATGTGGAGATTTGTAATGGTGACTTATAATATGCATGACGAGTCCGATGGTCAGATGAGCAGTATGTTGAGAGGAGTCTATATGGAAGCCTACTTGGTCAGTAGAGCAAAGTGTTGTTGTTGAGTTATGTGTTCCGTTGAAGGGGGAGCAACAGAGTTGGTTCTCATCATTACTTTAGGAACATGCCTGTATGGGTTTTTCATTTCGGTTTAGGCTACTTACGGGGTATTTTAGTCATTTCTGGTTTGATTGTTAAGGCGGTTAGTGTTGGGTTCGAAGGCCTATAAATACCATTGTAATTGTAGCATTTGTGTAACCATAACTTTTATGTGAATAATAAAATATCCTCGTTTGTCTGCGGAGTAGTCAGCACATTGCCGGAAACCACATTAAATCTGTGTTCTTCTTATTTCCGCTCTTGTTTGGTTGTTTAATTATCTGTTCGATTTTCACAAATCACCACCAATTATTGACAATCCGTTACGACGGTGATGCTTGTCAATTTGGGAAGAACCATGTTTTATCGTATTCTGTGTCTGAATTTCATGCTAAGAATGCTCTTGATTTGATTTATTCTTACTTGCGAGGACATGCCAATGTGCAATCCTGATACATTTACTATATGCTTTTAATTAACGATCACTCACATTCACAAGGATTTATCCCTTGAAACAAAAATCTGAATCCCTAAACACATTTGTCCGGTTCAAAAACCTAACCGAGAACCAATGTTCCAGAAAAATTCAGCGCATTCAGTCAGATTGGGGTGTAGAATATAGACCTTTCACTATTCTTTTGATTCAACATAGGATTAGGTTTAGAAATACATGACCCATTCTCATGCTGAGAATGGGAGAGCATAGAGAAAACATAAACATGTCACTAAGTTAGGGTTGACTCTTTTAGTTCAATCTTTATTACTCTTGAAATTATGGTGGCACATTTTAGAGGTTGTTGCCATCATCAATGTTCTACCAACTAAAGTTCTGAAATATGAGACCCATTACGAGATTCTGTATGCTAAGGAACCTAGCTATACCGTGAGACATGTGTTTGGGTGTGCCTGTTTTCCACATTTGGGACCTTATCACATAGTTAAGTTTCAATTTTTCATACAAGTAAGTGTGTTTATCTAGGTTAAAGTCCAGACCATAAGGGGTATAAATGTCCGGATGAATAAATGAGATCGTATGTGTCCAGAGATGATGTATTTTTTGAGGTAGAATTCCTTTCCAAGAAGGTTTTAAACTAGGCCCTCACAGATCTGTCATTACAGATACAATGTCCGATCCGCGTTACTTTTCTTGGTCTAGTCCTCTCTCTGACACTGACATCAGTGGTTTTGAATTACCAACGACCCCAACATTTGATAGAGATGTTCAAGTGACTCCCAACAACAGAATGAACTATAGTTCTTCAACTATATGTCTATATTTCTTTCTGTCATACCATGTTGAGCATGTGCATGAAGGCAATGATGTCTAAAGGCTATTCCTTGTGCTTTTAGAAAAGGCTCAAAGGTTCTGTACTCCCCTCCATAATATGATTGAATGCATTTAATTGTAAAGGAAATTGGTTTTCAACAAGTTTCTTAAATTCAACAAAGTTGTTATAGGATTTAGTTTTTTAATTTAACTGGGTACATCTTGGTATATGTTGTGCAATCATCAAAAAAATGCATGTAATACAGATAGCCTTCACTGGATTTTGTTGGGGTAGACCCTCACAAATCAGAGTGGATTAAATCAAAACATTTAAAGGCATATGAAGTAGATTTAGGATAATGTAAATACACAATGACTTTTGCCAAACTGACATGACTCACAAAGCATTAACTCTTTATTCAAGGAAACATTACATTGACTTAATACTTGACTGAGACACGGCCCAGACTCCTACATGAGGCAGCGGTGAGGAATTTTCCGCAATGGGTGAAAGCTTGACGGAGCAATTTCGTGTGGAGGTAGAAGGCCCACGGGTCGTGAACTTCTTTTACCGGAGAAGAAGCAATGACGGTATCCGGGGAATAAGCATCGGCTAACTCTGTGGCAACAACCGCGGTAATATACAAGATGCAAGCGTTATCCAGAATGATTGGGCGTAAAGTGTCTGTAGGTGGCTTTTTAAGTCCGCCGTCAAATCCCAGGGCTCAACCTTAAGACATATCATATTAACTGGGGACTGATCCCGGGATTGGGATTGCGACTAGAAAAAGCACTCTCACTTGCTAGCTTTTAATCTTCATAACTTCCGACTTCCTTCCATTTGAAAGACTCCTCTAATGCCACCCATCACTTATTTGGAAGAGTGTCCCAATCTCATATGCCAAACATTGGGGTATTTTTCAATATTGTAGACTTCTTGATAGACACATGATCAAGACATCTAGAATTGGACTTCAAATAGATTTACGAGTTTGAACTAGGATGTGGACTGAACATTGACACTAGATTGGAGTGAAGGGAGGTCCGATAAGCGTGTGTGTTCCTCTCAAATGGAATATGTATCTGATTGAGGCCCTAATTGTGATGACCTATGAGAAGGGTAGTCCATGTATTCTTGTCATTCACAATTCATTTAAATAAGTAAAAAACAATGAACATAGATTTATCATGAATTAATTTGGATACACTAATGAGACTCTTGGTGATTTAAGGAACATGTAACATAGACAATAAATTCAATAGTCTAAGAGTTGAAGGTATAGATGATTTTAACAATACGAGAAATAGTTAAGTAATCACCATTTCCTCCAGTTAGAGAGTTTTTACCAGTGTAGTATGTTCCAAGATGCACGTTGTTTGTGTCACCAGTGATGTCATCAGACCAATGTATGTGTACCATGAAGGATCACCGATAGTTTCTGGAGATGCATTATAAGCCGAAATTTGCCTTGAGGATGATGTGGCACTTTTACCACTAGTTGTGGTTCCAGGAATGAAGTAATGCTCAAATCTATGCTAACATGAACCAATTGTATACCATGTCTTTCTGCATAGATGACACACCATCCTATTTCTCAAGTTGCCTCTACCACCCCTGCCTTCTGAATCTTTTACCTTAGAGGTTCCAGTTCTACTTCTCAACCTTTTCCTCCAGCGTGAAACCGATTTGCATTGATCCCACCTGGTTTATGGGCATATACTTTCCCAGTCTGTTGTGTCACATTTGCAAATGGTTGCACAACACTTTTAGAGTGAGATAGAGAATAAAACATGGCAATTAGTGTCTGTGATTGGAGTAGAACGTATGATGAGTTTTCTACTAATACAAAAAAAGTTGTATTCCAAAAACAGGCAATTAGTGTATCAACAGATCATGAAATAAGAGAAAAAGTGAAGTCCATTCGGACCATGATCCGGTCCATGGATGATGGGGAGACGAGCATCTCCGCCTACGACACCGCATGGGTTGCAATGGTGGAGGATTTGAAGGAAATGAAGGTCCTCATTTTCCATCATGCTTGGAATGGATTGCTGACAATCAACATGCAGATGGTTCTTGGGGAGAGATCGAAATGTTTTCTGCTCATGACCGGTTACTCAACACTTTGGCCTGTGTTGTTGCATTGAAAACATGGAACATGCATCCCGACAAAACCCAAAAAGGTTGTTTGTTAATTAATGTTAGTTTCCTAATTAAATTTATTTAATATACTTAATTGTCTGACCTTGTAATTAATTAAATTGTCTTGATCAGGACTATTATTCATTAGATATAATATTCACAAGCTTGATGATGAGAATGCTGAGCACATGCCCATGGGTTTTGAAGTTGTATTTCCTTCCCTCATTGAAATTGCTAGAAATTTAGGCATTGAGATTTCAGATGATTCTTCTATTCTACAAGACATATATGATCGAAGAAATCTGAAGTTGACAAGGTAATTAATTAAGAAGGTTAAATTAATTATATGACCATTGTTTGATAATCTTTTTTTAAAAAAAGAAAAAGAGCTAATTAAATTGATTATATATTGAATGTATTGTTGTTGCAAACAGGATTCCAAAAGAAATGATGCATAAAGTGCCCACCACATTACTCTACAGCTTAGAAGGAATGCCAAATCTAGACTGGACAATGTTGCTAAAACTTAAGAATTCAGATGGTTCTTTTCTTTTTTCTCCATCTTCCACAGCATTTGCCCTTATGCAGACTAAAGACCATAGCAGCCTTCAATATCTTGCTAGAATTGTTGAAAGATTCAATGGTGCAGGTAAAATAAATTAAAATGTTGTCAATAATTGCACAAGAAATTATTATTCTTATACAATATAACTATTGAAGTTGATTATGTATTTTTGCTAATATGATTATTATGTCTTCTGTAGTTCCAAATACCTATCCTATCGACATGTTTGAACACATTTGGGCTGTTGATCGTCTTCAGAGACTAGGAATTTCCCGATATTTTGTGATGGAGATCCAAGAATGTGTCAACTATGTTTACAGGTACCATTTAATTTCGTGAAAGATACTTGTTTGTCAATCGATGTTGTAGTAATTATTCATTATTTTCGTTCGTTTGTACAACCTTACCACACAAATATATGTTTTCTAGGCATTGGACAAATGAAGGTATTAGTTGGGCAAGGAATTCCCGAGTTCACGACGTCGATGATACAGCTATGGGTTTTAGGATTCTAAGACTGCATGGACACAAAGTGTCTGCAGGTTAGGGTTTAATTTAAACTATTATTTTCTTGTCAAAAAAAAAAAAAAAAAACCTATATTTAAGTCACATTGAAATTAAAATGCATAAAACTAAACTACTGTAAGGAAGATAAAAACTAGTACATATTTGTAAACTGATCGATTGCCTAGGCCAAAAATAATTACAATGCCCTCACACTTTTTCGATATGAAGAAATAAAAACGATTAAACAGAAAATTGAAAAGTATTTAATTTTGATAATACATACGTATATATATATATATTTGCTTTATACTAAGTGAAAAAAAAGTGGTATGTAGAAAGGCTAACGCATCTCATGTTTCATGTGGTTTCTTTCCAAGATGTTTTCCAACACTTCAAGAATGGTGATGAATTCTATTGCTTCATCGGACAGACAAATCAGGCAGTCACCGGAATGTATAATCTTTATAGAGCTTCACAAGTGATGTTTCCCGGAGAGACGGTACTTTCAGATGCTAAAAAATTCTCATCTAATTTCTTACAAGAAAAACAAGCAAATAATGAGCTCGTCGATAAATGGATAATCACAAAAGATTTGCCTGGTGAGGTATGCACTTGAATTTAAATATACCATCCCCTATAATATATAATATAAAGTGAAATGTTACAATTACAATTATTTTGTCACTTTCGGTGTATTTATACTACTACTCTCTATCACATTTTAAATATTCCTATTTACTTTTTTTAGACATCCTAAAATGAATGTTCAGTTTGTGTATTAATTGATATCTTTCTTTAAATGTCCTTGCACATTAAAATTATTTACAATATAACGAGTGTATGATGAGACGCTTTAATTTAAAAAGCCATTTATATATAAGGGTATATGTGAGAAATTATTGCATCGATTAATTAGATTCAGAAACACTAATTACATTTTTCAAAGACATTGTGAAAAGTTTTTTTTTTTTTTTTTGAAAAGGACATTGTGAAAAGTTAATCATTGTTCATTGATCTTCATAATCCGACCAGATAAAAGTTGTGTCCATATATTATATTATGCATGCATATCTAATCTGGTATTATAAAATGACATAATTAACAGGTAGGATACGCTTTAGATGTTCCATGGTATGCTTCTTTACCTCGGGTGGAGACAAGGTTTTTTTTGGAACAATATGGTGGTGATGATGATATATGGATTGGAAAGACATTGTACAAGTAAGTTTTTGTTTTTTGTTTTTTGTTTTTTTTTATAGGTATTGTACAGCTAAGTTCTTCTTACTATTAAAAGTGGCGGATCCAGAAATTAAGTTCAGTGGGGTCCGTAAATCTTGTTTAAGATAAATATTTTTTTTATGGGGTCCGAAATATTTTTCTATATGTAAAAATATAGTGTTTTTCTTATTTTAACGGGTTCATGGACCCCATTATGTATAGTGTGGATCCGCCTATGACTATTCATGTATATTTTCTTGAGGAAAATATGTATGTCAAGGCTTAAATGTTTTGTTTCCAATTTGAAAATGGAAATTTATGCAAATACTAGAGGCTGTATCATAAATCAAGTAAAAATGATACAGGTACCGACTTGGTCAAAATTCATGCATTTGATGCGTACATATATATATCTAATTATTTATTTCCTGTTAATTGTTTACATTTTCAGGATGCCATATGTGAACAACAATATTTACCTTGAGCTTGGAAAATTAGACTATAATAAATGTCAAGCATTGCATCAATTAGAGTGGAGAAGCCTCCAGCGGTAATTTGTTTTTTTAGCCCCCCTTTCTTTCAATTATTAAAAGAATCATTTTGTTGATTATTATTACTGATCATATATATCTATATATAGGTGGTACGTGGAATGTGGTATTGGGGAGTTGGTGTTGAGTGAGAGAAGCCTTCTGGAAGCTTATTTTTTGGCGGCAGCCACCGCTTTCGAACCGGAGAAGTCAACGGACCGCCTTTCCTGGGCCAAAACAGCTGCCCTCATCCAGGCAATAAAACATAGTCGTCATAGCGACCGAGAAGAATACATCAATGGTGTAAGGTAGTTATTCATACGTAAAAATCCATCTACCTGTTATTAAAAGTTATCCTCAATGGATGCTTTATTTTGGTGGATTAATTACTGACAATATTTCATATTTTCAATATGTCAAGTTTATTGAGTGTTCACTGATATAATCATTTTTCTATATAGAGAAGACTAGCTTCCAACACTATATATCCGTAATGAAGTAGGAAAGTTTCCGTAAAGCTTCTTCAATGGCTGAATTTGGAACATACCAATGATACAGTTGAAATAACGTTATGTTTCCCTAACATTATTATATATGTGCAGAAACAAACCCATGCAAAGGCTTTCCAAGACACTATATAGAACAATAAATCAGCTCTCCCTGGATGTTGCAGCAGTGCACGGTACAGACATTCATCAATCATTGACTCAAGCTGTGAGTAATAAATCTTCTTGTTTAATTGTGATATGCGGTATTCATTTCAGTCACAATATTAGTTATTTCGCAATGTGAATCATTGTGTCAGCTTTTCGATTATTTTTTCGTATTAGTCCTCGTTGAAGAAGTTATATATATGTGAAGGCATCTGATTAATTATGATTATGCAAACACAGTGGGAAAGTTGGTTGCTAACACTACAAGTTGAAGGAGAAGTTGGCCAAGGAGAAGCTGAGCTAATAGTGCGTACACTGTATTTATGCGGCGGCCACAACCAAACCTTAATGTCTCATCCCAAGTATCTACACCTTCTGGATGTCACGGCTCGAGTTTGCCTACAAATTCGTCAACTTCAATACCAAGAGGTTTCTATCATTCATGTTGCCTTATTCTTATCCTCTTCTCATCAAAATTGAAATGTTAGTTGTTGTCAATGAAATTTCTAACGTTTTTCATGATTAGGTACGAGACACAGAGAGTCGTGGACGACGATCTACCACGAGTCAAGTGGAAAGCAACATGTCGATAAATATGGAGATGCAGGAGCTGGTGAAATTAGTGCTCACAAAGTCTGCAAATGATATAGATTCTGATATTAAGCACATTTTTCTTTCTGTGGCAAAAAGTTTCTATTACAAGGCACATTGTAAATTGAGTACCTTAAATCTTCATATTTCTAAAGTGCTCTTCGAAAGTGTAATTTGATTTATGAAGAGTATTCACTCGATATGATGGAGACTTTGGTTGAATAATTGTTTATGTCATGCTGTTAAATCAGTGATTTACTTAAGAACTAATAAGTATAGTCCATGTATTTATATGATCGAGTGACACGACACAAATACTGTATAAGCTCGTAGTGTTTGATTGCTTACAAATAAACATCTATGATGTGATTAACTATTCATGTATGTCGCATATCTTGATCTATGTGCTTGATGCTATATCTATTATTATATTATGATATTAATGTTTGATACTAATGCCTCCGAAGTCTATGATTTGCAGTAATGGCAAAAACTTATTGTTTAAATTTACATGTTTATATCATTAGGAATGTTATGGTGGTTATTGTAATATTGTGTGGTGATAATGTTACAATATAGGAAGTGCTAAGTGTAAGCTGCTCCGCTCAGCATAGACAAACAGCTGAGTGTTCTTGGCTGTTCGACAATGACTTGGCAGAGTGCTGAGGATTGACATGATGCATCAGGATGTGTTCATATACTTTGTAGTTAGAACGATTATTCTGTTGTAATTGCCATGTAACTTCTATTAATTGATTCATGTGGTATATGATACTATAAATACTCCATGATCAGCATCACTGCATACTAACTATGTTATTATCTTTGAGTAATAATACTTTCGCATTTTATTTTGTTGTGTTCCTTAAGTTTCACAACTATCGAGCATGAAATTTGAGAGTTTCAATTGCTTTTCTGTGTTTTTACTCTTATTTTTGGAGAAACATAAGAGTTTTCTTCATCTTTTATGTGTCTTGCACAATTTCTTGAGAGAAATATGTGTTAATAGTAAGTTCTTGATCGTTTTCTGATCATTTTTGGTATAATCTGGTGAGGATTTCATGTTTTTGACAGCCATGGAAGCAAAGAAACAAGAGTTAAGCCCTTCCAGGACATTTTATGATCATCGATCATCCAAATCAGAAATCATCCTTGGTGCTGGTGCAGCCATTGATGAATGACAACAATTAGAATCCATGGAAGTTTGACTTCGTAGACGGCACTATAAAGAGGCCATAAGCAGATTCAATAGATTTTCATGCTTGGAGACAATGTGACACTATGGTGAGATCTTGGATTTTGAATTCTATTGAAAAAACCATTGCACAACGTTTAATAAACTTCAAAAGTGCCCATAGTTTGGAAGAATCTTGCTGATAGGTTTTCTAATGTTGATGCATTAAGAATTTCTTATCTTCTTGAGAAGATGCATGTGTTGAAGCAGGGTGTTACTCCGTGAATCTGTCAATTCATGGTAAAACTCGGTATGTCTATCATTCACAATATGTCATTACATTTATACAACCTTAGCTTGAGATTTGGACTTCCAAGAATCGCGCCTAATCAATCGTAATCCTCTAATTATGTCTAATCAATATTAATACACAATAGTTGTAATAAATGTGTTCCTATTTGAGAGGATCTCTCGCAATACTCCCTTAGTTGGAGCGTGGAGGTCTCGAATGCCCAACATGTGGAGAAACGTCTTGAATTGTGCTCTTCCCAACGCTTTGGTGAAGATATCAGCTAGCTGAAAAGTAGTAAGAACATATGACGGACATATCAAACCAGTAGTGACCGCATCGCGGACAAAATGACAATCAACTTCAATGTGTTTTGTACGTTCGTGGAAAACCGAATTCTGAGCAATAAACAATGCCGACTGACTATCATAATACAATCGGATACCCGGTGGATGAGAGACACCCAAGTCATGAAGGAGTTGTTAGAGCCATTTGAGCTCACACACGATAGCCTCTATGGAACGTTACTCGGCTTCAGCCAAAGAACGTGACACCGGTTGCTACTTTTTAGTTTTCCAGGAGACGGGTGAGTGGCCAAGCAACACAAAACACCCAGTCAAGGAGTGCCGAGTAATGGGGCAGCTCGCCCAATCCGAATCACACAAACCGGTCAAAGTGAGGTCACTAGTGGCAATGAGGAAGATGCCTTGGCTCGGGCTCTTCTTTACATAACAAACAACGTGCGGTGCGGCGTCCCAATGTTTTGTCTGAGGAGCCTGCATGAAATGGGACAATATATGAATGGAGTAAGCAAGGTCGGGGCACATGACCGACAAGTAAATCAAACGACCAATAAGCCATTGGTAGGGATCTGGATCCGCAAGGAGTGGACTCGTAGCCAGGGCCAAGCCATGATTTTGTGCCATAGGAAAGGTTGCTGGTTTAGCTCCCAACAACCCAATTTCAAAAATGATTTCAAGAGCGCACTTCCGTTGACAAAGAAAGAAAACCGTGGATTTACACGCCACCTCAAGACCAAGAAAGTATTTCAGCAAACCTTGGTCCTTCATGTGAAAACACCGGCTAGGATAAGTTTTGAATGCGGCAACGGCAATCATGTCATTACCTGTAAAAATTAGGCCATCAACGTAAACCAACACATAAATCCGAGTCGGACCTTGGTTCAAGCTAAATAGTGAATAATCTGAATATGACCGAACAAAGCCATAGTGTCTCGGAGCAACGGATAATTTTGCGAACCAGTACCGGGGAGCCTGTTTCAAATCATACAACGATTTCTTCAACTTGCACACCAGTTAGAACATGAATTACGAAATCCCGGAGGAATTTTAATGTAGACAACTTCACTCAAATATCCATGTAGAAAAGCATTATACACATCCATCTAATGAACTTCCCAACGTCGGGCAGCCGCAACCACAAGGAATACTCGAACAATGACCATCTTTGCTACACAGGGGAACGTCTCATGGTAATCAATGCCGGCTGTCTGATGATTACCATATATCACAAGACGTGCTTTAAGCCTTTTCACTCTACCGTCGGACCTGTATTTGATTTTATATGTCCACTGACTTCCGAGAGCTTTCTTCCCGGGTGGAAGAGGTTTTAGGGCCCAAGTCTCATTCTTCTCGAGAGCACGAATCTCATGGAGCATCGCATCACGCCAACCCGGATCTTTGACCTCTTCTTTAAAAAAATTCGGTTCATGACCCGATGTTACTGCTGCAAGAAACTGTTTTTGTTGCACAAAAAAACGATCATAATTCACATAATACGTTACATGATAAGGCGTACCTGAGGAAGATGAAGCAGCCAATGAGCTTTCAGATGGACTCATTTTCTGTACAGTATGAGTAACAAAATCATGATATCGAGTTGAGGGAATTTTAGCTCGGTTTTCACGGCCCAACTCCTTGTTAGTTTGAGAAGTGGGTGCTTCAATCATATCATCATATGTATCATCAGGGGACGTGTCATGAGAAGGTACACGTCACTAACCCCCCCTCACTCAGCCCCCCATTCACTTGGCCCCATCGACACATATTTCACACTCATTAGGCATCTCATCTTCACTCCAAGACCCATCATCTTCGGTAATAACCAACGGTTTTTCTTGTTCCTGAGAATCCGTTACAAAAGGAAATTCAGTTTCATAAAAATGAACGTCACGCGACACAAAATACTCATGAGTTTCCAGGTCATATAATTTCCAACCGTTTTTTCCGAACGGTAGCCAACAAACACATATTTTCGACTCATACTAGCAAATTTTTCGCCCTTATGGTGCTGATCGTGGGCATAGAAAAGACAACCAAACACACGAAGGGTATCATAGGACGAGATGTTTCCAAATAATATTTCATACAGAGTTTTGAATTTAAGCAATGTGGTGGGCGTCCTATTAATTAGGTGACAAGCAGCAAAAACGTATTCTCCCCAAAACTTAATCGGTAAATGTCCCTGAATATGGTACGCCCTTGCCACATTTAATATATGTTGATGTTTCCTTTCAACCCTACCATTTTGTTGCGCAGTACCAACACAAGACGTTTCAAAGACGATCCCATTAGTTTGAAAATAATTGCGTAGACAATTAAATTTAGTTTCGTTATCACTTCACACTCGTTTAATTACTTGGTGAAGTTGACGTGAAACCATAGCAACGAAATCACGAAACATAGACTCGACCTTCAATTTGGAACATAATCAATAAACCCACACTCTTCGGGAATAGTCATCAACAATCGTCAAAAAATAGGTAGCCCCACAAGAATAGCGAGTCTTGTAAGGGCCCCACATATCCACATGAATGAGTTCAAAAATTCTACTAGTATGACTCGAACTAACATGAAAACTAGATCGTGGCTGTTTTGTGTGAGGACACACATCACAAGACTTATTATTTTTCCTACTAAGCTTACTTTCAATTGGAATGATCTGTAATATTTTTCAGACGGATGTCCCATTCGTTGATTCCACAGCTCAAACGACGAACCCTCATTCACTGCCAATACCTTCACTAGAGGAACACCACGGAAAAATATAGTCCATCCAATCGCTCACCCGCTTCAATCACCATCATCGTCAGTTGGTCATGTATAACGCAAACATTATAAGTGAATTGTACAACACAATTGGAATCGTCTATTAACTGAGTCACAGAAAGTAAACAGTAGGTTAGTTGCGGAACATGTAAAACATGTTTAAGTAATAATCTGCCTGGCAAAACAACATTCCCTGCTTTGAGTTGCCAATGTCGAGTTTCCATCCAGCAATCCTACCGGACATTGTTTCACATTCTTAACATTTCGCAAAAGAGACAAATCGTGGGTCACATGATTTGAAGCCCCGGTATCAATAATCCAAGTAGAATTAGTGCTCTTACGACAAGCAATCCTTTGTTTTTGTATGACTTTAAAACCGAACCAGTTGTTGCAATTGGACCGGCGTTAAACCCGCAACAGCTTCTACATCACCCGGCGAGTGCCATTGAGTGCTGATCCTAGTCCTCTTCCTCGGCCCACCTATTTTATTGGCTCGAACAAGTGCTGATCCTAGTCCTCTTCCACATCTAGTCCGACCTCCACCAGCTCTAACCAATCGGCCTCCACCATGCCCCGGCCCTTTGACACCACGAGGCCTGTCTCCCCACCAATCAGGATATCAATGGATTTGAAAGTAGGTGGATTCGTCATGGACCTCTTTGCTGCAATGAGTACACCATTTGTCACTGTTATCCACAACCGGAGTCTTTCCATGAGCATTGGGCTGAATGGAGAAGGCCACGACGCTGTCTCTTTCTTCTTTGGAGGGAGAAAAATCTCCCTAATGAAGTCGTTCAACCTGAACAGCTTGTTGGTAAGCTTTATCCACGGATGGAAGCAGTTCGAGTCCAAATAAATGGGTTCAAATCGACCCATAGGCAGCGTCAAGTCCGAGAAGGAAGTGGTGAAGGTGATTTGTCTCCCGCAACTTCTCTACCTTCATAACAATGGCACATTTGTAGCTTCCACGTGCACAGGTCGGCACCTTTTCATAAGTGTTCAAATCGTCCTAGATTTTCGATAAACGACCGAAATAATTTGCAACTGTTTCGGTCTTTCCTTGCTTACACTCGCCGAGGATGCCTTTAATCGACAAACCCTTGTTCCGCCCACCACACGGAACCAATCCTTCAAACTTTTCCATAATAAATGAGCATCGTCGTACTCACCAAGCGTAGAATGAATGTACGTTTGTTGAGAAATAGAGTTTATATTACTATATTCCTAGTTATATTTATTATTATTATTATTATTATTATTATTATTATTATTATTATTATTATTATTATTATTATTATTATTATTATTATTATTATTATTATTATGTGTGTACCAAGTTTCCGAGCAAGTATATATTGTACTCATGACAACAATTCATTTAATGAAACAATTAATGAAGTATTCTCAATACCCTAATTTCTATTTTGGTAGCAGAGCCCTATTGATGGCTGTCATGAGTACCAACACACCACTCACTCTGGTAACAGGAGAACCGCCCATCACTCAACAAACAACGGTCTTAGGAACAAGCACCATCAATTTTCCTTCTCCCGGTCAACCATCAATTCCCACTTTCACTCGCAACCCAATTTCTCCATACCAATTCAGTCCACCGCTGTCTTTCGCTCCTCCTCCGACAAACCTATCTACACCACCGTTTGGAGAAAATCTGAATCAATCATTCACTGTGAAGCTAGATCGAACAACTACCTACTGTGGCGATATTCGATTCTTCCAGTCATCATATGATACAAGTTGGACGGACATCTCATTGGCACAAAACCACCACCGCCATAACGTATTCCAGTTCCTGTTTCCGGCTCAAATCTAATTACCTAGCTAAACCCTAACATCGAAGAATGGAGCTCTACAGATCAATTGCTTCTCGGTTGGTTATTGGGATCCATGACCGAATAGGCGGTTCTTGAGGTGGTAGGTTGCTCCACCGCCGCGGAAGTTTGGACAACCCTTGAGATACTCTTCAATTTCCTGGTGAATCTCGTATTTTGGAATTTAAGGAGTGCCTCACAAAATCAACCAAAGGCTCAAAGAGCATGACCGATTTCCTTGCTCAGATGAAAGGGTATTCCGATGGGTTAGCGGTGTCCGGTTATCCAATCACCTCTTCCGAGCTAATACTTGCAACCCTAGGTGGACTTGCCAAGGAATATGAAGCCGCTATCGTCGGCATAACCTCTAGGGTTGCCTCTCTGTCTTGGCCAGAGATTCAAGCTCAACTTCTAACCCATGAGTATCTTGTGGCGATTTCATCCTACTTCCTCTCTAGATCTATCTGGTGCCTCCGCAAATGCAGCCATGATTAAGCGATCGATGGTAGATTCCAATCAAGAGATCAGCAAGGGTTTACCAATCAAGGATGAGGCGGAAACTATCGGGGTAACTACAGAGGAGGAAGGTCTCGAGGGAGAGGAGGAAGAGGACCATATAACCCAAGGCCTTATAATCCTAATCACAACAATCCTGGTAATGGTCCAAAACCAACTTATCACATTTGTAACAGAGTTGGTCATATTGATGCCTCGTGCTATTACAGGTACATTGGAGGAAACAACAATTATAGGCACAATTCTGGATAAGGTTTCTCTAGTCGGACAAATGGGGGTCAAGCAGCTGCTTACCTAGCCTCTCCTAAAGTAGTAAATGTTTCCGGTTGGTACATGGATAGCGGAGCATCCAACCATGTTACCTCAGATTTGAACAATCTGTGCTTGAGGTCAGAATATTATGGAAATGATGCCCTGGCAATAGGTAATGGTGATAAGCCTTTTATTTCTCATATTGGTCAATCTTTATTGAATATACCTCACACAGAACTCAAACTCAATCATACCCCTTATGTCCATTCTATTTCCAAAATCTCATTAGTGTTTCTAAGCTAGCTGCTGATAATTCTATTCTTTGTGATTTTAACCGTTCTAAATGTTATGTCAATGATCAAATTACCAAGGAAGTTCTTACGGATGGAACCCTTAAAGTCGGTCTCTATCGACTTCTCAGCCTGCCTCATCTCAGTTCATCATGCATGTGTCCACACAATCCAATTCCATTCAATCCATGCTATCTATCAAGTCTCCAGTCAATAAAGTTCAGAGTTGCAATTCTTCCTACCATCTCGTTAATCCTAAGTCTAGTATTAGACAGTCCTTAGATCCTTGTGTCCTGTCTCTTGTTAAAGTTAATGTTGATGATAATGATGTTAATGTTTGGCATAGACGTTTGAGGCATCCCTCTATCAAAGTTTTAGATCAAGTTCTTCAAAGTTGTAGATCTTCTATTGCTAAAAAGTTAAAGTACTTGAATTTTTGTGAAGCTCGCAAATATGGAAAAGGCCATGCTTTTTCCTTTCATGTTTCTGAAAATTCTACCAGGAAAGTACTTGATCTTGTGCATCTTGATCTCTGGGATCCCGCCCCTGTCAGTTCTGTGAATGGTTATAGTTACTACATTCCGTATGTTGATGATTTTAGTCGATATTCTTGGATATATCCCTTAAAAGTTAAATATGATGCTTTTGATGTTTTTATCCACTTTAAAAGCCTAGTTGAAAAATAGTTTGAAACCTCTATCAAACAAATCCATTCTAACCGGGGAGGGGAGTTTAGATCCTTCTCAACCTTCTTAAGTCAGTAGGGCCTTAAGTTCAGCCATCCTTGTCCACACACACACCAACAGAATGCCCGTGTTGAAAGAAAACATAGACATGTCACAGAGACAGGTCTAACTCTTTTAGGAAAATCTTTCTTACCATTAAAATTCTGGTGGCACGGCTTTGACTACGGTACAGCCGTAATAAAACTTCTCCCCACTTCTGTTTTAGGGAACATGTCACCCTTTGAAAAAATCTTTAAAAGGAAGCCAAATTATTCTATGGTCAAAACATTTGGTTGTGCTTGTTACCCCTTTCTAAGGCCTTACAACAAACACAAATTCTAATACCACACCAAAACCTGTGTCTTGCTTGGCACAAGCAGACTACATAAAGGATATCTTTGTTCTTGAATCCACTGGCAGAATCTATATATCTCGGAGTGTTACCTTTGATGAGTCTGAATTTCCTTATGCAGACAAGAATTACGATTTCCATAAACCACAAGAAAGTACCATCATCACCTTCAATCCCTGGTTCACCATATCTCCTTCACAATCCTCCAGTTGTCTTGATCATACAGCCATGACTTCTCATTTACCTAATCATGAATCCAGTCCCGCTTTGCCTGACATGAATCCAGTCCTAGTTCAAATACAGAATCCAACTCCTCACTAGTTCCTACTTCATTTTCTGGTGAATCCTCACTATCTCCCTCTCCTTCACACTCACACAGAGTTTCTTCTCCTGCTCAATCACCTACCATCTTCCATTCTTCCTCTAACTCTTCTAGCACCAGTCCTTCAACTAATCCCACAGTTTCTCCTTCACATCACATACTTGATCCACCTCCTAATGCTCCCTCAATTGTTCCAACCCATCCTATGTAAACCAGGTCTAAAGATGGCATCTTCAGACCAAAAAAATTCTCTGCTCTAGCCAAAAAAACTTATCATCATTTGCCTGTTGAACATGAGTTGGCATCAGATGCATTAGCTGACTCTAAGTGGAAAGAAGCAATGGAAGACGAGTTTAGAGCACTTACTGTCAACAATACTTGGGTTCTTGTGCCACTAGTCTCAATCAGCATCTTGTGGGAAAAAGGTGGGTATTCAGAACTAAACTCAAACCTGATGGCAGCGTTTTAAAGTACAAGGCAAGGATGATGGCAGCCCGGTTGCAAACGCTGCTACAATAAGGGTTATTTTGGCCATAACAGCTGTCCAAAACTGGGATGTGAAGCATGTAGTTATTAACAATGTGTTCTTAAATGGAAGACTGACAGAAATTGTCTATATGCCACAGCTTGAGGGCTTTGTGGACCCTCGAAAACCTGATTATGTGTGTAAGCTGCAAAGGCCCTATATGATTGAGGCAAGCACCAAGGGCTTGGTTTGAAGAGCTAAAGTCTCAATTATTAAGCTGGGGGTTTAAACAATTTGTTTCTGATTACTCACTATTTCTTTTCAACAAGAATAATATATGCATGTATGTACTTGTATACATTGATGACTTTTTAATTACATGGAATAGTGCAACAGCAATTCAGAGATTCATTAGCTTGCTGAACTCAAAGTTCCCTCTCAAAGATTTGGGCAACTTGAGTCATTTCCTTGGCATAAAGGCATTTAGAGATGAAGGAGGGATAATCTTAACCCAAAAACAATATGCCGCCCATATCCTTGAAAATTTTGGCATGAGCAATGTAAAACCTTGCTTAACTCATATGACAACCGGGAAAACTATACTCCAGATCAAGGCACACCCATGAAAAATCCAATTGTACAGGAAGGCAATCGGTGCACTGCAATATTTAACCTTCACTAGACCGGATCTTGCATTTGTAGTGAATAGCTTAAGTCAATTTATGTACTCACTGTTGGTCCCTTGAAAAGGCTTTGGTTAAGTTTAGAGGGGGTGAATAAACTTAACACTTAAAACTTTTGGAGTTTGATACTTCATTCTGCGACACTCAATAGTCTTGATGTTGAGTTTACTGAATTTGTGCAGCGGAATTATATAAAAAATTAAGTCTTATCACTTGTTGTTAAATATGATACCAAGTATTAGATACTCAGTAGTGTATGTGTGTGATTCAGTTGCTAGATTCAGTAGATTGATGTGTTAGATAAACTAAGTACATAATATAAATGCAGAAAGTAAGTAGGCAGATTTTATAGTGGTTCCAGGTGGTGTAATCCTGTCAGTCCACTCTTCTCCTGTGATGTTGGAGGTAATTCACTAGAGATTCTTGATTTAGCTGTTACAAAAATCCTTAAGTTGCTTGTCCTTCACCAATAACTATGGCTTCACAAACTGAACACTTGGAACAGGTAGGATTGCTGCTCCAAAGTCTTCCATTGGTCCTTGAAGGGTAGGATTGCCTCTTTACCAGCTCCACCACAAACAACAGTCTTTCACACCCAAAGATGCTTCACTGTCTTCAGTAGATTTCTTGTAAAAGAAAGATTGAATCAAGTAAGTGATTCAGCTTTCAGCATCTTGATCAAGATGATATGATCAGCAGCTTGAATGCAGATTACACTTGAAGAAGTTTACTGGATCAGTAGCCTTATGCTCAGTAGGGTCAACAGGGTGTTTTTCTTGATCAGAAATCGAAGCTCAGGATTATCTGTATTTTTCTCTTGATATTCAACACTTGTATCTGAATTAGGAGTCCTCTATTTATAGGTAGGAATCCTTGTGACTTATGTTTGAAATTCAAACATAGCCGTTTCAGATTTGTCCCATTTGAATTGCTTTCTGTCACTGTTCATAGGACTGACACTGTCAGAATGCTTTTTGACAGTCTACAGTCTGTCCACACTTTGACTTGTATCTATTGGATAAAGGTCTGAATCTTTCCAACGTCCATTTGATCTTAACCATTGATTTGTTTGATAAAACAGAGGTTGTTAGCTGTCCCTTTCTTTGTAATCTTCCAATGTAGCCTTTGATTAAATCGAAATATGTGTCCAGCAGGTTCACGAGAACATAAGTCTGCCGATATACACATCGATAAGCTTATCCTTATTATGCTGTGTTTAAAAACACTTGACTTACTATCTTTTATCTAAATTTTATTTATGAAGTTAGATTACACCTTTTTGCATATAACTAAGTTCCAATCACCATTTATCTTGTGGAACTTAGACCTTGTACACAAGGTATATGTAATCAGTTTAGGTCATCACAGACTTCCCTAAATTCTGATTCCATATCCTTGACTTTAATTACTAAGTTTGATCCCTTAGACTTCAATAACTGAGTTTGAGCCCTCAGCCTTCAGTCTTCAGTAGGTTCCTGACTAGTCTACTGACTCAACTACCCTTCTGATCTAGACTAGTCTGCTGATGTAAGTCAGCTGACCTTTTACAGTGCTTGTTTGATCAAACCTATACAAGATCAAACTCTAATAAAACTATACATTTGATCTAGACATCTTTTTGCCTTTGCTCTATAACAGCTAGTTTGGTACTCATCACTAAAACTTAAAAATAAGTCCAAAAATTTCCCCCTTTTTGGTGATGATGCCAATACCCTCCTAACAGCAAAGCAAAAAGATTAAAAACGAAAATAGAATAAACTTAGTCAATTTTCATTATAATAAGTTGTTCAACAGTATTACAGTCTAGATACAACAAATGATAAAACAGATAAAGTATGCTGATCTACTGTCTTCTTTCTCTTTCTTCCCTTGCCTTTTCTGCTTGTTCTTGATAGGCTCTTATCTCTCTGATCATTTCTCTCATCCATTCATTTTCAATCGAGAGAAATCAATATGAGGATTAACTTGTTTCCACCAATGCCATGCTTCAGGTAAAGTAAGGTTGATTTGATGTACTCTAAAGCCTAAACGCATGTATACTTCCTTGAATTCATTAAGTGACTCCTTTGCATTGGTAGTAGGTAAACTCCTTCCACCTCTACCACCTCTTCCACCTTTACCACCTCTGTGTGCAGCCCTCATGGCTTTAACCCTTTCTTCCCAAAACTTGAGTCCAAGAAAAGAATTGAGTCCCTCATGAAAACCTTTATCATGATAAGGTCTTTTTTTTGCTGTTGTAGACCTTTTTGTATTCTCTGAGAAGATCATCAATAAGTGGAAGTCTGCCAGGTGCAGGCTCCCTAAAAGAATTAGTGTCATCTTCCCATCTTTTCTTAGCAAAGATTCTGGCAGCCTCTTTTGCTACTGCTATTTGGCTCTCTTCCCCCTTATTGACATCATCAACAAAACGGGACAGCAGGCCATGTACACTCTCCTGTGTGAGCACTAGGTTGTTCAATTGACCCTCCATAATTTCAGTCCTAGTGTCAACAGCTGTGATCCTTCCTTGCAATGTTTGCTCCAGTAGAGTTATCCTCTCGGTGATTTTAGGATCCAGTACAGCAGGTTGAAGTGTTCCAGCAGATTCAGCCACAGCAGGCTTAGGTGTCTCAGAAAGCTTATCAAGTTTCTCGTGAATGGATGCAAATTGTTCTTTCAGAAACTTGTCGTTCAGTGTATTTCCTTGCTTGATCCCCTTTACATCCAGATCAAGGTCAGCAAGAGCATACTGAGTGGAGGTTATATTGGATGCAACAGTTTTAGTGGTTCTTCCTCTATTCTCCACTAAATTCATTAAGTCTTCAAATCTCTGCTCTTGCCTGTCAAGTTGAGTTCTTAAATTTGCAATGTCAATTCTGACAGTCCTCAACTCATCCAAAACATGTGCTGGTACCCCACCAGCCATTCCTCCATCAGCAGGCTCTTCTACATTGTACTGTTGCCTCTGTCTGCTGATAACCAAGTAGCTCATATCCCTTCCAGCAGGGTTAGGTCCTTGGAATTCCTCCAGATTAGGATCAAGAGCAGGTTCTTCAAAAACTGGTACAAATGCCTATTGAGGTTCATCATTAATAGGTTCTTCCTCAGGCACTTGAAACTCCTCATCACTGTAGTCATAGTCCATGTCTCGGATTTTATCTAATGAAAAATAAACAATTAATAAAAATAATCCGGTTTACCCCAAGTACAGGGATCGTAGTATAGCGATTACAACCGGAGTCGAATCACAGGGAATCGAGGTTGGTCTAGTTCTTAATTTTTCTAAAGGTTTGTCACGAAAAACACAAAACAAAGCTAAAACGAATACAATAAACTGGACAGAGGGTTGTCAATCCAAAGCCAGGAAATATGATTACGAACCTAAAATAACTAATTCTATTCTATAAACTAAAACGAAAATAAAATTCTAAGCTAGCAACGAAGAACAAGGCACAATGATTCTTTCAATTAAGTGAACGAGGAACAAGCAATGATCCACCTATCTCGCAACTCTCAATTTCTACCCTAGATCGTTTAGTGAAGATTTAATAAAGATGTGGTTCACCTATCAAAGGTATGAATTTCTACTCTCATAGATAATTCGCCTATTAATCTTTCATCTCTCGATCTTAAAGATTAACGCTTCCATAACAAAGGTGTAAGATTTCTCAATCTAGCAACCTAGAAATTTAACCTAGCAACTCTCGTTATTTTTAGGTTAAAAATCCCATCTTTACTACGGTGATCTAGGTCTAACAATGATTTTCATCAAACGTTAAACATCACAAAGCAACCATCTCTCGATATAAATTGCAAAATCAATACAAAACGTAATAAAGAAACAACTTTCAATAAAAACTCACAAAACCAAATCCAAAGTCGAAATCAAAACGCTGCTGAGAATTGGCTTCACAAAGCTCGTTCTAGGCTTAGCCTTTAGCTCATCGTTGGAATACAAATCATATAAATAAAAAGAAGATAAAAAGATGTTTATGATGGTGGGAAAACGCAACTAGGGCGCCCCCAAGGGGCCTAGGGCGGCCAGGGATAAATTGTGTTGTTTCTAGGGTTGAAAAACGCGACTATAAATAGGTTTTTAAGTCGGCTACGCTGAAGTCGGCGGACTGGACGCCCGTTTAAAGGGGTGAACGCCCGTCTGGATTGTCGGACGCCCGTCCACTGTGCTGGATTTCTTTGAGTCGGGCCGAGCTGGATCAGACGCCCGTCCTATACATTTTCAAACGCTTGTTCACTAAAAATCTGAACATCCTGATCCAACTTCTCCTCCTGGACGCCAGTCCACTCTTCTGGACGCCCGTTTGGGTAAAAAAATCATGCTTTCCTGAATTGAGTAGCTCCAGTGGACGCCAGTCCATGCTTCTGGACGCCAGTCCAAGCTGAACAGAGATAAACGCGCATTTAGTTCTTCAAAGCTTCCTTATCTTCACTCCAAGTTCAATATGCATCTTTCTCCTTCTATTTAATCTTCAACAGAACATCGTTTAAGCTCCTTCATTGCCATGCAAGCGTACCTACAAGATAATCAAAGCGTGCAAAATGTAGAACCATATATATTGATGGAAAAATCATCGATAAAAACACGTAATAAGCTCGATTTTGCATTTAAACCAATTTCATATGCATTCTCTCAATAAATCCTTTAAACACTTACTTTTCTATAAAAAGTAATAAAACACGAAGGAAATTGCTACGAAATAATATCATATATATCGTAAAAATCACCGTTAACAACTCCCCCACACTTAGCTTTTGCTCGTCCCGAGCAAAACAAAACAAGACGACATAGGCTTACTCATGCAAAAATCCCATATTCCATATCACAACCGGTCGACTAGCATAAAAAACATACATCCCATGTAATAAACGATTACTCAAATGTGTAGTGTGTGCAAAGCCTTCTTCAACTTCCACTGGTTCCACACTTGACAATTAAAGTCAAGCTAACCAACCAATACCCATTAGAGACAGATAATGAATTACCCTGACTATACATACGCCCTGCAAAACTACTCATGTCATGACTAGAGTAATACATGTGTTTTCGAAATCTTTTCAGTCGTATCCAGAGGATACTCCCTACAACAAATACCTTGGCCTATACTGGGGATAAGGTAGGCGATAACTAAGTCTTTCACTTATTCATACCAAATTCCTTATGTAAGTTGATTTAATTTATCTTTCACATTTAAACACACATCAGAATGAGCTCTTGCCCGTCATAGCAGAATAGGACATTCGAGATATACCCTACCTTACTCAAATCATAAGGCAGCTTCTTCTGACTGTCGTGAGCTTTTGGTCATCATAGTGGTATAGGACATTCGTGATACGCCCTACCTCACTCCAATCATCGACCAGCTTCCGACACACCCAATTAATTCATTCTTTTTAAAACAACTTTTTCCAAAGCACAGTAGTTACGTTTCACTTATCACATTCAGGCTTCGGTATACTCACAATACTTCCTACTTTAATTCCAACTACGCACATATTACAATTTCCATGACATTAGCACTCAGCGAACGGTCTGATAACCAGAATCAAACATCATCGGTTTAAATGGGTACAGTTTCCTAAGTTCAGCTCGTCATCGAAGAGGCTTACGTGAAAAGAATTCGAGTAAAGGCTTATTTATCAAAGGTCTATGCTAAAATACTAGTCAACTGAGCACAAGTATGGGAATATAACAAGTAAGTAAGCCAAAATAAAATCATGCTCGGGACAATTTTTTTAAAAAAAATTTCAAAATAAATTCAATTTTTTTCACAAAAGATAAGCATAATAAACTGAGCACATAGGTACAAGCAATCCCTCCCCCACACTTAAATAACAACATGTCCTCATGTTGTGCGGAATAAGAAAAACTTAGCTGATTGTAGTTCGAATTTGGCAATTCTGGAAGTGGTCATGAGTCAGATCAAGAAACGCTTGAAGAAATCAGTAGACTGTGGACCATCCACCGGAAAACTGGCTTCATCTGAAAGCTCACAAGTGCTATCGCGAATATCCTGCACACTTGAAAAAAACAAAACAAGACGGACCTCGGGGGTAGGGGCACAAAAGATGATAGACAAGGCCTTA
Source organism: Gentiana dahurica var. dahurica (assembly GCA_024500145.1). Lineage (NCBI taxonomy): Eukaryota > Viridiplantae > Streptophyta > Magnoliopsida > Gentianales > Gentianaceae > Gentiana > Gentiana dahurica. The sequence goes on along the minus strand of CM044899.1, from coordinate 84,264,571 downwards.
TCATGGAACAAAGCATAAGCAATGCAAAAATTGACAAAAACCGAATCTATGTGAAAAGTAGTGCACAAATGTAACATCGGCAGGAAGGAAGGAATCACATGGATTTTTCAAATTCAGCTCATGCAAGTTACCTGGCCACAAAAACCAACACCAAAAACCTAGACGACACAAGACAAAACTAGCCCCCCTTATTCAACAAAAAACAAAATAATCCAAAATAATAAAAAAACTATTCTTATTATTGGGTTGACTCCCAACAAGCGCCTTTCTTTAGTGTCTTTGGCTAGACACACTTACGTCACTATCCATTATCAAGGAGGACTAAACCAAAGAAGGGCCTCCCTCTGCTTTTTCCTCCACATATCAGGGATATTCGCACGGATTCTAAGATATAGCATTGGAATCCTACAACCATGTCTTCTTAGAAAGTGATTAAACATTTCAGCGCTCAGGAAAGAAGTTTCATTCAACAACTTGTTGATTTCTTTATCAATGCTCATGACAAATCTAAGAGAATTATGGACTGTTAGAGGTGCAACATCTATGTACTCGGTATGATCAACATCAACATTGCTATTCAAGGACGGATAACTAACAGTATCAGATGACTTATGATCAAGAACAATAGCGTTACCTTCCTTTTCATCTTTTTCATGGCTCATTAATGTTGAATCTGGAATTATGGCACCATTTTCCTGTGAAGATGGTTCAGATTTCCATGTGGCTTCACTCTTGTGGATCTGGAGGCTTGAACCCTCAGCGGTCTTGGATAAATCATCACCAGAAACGTTCAGATCAAGACAATATGGGTTCTCAAAAGGATCACAGTTTACATCCCTACGACTCTCAACGTCGGCCTTCTGCTCAGGACTCGCCATCATCTCGGGTTCCCTTTCATATTCAATAACTTGGTGATCATGTGCAACTAATTCTCCTGAAGTCAGTTCCCTTGGGTCTAGAGTAGGATGCACCAGGTGTGCCATTTCTCCAGAAACTTCCTTTCTGCTCTCTATATATTTCTCTAACAAAGCTGCCATGTAAGACTCGGGTTCCGAGTGAGGGAACACTTGTTGATAATTGCTTTCTTCTTGATCCCACGGAGAATAAGGATAGTTACTCCTCCCACCATTGTATGTGGATGCATAGTTAGATTGAAGTGGATTCTCATAACTTGCATCATAATTGCTATTAGTATTCCATTGGTGGGGTGAATTACCTCCACTGCACTGAGCCTCATAATGGTTTCCACCACAATACGAACATCACACTTGAACGTTATTAAATCCATGTCCATAAGAATTCTCATCAGTTGAGGGTATACGAGCATCGGATCCAAAGACAGATGAATCCATTAAACTTGACACTTCTACTTTTGGGGGACCACTGAATTGAATGCCGGATCCTAAGTTCATGTCATTGTCCTCTTCTCTATCATAAGGAAGTGTGGGACCTAGGTCAATTCCTTGGTCTTGAGCCATTTGCCTGAGCCGTCTCTCAAGATTCTTGAGTGTCCTGTTTTGCTCCTCCAATTTAGCTTCAAGATCGTCCGATTGAGAGGGGCCTTGATAGTTCTGAAAGTTCTGTGGGAAAGATTGGCTAGACTGACTTTGAAACATAGGATCGGGACTGTTCTGATTGAACCATTGATTTTGATTGGAAAAATTGATATTTTGGTTCTGACTGAAGTTCGGGTTTTGATAGAAATTCGGATTCTGAGAATTGAAACCCTGATTCTGAAAACTGCTTTGGCCAGAGAACTGATTATTAAATCTCTGATACTGCTGGCCACAGGAAGCATTTACTTCAGCGTTCTGTCCACTCATAGGACAGAAACGAGCAGTGTGTCCCACATTGTCACAATTTTGACATGTGACTAGATTAAAATTTCCCTGATTATGGACAGTGTTAACTTGATACGCAGCAGGGGAAAGAAACTGACACTGGCCAACAGCATGGCCAGGTCGACAACATCTTCCACAGAACAGAACTTGTGAGTTCTGTGGAAAAGACGGGGTCTGATTCATAGGATTAAGCGACATTTGAAGAGCTGCCATCTGCTGTTTCAGCATGGCGATCTGATCTTGCATAATCCTAGTTGATGACATTTTTTTTGTTTTTTTTAAATTTTTTTTTAGAAAAGATAAAGAAACAGAAAAAGAAACGGAAACAGAAACAGAAACCTACCTACGAAAAATTTAAAACAGAAAACAAGAAAACAATAAAAGGGAGAAAAACGTGTTGAAAGCTTCTGAGCCCAAAATGGAAGGGAAAAGAGCAGATTTTGACCTTGAAAACGGTGCCGTCGGAACGAGCTTTCCGAATTGGGGTCCTGCGCGCCAAACCGACACCGGAGCCGAAAGTTACGGCCAAAATACTACAATGTGCCCTAACGATCCCTTTTATCCCAACTTATAACAGAAAATCAGAAAAATTAATAAACTAGACAACCGTACCGATTCCCCGGCAACGGCGCCAAAAACTTGTCTCGGATTTTATCTAATGAAAAATAAACAAGTAATAAAAATAATCCGGTTTACCCCAAGTGCAGGGATCGTAGTATAGCGATTACAACCGGAGTCGAATCATAGGGAATCGAGGTTGGTCTAGTTCTTAATTTTTCTAAAGGTTTGTCACGAAAAACACAAAACAAAGCTAAAACGAATACAATAAACTGGACAGAGGGTTGTCAATCCAAAGCCAGGAAATATGATTACGAACCTAAAATAACTAATTCTATTCTATAAACTAAAACGAAAATAAAATTCTAAGATAGCAACGAAGAACAAGGCACAATGATTCTTTCAATTAAGTTAACGAGGAACAAGCAATGATCCACCTATCTCGCAACTCTCAATTTCTACCCTAGATCTTTTAGTGAAGATTTAATAAAGATGTGGTTCACCTATCAAAGGTATGAATTTCTACTCTCGTAGATAATTCACCTATTAATCTTTCATCTCTCGATCTTAAAGATTAACGCTTTCATAACAAAGGTGTAAGATTTCTCAATCTAGCAACCTAGAAATTTATCCTAGCAACTCTCGTTATTTTTAGGTTAAAAATCCCATCTTTACTACGTTGATCTAGGTCTAACAACGATTTTCATCAAACGTTAAACATCACAAAGCAACCATCTCTCGATATAAATTGCAAAATCAATACAAAACGTAATAAAGAAACAACTTTAAATAAAAACTCACAAAACCAAATCCAAAGTCGAAATCAAAACGCTGCTGAGAATTGGCTTCTCAAAGCTCGTTCTAGGCTTAGCCTTTAGCTCATCGTTGGAATACAAATCATATAAATAAAAAGAAGATAAAAAGATGTTTATGATGGTGGGAAAACGCAGCTAGGGCGCCCCCAAGGGGCCTGGGGCGGCCAGGGATGAATTGTGTTGTTTCTAGGGTTGAAAAACGTGACTATAAATAGGTTTTTAAGTCGGCTACGCTGAAGTCGGCGGACTGGACGCCCGTTTAAAGGGGTGAACGCCCGTCCACTGTGCTGGATTTCTTCGAGTCGGGCCGAGCTGGATCAGACGCCCGTCCTATACATTTTCAAACGCTCGTTCACTAAAAATATGAACATCCTGATCCAACTTCTCCTCCTGGACGCCAGTCCACTCTTCTGGACGCCCGTTTGGGTAAAAAAATCATGCTTTCCTGAATTGAGTAGCTCCAGTGGACGCCAGTCCATGCTTCTGGACGCCAGTCCAAGCTGAACGGAGATATACGCGCGTTTAGTTCTTCAAAGCTTCCTTATCTTCACTCCAAGTTCAATATGCATCTTTCTCCTTCTATTTAATCTTCAACAGAACATCGTTTAAGTTCCTTCATTGCCATGCAAGCGTACCTACAAGATAATCAAAGCGTGCAAAATGTAGAACCATATATATTGATGGAAAAATCATCGATAAAAACACGTAATAAGCTCGATTTTGCATTTAAACCAATTTCATATGCATTCTCTCAATAAATCCTTTAAACACTTACTTTTCTATAAAAAGTAATAAAACACGAAGGAAATTGCTACGAAATAATATCATATATATTGTAAAAATCACCGTTAACAGTCCACCAGCTGCTCCTCCTCATCAATAACAGCAATCTGCTGACCATCTTTCCTTTCAGTGACCTTTCCTCCAGCAGGCTCCACTACAGCAGCCTGTTCTTCAAAAACAGCAGGGGTTTCCTCCAAACCCAAAGATAGTTCCAACCTTTGTCCAGGTGCTGTTTGACTCAGCAACCTGTACCTCATGTTCCAACCTTTTTCCAGGTGCTGTTTGTGCCTCAGCAACCTGTACCACCTGTTCCAACCTTTGTTCAGGTGCTGTTTGTGCCACAACAACCTGTACAGGGAATACATCCATATTATCTTTCTGAAATTCCCTAATGTCAGAAATCCTTCTTAGAAAATTTGCAGCCTTGGTTAGAGTGTCCTCAGTGTCAATCCAGTCTTGATATTGAATTGAATCCTCAGAACTGACATTAGTCTCACTATGATCAGTAACCCTTTCTTCATCTGAATCCACAGTCTGCTGATCATCAGTATGCTCAGCAGGTTCAACAACAAAAAAAGTGTCTATCTCACCAACCATCCTGTTTGCACCAATAGATATTCCCTCATTGATTTGTGCCTCCAGATCATCCATGGTGAGATTTTCCACATCCTCATCCATTTGTTCAGTCTGCTGGCCCTCAGCAGACCTACCAGCATCAGTGGACTGTTGCATACTTTGTTCATTCAATAAAGCAGTCCCACTGCTTCCTCCTGGACCAGAGGGATAATTACCTCCAGAATCAGATGATGATGATGAGTCATCATTGTCATCTCTTGGGTCCCTGAATGTGATACCCTCTTCCTTCTGTTGATCATCAAATAGATCCATCAGTCTTGATTGCAACAAAGAGGTATCAATCAGATCTAGCAAATTTTCCACTCCCAATTTTTCAAAAGCCCATTCTTCAAAATCTGTCATTGGTTCTGCAGCTGGCTTTTGTCTCTTGTAGAATCCAAATTTCCAATGGAAATAATCAGCCACTTCCTGGAGTTTAGGATCAACAAACTCCTCTTTCTTCTTCTTCTCATGTCTCTCAAATGGCATGGTTGGTTTTCTGGGAGCTGTTCCTTGCTGACCTCCAAAGGTCTCAACAAGTAAATTTAGAGTTTTTTCCACAGATGCTTCTAGGTCAGTAGGTTGCTCAGGTTGTATGTTAGTTCCTACTACCTTCATCTGTACTACACTTGGTTCCCCCTGACTTATATGCTCATCAGCAGGGTTAGCAACAGATTGCTCTTCCCCCTGAACCATTGCAGAACTTGCAGGGTATTGAACCAACTTTTCTACTTCCACAGCAGGTGTAGACTCAGTAGTTTGTTGTGGTTCTTCTACAAGTTGCTCAACAACTTGTGCAGATTCAGTAGGCTCAGCAGCCTTTGCAGAGGAGGATTCAGTAGCTTCTACAGCAGGCTCAGGGTTAGTAGTCTGCTATGATTCTCCAGCAGGTTGCTCAATAACAACCTCTACATCCTCAGTAGGCTTGATAATTGTTAAGGGCTCAGCCTCAATAGCCTCTCCTACTTCTTCTTCTTCTTCTTGTTGCCTTTGAGCCTCCAAAGTTTTCAATTGCTTCCCTTTGCCATGTTTCCTTTTCTTGGCAATCTCTTTCATTCTTTTGGATAGTTGTTCAGCTTCAATCTCAATAGACTTCCTCTTTCTACTGGCTTCCTTCTGTTGCTCCTTCAAGATTTCAGCAACAGTCTTCTTCTTTGCAACTACAGGGTCAGTAGCCTCAATTTCTAATGAACCCTCTGTAGACTCAGCAGTCTCTGCTGTTTGCTTTCTTGTCTTTCTAGGCTTTCACAATTCTGTAATTTTCCTTGTGTCAGCAGCCTTCCTCTTTTCAGTAACCTTCTTGGGTGCAACAGGCTTAACAACTTGCTTGACCTGCTCACCACCAGCATCATCATTTCCACCATCACCATTACTTTCAGTAGCCTCATCATCTACATCTTCATCATCATCCAGAACAGGGATAGGAGTAGCAACTTCTGGCTTGAATCTGGATTTGTTAATATTTTTAGATAAAATATCAGGTATCTGAAAATGATTCAGCAGGGTTTGAATCATTAGACCTAAAGGCTTGACCTTGGACTTCCTTGTACCATCTCTATCTTCAATACACACTTTCTTCATGTAGTGTATGAAGAATCCAGCCCAATCAAACTTCATACTTCTGCAAATGATGATCAGTAGGTCTATTTTTGGTCCAGACAGTGTATCTAGGCTTCCAACAAATCCCAAAATGGTTTTGGCAATCAATTTTCTCAGCAGGTTGTACTCATAACCAATATACTTCACATTAATGCCCAGATTTGAAGCAATTGAATCATCTGTCTTTATTGAATCCACAAACCTCATTCTTGGTAGATTCATTGCTTCTAGATTGGTGGGTGCATTGTTTCTAGATGCAAATTTAAATACCTCTCTCAGTAGGTCTGAAGATATTTCAATCTCTCTTCCATTAACAGTTGTAGTGAAGGCTTCTCTACCTTCATGTATGACAATGTTTCTCCAGAATTCCAACACATTGACATAAGAGATTCGTTCCAATCTTCTGTTTATAACACCTTCTAGCCCAACAAACCGTCTGATTCTTCGTCCAATATTAATGGCTAACTCAGTAGAGTTACAGTCAGTAACATATCCTCTTACACTCTGACTGGTTCCAATATGAACCTCATCCTTCTTTGCCATTGTTGTAAGAAAAAGATGAAGAAGATAGCTCTCAAATCTGTGTTCACACAGTGTATATGCAGAGAAAATCAATCTGAGTTTTTGAAAGTAGTCTCTGTGTATAGGTCTGTATATATAGATAGTTGTAGTTGTAACTGTCAGAGCACGTACAGTGGTATTAACAATGATTAAATCTGAGTGAATGATGTCTTGAAACGTGGCCCATTACTTTTCCATAACGTTTTGTAACCATCAGATCGTGTAACTATGGTTATAAGGATAGAATAAATATCCCACCATTTGCTTTTTGACTTTTGTAAGTTTGACTGTTTAACGTTTCCTTCAGCAGACTTGGCTCAACAGCCTACTGATAGAATTACTCTGCTGATGCTTAAATCCTTTTATGTTGTCCAATTGATAATACATGATGAAGTTTAATACCAATGACTGATCTGTCAAGTGAGCTCACCCAACATGACAAAGACCAATCCCCTTGGCAACTTCATTTGCTCAATTGTCCAAACATATGTACATGGAATTGTTGATACCAATGACTAATTTGCTAAGTGAGCTCACCCAACAAAGCAAAGACTAATCCCCTTGGTGAATTCCAGTACATTGCTGATCAAAGATGTATCAGTCAACTTTTATAATTCCAAGTTCAGTCCTTAGTTTAGCAAATCTTTCACTATCTAATGGTTTAGTGAAAATATCAGCAAGTTGATCTTTAGTAGGGATATAAAGAACCACCACATCTTTATTTTCAACATGATCTCTTATAAAATGACGTCTCACATCAATATGCTTGGTTCTTGAGTGCAAAACAGGATTTTCTGTGATTGCAATTGCACTTGTGTTGTCACACATAATTGGAATTTCTCTTTCTTCAATTCCATAATCCCTTAATTGTTGTCTTAACCACAATATTTGTGCACAACAACTTCCAGCAGCAATGTACTCAGCTTCAGCAGTGGAAGTTGATATAGAGTTCTGTTTCTTGCTAAACCATGAAACCAATCTATTTCCCATTAATTGACAGGTTCCTGTGGTGCTTTTTCTATCAATCTTGCATCCATCATAATCTGAATCTGAGTAGGATATAACCTTGAAACTTCCATCTTTTGAATACCATATCCCTACTCCCAAAGTCTCTTTTAGGTACTTGAGAACTCTTTTGACTGCACCTAAATGACTTTCTTTAGGTTTTGATTGAAATCTTGCACAAACACCTACAACAAAGGATATATCAGGTCTACTGGCAGTAAGGTATAGCAGACTGCCTATCATCCTTCTGTATAAGGTCTGATCAACATCTTTGCCTTCTTTGTCTTTATCCCATCTAATATTTGTGCTCATAGGAGTTGATACCTTGGTGCTATTTTCCATACCAAATTTCTTCAGTAACTCCTTGGTATACTTGGTTTGATGAATGAAGATTCCATCTTTCATCTGTTTGACTTGCAATCCCAAAAAGTAGTTCATTTCTCCCATCATACTCATTTGGAATTTACTCTTCATTAGATTTGCAAACTTTTCACATAGCAATTCATTTTCGGAACCTAAAATTATGTCATCAACATAAATTTGTACCAGCAGGGTGCTGTTCCCTTCATTGATTCTGAAAAGAGTCTTGTCAATGGTTCCTTTTGTAAATCCATTGTCTACCAAGAATTGAGATAGAGTCTCATACCATGCTCTTGGTGCTTGTTTTAAACCATAATGTGCTATATTGAGCCTATACACTTTATCTTCTTGATCCTTAACTTCAAATCCAGGAGGTTACTGAACATACACCTCCTCTTCCAGAATGCCATTCAAGAATGCACTTTTGACATCAATCTGATATACTTTGAAGTTTTTATAAGCATCATATGCCAAAAATAATCTGATAGCTTCCAATCTTGCAGCAGGGGCATATGTCTCATCAAAATCTATTCCTTCTGCTTGAGAATATCCCTTTGCTACTAGTTTGGCCTTATTCCTCACAATGGTGCCAGATTCATCAAGTTTGTTTCTGTATACCCATTTTGTTCCAATTATATTTGCATGACTAGGCCTTTCCACTAGTGTCCAAACTTAATTTCTTTCAAATTCATTCAATTCTTCTTGCATAGCAATTATCCAATCTGGATCTGAAATAGCTTCTTCAACAACTTTAGGTTCCATTTGAGATAGAAAACATGTAAACATTGCTTCTAATTGTCTTATAGTCCTCACACCTTGCTGTATATTTCCAATGACTTGCTCAGCAGGGTGATCCCTTAACCATTGTGGATTCTGCTTAGATTGATTCTCAGGAACCTCATCTTCAGTAGGGTCTGCTGATTCTTAAACAGGGGGTTCAGCAGATCCTTGAACTGCCTCCGTTGTTGCATCAGTAGTGTTACCAGCAGGGTGTTCAGCAGGGGCAGAATCAGAAACCTTTAAGTCATTGAATCTTTCCAAAACTTCAACACATTCTGGATCAGTGACTTGTTGATTCTCAGCAGGTTCTGAAGCTTCATCTTCCATTCTAGTGAACTTAGGTTCATCAAATACAACATGTATTGTTTCTTCATGTTTCAGTGTCCTTTTGTTCAGTACCCTGAATGCCTTGCTAACTGAAGAATATCCCAAGAAAATTCCTTCATTTGATTTTGGTTGGAATGTCTTCAATTGTTCCTTATGATTCAAGATAAAACATTTTCTTCCAAATGGATGGAAATAGGATATATTAGCTTTTCTTCCATTCCAAATCTCATAAGGTGTCTTCAGCAGCTTCTTGTTCACTGATGTTCTGTTTTGTGTATAGCATGCTGTGTTAACTACTTCAGCCCAATATCTTTCAGGAAGCAATGCTTCACAAATCATAGTTCTTCCTGCTTCTTTTAATGTTATGTTTCTTCTTTCAGCAACCCTATTTTGCTGAGGTGTACCAGCAACAGCCAGTTGATGTAGTACACCATTCTGTTCACAATATTCTCTAATAACTTTATTGAGAAATTCAGTACCCTTGTCTGATATGATCTTTACTACTGTCAAACTTTTCTCATTTTGCAATCTCTTCAAAAGTCCAGGCATCTTTTGAAGTGTTTCACTTTTCTTGTTCATGAATATCACCCAAGTGTATCTTGAATAATCATCCACAACCACTAAGGTGTACTTCTTTCCTGTTACACTTGTTGGTGTTACTGGTCCAAATAGATCCATGTACATCAGCTCCAAAACTCTTTTAGTTGATTGTTTAGTTTTTGACTTGAAGCTTGACTTTGTCTGTTTACCTTGCTGACATGCATCACATTTAGCATCCTTCTTGAATGTGATCTCAGGTAAGACAATCACCAGTTTCTTCTTTACCAACTGATTGATATCATCAAAATTTAGATGATTCAACTTCTTATGCCATAACCAATTCAGTTCTGACTTGGTATGCACAATCAGGCATGTTTCTAGAACAGCAGTAGACCAATCCACAACATACATGTTTTGTTGTCTTCTTCCAGCCAACACAACTTGATCACCTCTCTCACTAATGACAGTACAAGTGTTTTTTGTCAAAAGTGACCTTGTATCCCGTGTCACAGAATTGTCCAGTGCTCAGTAGGTTGTAGTCCAGTCCTTCCACATATGCAACATTCCTGATTGTTAATCCATTTCTCACAAGTGTGCCATATCCTCTTGTGTATCATGGTGTGTTCTTGTTGCCAAAATTCACTCTTGGACCCTCATTTTCCACAAAACTTGACAAACAGTGCTTATTCTTTGTCATATGTCTGGAACATCCACTGTCAAAGTACCAGACACCCTACAAAATAAAGTTAATGCATTTTAGGTACCAAACCTGTTTGGGTCCATAACGGTCAGTGGTAAGCATGACCCTTGGCAAGTTTCCATAAGGTCTTCTTTGAAAGGTATCATACTTTGGTTCATACATGTACTCTACACATCCATAAGGTCTAACAATTGCTTGTGTAGGATTCACATATGCTTTCTGGCCTTTTGGAATATAATGCTGTTTAAAGTGATTTCTTTTGTTAGAAGCACTAGGATAATCATAGGTTTGCTGTCTGTTAGGAACAGCTCTGTAATATGGAGTCTGCTGAGGTCCCTGCTGAGGCCTTGTATATGTCCTCTGTTGAGCCCTCTGCTGATTCCATTGCTTAGGTTTTACCCTAGCAGCATGGTTATATCTGTTGTTTCTAGCAGTAGGTGCATGAATATTCCAATCATCACCAGTAGGGAACAATCTACCTTTCCCCCTGAGATAAGTATCCTTGAATGATTAACATTTTTGGATTTAGGATTCTTATTCTTGGAATATTTCTGGTTTTTCCCTTTTTGTGGTCCAGCAGACTTGGTAGCATGTCTGCTATCAGCAGGTCTAGAAGGCACAGCAGTCCTAGTTTTAGATTTATTCTTTTTATTAGGAGCTGTTGACTTCCTTGACTTCTGATTTTGCGTCCTTGAAGCTTTCTCATTAGGCTTTACTGCCTCAGCCACCATTTTGGGAGTTGGATCTTGTACAGGCACAAACTTAGGACCAATTCTGGTACTAGGTTCAGTGACCTTACTGGATCCACTCTTATTGGATTTTTGAGTTCCAAATCCAAGCCTTGTTCTATCCCCATAAGGCTTTCTAGATTTGAATGCAGTGGAGGAACAAGATGGTTCAGCAGACTCAGCAGCTACTGAATGTTCAGCAGGCTTATGTTGATTCTGTCTGACTTTCTTTTCCTTTCCTTTGAGAATTCTTAATTCAGCATTTAATCTTTCAACTTCTGATTGAAGAGCTTCTTTTTCAGCCTTCACAATCTCATAACCACATTGTATTATCCTCAGTTGATTAAGGATGGCATCCAAAGTTTCTTCATTGTTAGAAATTTTTGGATTTGAACCACAGGTTGATTCACAATCACTTCCAGCAGGAGTATTGATAGATACAGAATTGTGTACCTCATCTGTTTCATCCATATTTGCCATTAAAGCATAATCTTCCATATCAGCAACAAGTGTAGTATCATCAGATTCATTTCCCTTTTCTGATTCTACTTCATATCCTGATTCATCTTCAACAACCATAGCCTTCTTGCCATGTCTTCTTTGTTGACTTTTGGTCTTCAGTAGGTCTGGACAGTCAGGTCTGAAATGTCCATGTTTCTTGCAATTAAAGCAAAGATAATCAGGTTCCTTTTTCTGTTTTAATTCAGGACAATCAGGTTTGAGGTGTCCTGGCTTCTTGCAATGATAGCACAAGTAATCATTATCTTTCTTTGATTCATCCTTCTTCTTTTCACTGAATTTCTTTGTGAAATTCCTTGGAGAACCCTTTCCAGTTTTCATCATTCTGATTTTCTTGCTCAGTAGGGCAACCTGCTCTTGCATCTCATCCAGTAGATCATCTTGAGCTCCTGATGTCTCTTCTTGATGTGAAGCAGCCAATGCAGTGGTCTTTGCCTCTTCTTTTTCAGTCTCAGGCACAAGCTTTTTGCTAAATTCATAGGCCTTAAGATCTGAAAATAGTTTGAAGGTGTCTTCTTCATGCTAACTCCTTATTTCTTCTATGGCAGTCACCTTCATCTCCCAAACTTCTTTTGCAGGTAATGCTTCCAAGATTTTTGAGTTGATTTCTTCCTGTGAATACTTCACACTCAGTAGGGTGAGTTCATCCATGATTGCATTGAATCTTGATTCCATTTGTTCAATGGTCTCATTTGGTTTCATCTTGAACTCCTGGAACTTCTTCTTTGCCACACTGATCTTGTTCTTTTTATTGCATCAGTGCCTTCACAGATTAATTGTAACTTGTCCCATAGTTCCTTTGCAGTCTTGCAATCTTTCACCTTTATATACATATTGCTATCCAAGGTTCTGTATCTAATATCAATAGCAATATTGTTGAGATTTGCTCTTTTTCTATCTTCAGCAGTCCATTCCCTTTTTGGTTTTGGAATGTACTGTGTCTCATCTCCCACTATTACTGACTTGGTAATCTCCAGTGGTCCATCTATCAGCACATCCATCATTTCAACATGTGTTGCAGCTAGATAAGCCTGCATACGACGTTTATACTCATCAAAACGATCTAAAGAACACATCAACATTGTTCTAGCATACTGGTTGTTATCCATGATGCAAAGCTTTGAAAATCAGTAACTTGAAAAAGTTTTCAAAGTATTTTCACAAGCACAACATGTAGGATTACTTCAGAACAGAAGCACTGCTCCGATACCAATTGTTGGTCCCTTGAAAAGGCTTTGGTTAAGTTTAGAGGGGGGGGGTGAATAAACTTAACACTTAAAACTTTTGGAGTTAACAAACTCAGCAACTTCAGCAGCCTGCTGATACTTCAGTAGTCTGCTGACACTCAGTAGTTTGTTGACTATTGAGTTTACTGAATTTGTGCAGCGGAATTATATCAAAAATTAAGCCTTATCACTTGTTGTTAAAAATGATATCAAGTATTAGATACTCAGTAGTGTATGTGTGTGATTCAGTTGCTTGATTCAGTAGATTGATGTGTTAGATAAACTAAGTGCAGAATATAAATGGAGAAAGTAAGTAGGCAGATTTTATAGTGGTTCCAGGTGGTGTAATCCTGTCAGTCCACTCTTCTCCTATGATGTTGGAGGTAATTCACTAGAGATTCTTGATGTAGCTGTTACAAAAATCCCTAAGTTGCTTGTCCTTCACCAGTAACTATGGCTTCACAAACTGAACACTTGGAACAGGTAGGATTGCTGCTCCAAAGTCTTCCGCTGGTCCTTGAAGGGTAGGATTGCCTCTTCACCAGCTCCACCACAAACAACAGTCTTTCACACCCAAAGATGCTTCATTGTCTTCAGTAGATTTCTTGTAAAAGAAAGATTGAATCAAGTAAGTGATTCAGCTTTCAGCAGCTTGATCAGGATGATATGATCAGCAGCTTGAATGCAGATTACACTTGAAGAAGTTTACTGGATCAGTAGCCTTATGCTCAGTAGGGTCAGCAGGGTGTTTTTCTTGATCAGAAATCGAAGCTCAGGATTATCTATATTTTTCTCTTGATATTCAACACTTGTATCTGAATTAGGAGTTCTCTATTTATAGGTAGGAATCCTTGTGACTTATGTTTGAAATTCAAACATAGCCGTTTCAGATTTGTCCTATTTGACTTGCTTTCTGTCACTGTTCATAGGATTGACACTGTCAGAATGCTTTTTGACAGTCTACAGTCTGTCCACCCTTTGACTTGTATCCATTGGATAAAGGTCTGAATCTTTCCAACGTCCATTTGATCTTAACCATTGATTTGCTTGATAAATCAGAGGTTGTTAGCTGTCCCTTTCTTTGTAATCTTCCAATGTAGCCTTTGATTAAATCGAAATATGTGTCCAGCAGGTTCCTGAGAACATAAGTCTGCTGATATACACATCAGTAAGCTTATCCTTATTACGCTGTGTTTAAAAACATTTCAGCTTACTGTCTTTTATCTAACTTTTATTTATGAAGTTAGATTACACCTTTTTTGCATATAACTAAGTTCCAATCACCATTTATCTTGTGGAACTTAGACCTTGTACACAAGGTATATGTAATCAGTTTAGGTCATCACAGACTTCCCTAAATTCTGATTCCATATCCTTGACTTTAATTACTAAGTTTGATCCCTTAGCCTTCAATAACTGAGTTTGAGCCCTCAGCCTTCATTCTTCAGCAGGTACCTAACTAGTCTACTGACTCAGCTACCCTACAGATCTAGACTAGTCTGCTGATGTAAGTCAGCTGACCTTTTACAGTGCTTGTTTAATCAAACCTATACAAGATCAAACTCTAATAAACCTATACATTTGATCTAGACATCTTTTTGCCTTTGCTCTATAACAACTAGTCTGACACTCATCACTAAAACTTAAAAATAAGTCCAACACTCACCAACAGATATGCACTTGCAGGGAGTTAAACGAATGTTGAGATATGTGAAAGGCACATAAGATTATGGGTTGCACTTCAAGGCTCATGGACCCCTAACCTTGAGGGGATATTCTGACGCTAATTGGGGATGATGTCCATTTGATAGAAGGTCAGTTGTTGGGTACAGTGTTTACTTAGGTCCTTCATTAGTCTCATGGAGCTCCAAGAAACAACAGGTGGTGTCACGCTCCAGTACAGAATCTGAATACAGATCCTTGGCACACACATCTGCTGAGTTAATATGGCTGAAGTCTCTCCTAAATGAACTGGGAATCTAAGTTGTGCAAAATCCTGTTATATTTTGTGATAACACCGGTGCAGATTCTCTGTCCCAAAATTCCGTATTTCACGTCAGAACTAAACACATCGAAATCGATGTACACTTTGTGAGAAACCAAGCTTTAGATGGGAAGCATAATGTGAGGCACATTTCCTCTTGTGACCAAATCGCTGGAGAGATTTTATGATGCAACAGTTGTAGGAAGGTTATACCAAGTGGCAAACATTAGAGCCTCTCATTTTTACTCTCTTTCATATAATACACATTTATCGTGTGTGAAAGGTTAGAAATGAGTGGTTGTAATATATGCCACTTGGTATAACCCTCCTACAATGGTTGTATTTTAAAATTTCACAAATCACTGACGTTTTTACGAAGGCACTTTTAGGATCAAAGTTCATACCATTTCGAAGCAAGCTCAATGTGGAATATTCACCATTTTGCTTGAGAGGGGGTGTTGAGAAATAGAGTTTATATTACTATATTCTTAGATATATTTATTATTATTGTTACTACGTGTGTACCAAGTTTCTGAGCAAGTATAAATTGTACTCATGACAACAAGTCATTTAATGAAACAATTAATAAAGTAATCTTAATACCCTAATTTCTATCTACGTTTCAATCGTGTTGGTCAGCCACGATACCAACATCAAATGAATAGCCATCTAATCGTTGAGTTTGTCTTCCATCAGGGGTTTCTGAATCATTCCGTCCACAAACCCAAATTTTTGTTTTGCTTTGAGCGACGTTCGAATTTCCCTCGCCCATTCCTCATAGTTGTCTCCGCGCAGCTGAATCGGAGTGATGATATTTCCTGGACCATTACTTGATCCAAGATGGTAAACCATGTCCGTCTTCTTGATTCCTTTGGTTATGGTACCTTCTGTACCTGCCATGAAGGTTTGCTGCTGTTGACGTAAAAAGCTTTCCGTGTTTGATTTATTTTTAGTTAGTGATCACGTTGAAATTAGTACTATAATTACACCCTTATCTACCCCGAATTATGCTCAATTGATAAATGATAGTCAGATTATTGTATGAAATACGTGTCAATTGCCTAGTGTCGGTTCCTTGATCGTTAATTCTACATATTTGTATTTTATCCCGATATTTGGTACTGTTCGACCTAGTTTTATGTAATTTTCAGGAGTACCATATTATGGAGCCAAAGTGAAGCGAATCTAGATTGTAGAAAAGACATTGGGCCGAAGTCAAGAAAATTTGTATGAAATCTGCTGGGCCAGAAAGAAGAGAAAAAGGCCCGAGGCCACGGAAGCCCTAGCCGCAGCCGCAACAATTTGAGCAACATGAAATCATAGGAGCCGTATTTTGTATTAAGTTGGTTAGGGTTAGATTATTAGGTCGGCTACAGCTCTATATAAAGCCTGTACGAATTCATTGTAGGCATGCATACTTTGATACACACTTTTTATTACATCAAATTATTAGATTTATGAAATAAAAAGTCGGTGATTTTCTTTTGAGTTCGTTTGCTTGGTTATCTTCTCCAATCCATCCACTAGCTTGAGTTGATCAAGCTCGATCCGCCATTGATTAAGTGATGGAGCTTTGAACGTTCCTTCGTATTTTAATCATGGTAGATTAAGTAAGATTAACGTGGTGTAATTAATCTGTATGTCTAAACGATTCGTAATTAACTAGAATGACCAGAATAGAACGTTGTAGATTTCAGAATTAGGAACCACCATTACCGCGGTGGTGACGGTCTATATCGCAGCCGCGAGACACCTTTTAGGTCACCCTTATCTGAAAATTCAGCGTCAGCTACGTTGATCAACAGGTTTAATTGGCAGTAGGTTAGATCTGAAAATTCTACTTACTATACCACGTAAATTAACATGAAGGACACTAAAGGAAAGGGTTAATTAGGACAAAGTCTAGATCAATCCCTAGGAACGTGCTAGTCAATCCACGATATCTGCTTAGGGAGGTTTCGGTCTTGAGCCGGCACTTTCTAAAACATATTGCGTGAGTTAATACAACCAACGACGGAGGTTAACAGCACATACACGTCTATTGTCCTTTCAATGGAAGTAGATAAGATTAGAAGATTTTACCTGTAGCTTAAAACTGAATTAGAAACACGTTTTGGTTAAACTAGGAAATTACGAGAAAAAGTAGACATAATGATTAATTACACCAAGTTAGGAGATCGGAAAGGAGAGATACACCAATTACTTTTATGTTCTTATGTTGGTCTAGGGACCGCTATTTGTCTTCTTGATTAGGTTTATGAGTTATTATCTATGTTGCATCGTCTCTGTGGGATCGATATTGACTCGCATCTACTATGCTACGATTGACCTAGTACTCTTGCTAGTATTTTGGGAGTATCGGTGGCTTACACCCGGATCAATTTTTTGGCGCCATTGCTGGGGACAATGGCCAATATAGATAATACTTTCATTAAATATAATTAAGAATTTTTCATTTTTTGTTCGTTGCTGGTTTTAGAGTCTAAAGTCTATTATGTATCAATCCTTTATAGTTTAAGATCAGAAGAGGGGAAACAGCTTTTGAGACATCGGCATACCCTACCGTAGCCATGGGATTCTGTGACTCAGATCCTGATCACTTCTCTGTTTTTCTGTGTTTATCCTTGTACGTTATTAGTTAGTAGGTCCGCAGTAGTTGGGTCTGGACCCAGCTGAAGCAGGAAATTACTAAGCGTGTTTTTGTTTTATTTCGTCTATCTTGCAGGGATACATAACACTTTCCACATTTACCCAGAAAGATAGTAAGAATTTGAAGTCAGCTAGCACCATGCCATGAACTATTTTGAATGTCGTTTCCATTTCTATGTACCAAGGCTCAAAGGTACATGAGCAATATGAAGTGGACAAAAAGAGAGTGGAACTGGAAAAAGAAGCCACTAGAGCTAAGAAAGAAAGAGAAGCCGAAGACGGTCTAAAGGAGTACGAGAACTATCGCCCAGGTGAGTTTCCTATTGAATTAATTGATATATCCTCTACTGATTCTGATCCAGAGGAGGATCCTGACACTATGTTCTCAGAGTCAGAGGATTACCTTGACTAAGACACTATAGTCAAGTAAGGAGACCCTGGTACCTATAGACTCCCTGTCTCAATAAATGGAATATCTTTTGGACTAGGGATGTGCGACTCAGGCTCTAGTTGTAATATCCTCCCTCTCTCACTCTGTAAACATGCAAAATTCAAGGTCGAGATGGATGAGGTACGCAGCATGCATTTTTTCGATCATGAGGTCGATATGATTACTGGCAAGATGAGAGTCTATGAGTTCAGAGTGGGAAGTTTCATCTTCCCAGCTGACTTTGTAGTCCTGGACATCCCCGATGATCCGAGTGCTAATGTTTTGTTAGGGCGTCCATTCTTATCAAGAAGTCGAGCCATTATGGATTACGATAATCGTGAAATCACAATTAGGGTAAAAAACAATGCTAAAACTTTTACGATCCCAGAACCATTACCCAATCGGCCTAGACAGTACCGCGTGAGGTTGGACACTGGAGAAGTTAAAGTCATAGAGATAGAGGACATTCAAGATAAGAAGAAACAAGTAGTAGTGGAGACCAGTGAGCGGGAATTTATAATAGTTATACTTTGAGAGAAAGAGGAGAAGATTCACGACAATGCGCTTAAGGAGGCAGTCAGTTTTGACGAGTCTGCCCCGCGTAGTGAAGGTTTAAGTTCAACAGTTGAAAAAGTGAATTCTTTGTGCAATAAGAGTAAATCTCGAAGTAGACGTGGAAAGCCGAGTGCACTGCCGAAGAAGGCCAAGAGTGCAAGGCTGAGAGCTCAAGGTTCCACTAAGGAGGCTCGAGAAGAAGCACTTCTAGATGGAAAGGAATAATGCTTCTACTTGGGCATAAAAATTCCAGGGAAAGCATGGATAGAGAGAGAAGGAAGATGCGTCTCGGTGAAGGCCTCCTGAGTGCAAGTTTGGTGGGTAAAGACCCGACAATCTGACTGAGTAAGAGTCGAAATAAATTCGAGTTGGCGACTCTAAACTCAGAACTAGCTTCTTAACCTTAGGTTAGAAAGAGTCGAATAAAAGTAGCAGGAATGAACGACAAGTTTTTTTTCATCCTACCGCATCCCGAAATTCCGTACTTAAGGATGGTGGTTTTTTTACTTGTTGAGCAATCCGGTGAAGTAGGTTAGAAGAGTCAGAGAGAAAATACAAGGAAGGCAAGGACTTAGCCTATTAGGGTCAGTTTTGGATTGATAATTGTCAAGGATTCAACATGGTGTGAAGCTATATTGTAGTTTTGAGGAATCTGAAAGAGGAAAACTCTGGAAGCCGTGAGAGTCCTTTATGAAGCTGTGAGAGTACTTGAGTCCAGTTCCCAAGGTTTGAAAAATAATAATTATGGGGACGCATGATGGCTCGTGACCCCACGCGCTGCATCGGGAATCTGACAAGGGCAGGGAACCGTCCACCTTTCCCTCTTCCCCATTACTCCACCATTTTTCCCCTTTACCTCAATCCTTCAATCCTCCCTCAATCCACTCACCCATCATTACTCCTCCCCACCTTTCCATACAACCCATTATAATTCAAACTTATCCTACCTCTTCCAATATAAACCACCCTTTACCTTTATCAATTTCCATCACTATCACAATTTATCCTCCTTCTTCTTCTTCTAAAAATTTCGGCCAACACCACCACTATCTCTAAACACTACACAACCACTTAAACACCATTTCCATCACCCAAATCTCCATTTTCCCTTTAATTGCTGCTGTCAGTTTTTTATTTTTGCACCCCGATTTCATGTCATTCACTAGGAGTTGTAGAGATCTCCATGAATTCATAAACCATAATAATCAAAACTTCGGCTGCCGCAAAATACCCTGTCGCAACACCGAGGCCTATTTCTTAGTAGCAACAGAGTTCAGTTTATCTATTTTAATGGCTGGTAGAGGCAACCCTGTCCCGAGACGTAGAGGAGCTCAATAGAGAGTTCAGGGCGACACCATTCCAACAATTAATGGAGTCGATTAGTTCACCTCTGTTGCTATCTATGAGCCTTTTTAGACTCATTGGAATGCGGGTCGGTGGCAAGGGAAAGGGGCATCAACCTTAATGATTGTGGTGACATTATACCACAGTGCTCCAATTTCACGGCATAGCGGACATGGCCCTCATTCCTCCTACATTCAACGCCACCATTGTCCGTGAGTTCTATGCCAACATGGCGGCAAAACCCGAATCTAATGTCGCTATTTTTCCAGGGGCCATATCGATTTTTCAATCGAGATAATTAATGCCCGCTATGGCCTAGAAAATGCACTAGTTCATGATGAGGAGTTCACAGCTGCCACTAAGGAGCACGATCTGGAGTGCCTGCTGCGTATTGCTGAATACTATGATGTGCAGTGAGACTTCGGTGCCAATAATTTCCCCACTACCTTCTATTCAAACGAGCTAGCATGGGACGCTCGTATGTTGCACATATTTTTGATCACTCATCTTCTGCCTAATGCTCACAGAGACATAGTGACTTGTCGGCAGGTTGAGCTCATGTAAAATCTCGATATCGAGAATGATGTGAACATCGGTATGTTGATGCATGAGAGGATTCTCCAGGTTTCCGGGACTAGGAGAGAGATTTTTCCATATGGCAACCTGATTGAAGCATTGGCAATAGTAGTAGAGTGCCCAGTTCTAGCTGCTGATGACAGAGTTGAGCCATTGCCTATTTTTGACAGCGAGGCAGTTATCATCACAGGAAGGTGAAGAAGACGGGCAGTGATACTGGCACTAGGACGTGCTAGGCCGCAGAAGGAATTTCAGGCCGCAGTGACTAGAGAGTTAGCAGATATGCGGGGCATGCTCACTCATATGATGGCGTATCTCAACATTCCACCCTATGCCCCACCACCGAGAGCCCCCTAGATATGACCTATCTTCTTCGGGGGCTGGCCCTTCGTCTGCTGCACCACCTCCTGTTGACGAGGACTACGAGGACATTGACTCTAATTAATTAGTAGCCTCGTCCTAGACTTTTTAGTATTTTCATTTCCATTGTTGTTTTTCATTTCCTTTTCTTTGTTACTTATTTTATTTTCCCGACTTTGCAAAATTATGGTTTTTCTTTTTAATAAAGTGTATTTTGACTGGCTTAAATTGTTTACACTTTCATTGAATTTGCTTACTGCCATTTAAATATTCTGTCTTTTATCGTGTTACTCCGCTTTTTGGCTTTGTGTTGTATGCTAGACTTTTGTTATAGCAGATCTTCGCATATTTTCATTGACGATTTGCCCGAGAAATGATGACTACGGATTCATTACCTACGCTCCGTGCGTAAACTAAGCTAAGTTCCTTTTCATTTATAATCTTTTCATCATTGAGGAAAATGCTTCGATAAAGTGGGGGGTAGGAACGTCACTTAGCTTTTGACGATTCATTCATCAATTCATAGACTTGTCACGTTTCATTTTGATGCATTTTTCACCACTTAGTCTTTTGGAGTTAGTTTCCAACACGATTGCAAGGATATGTAATCTTTGTGTTGGTCCCCTGAAAAGGCTTTGGTTAAGTTTAGAGGTTGGGTGGGTGAATAAACTTAACACTTAAAATTTTTTGGAGTTGACAAACTCAGCAACTTCAGCAGCCTGCTGATACCTCAGTATTCTGCTGATACTTCAGTAGCCTGCTGATGTACAGTAGTCTACTAACAGTTAAGTTTACTGAATTTGTGCAGCGGAATTATATCAAAAATTAAGCCTTATTACTTGTTGTTAAATATGATACTAAGTATTTGATACTCAGTAG
Organism: Gentiana dahurica var. dahurica; assembly: GCA_024500145.1. Lineage (NCBI taxonomy): Eukaryota > Viridiplantae > Streptophyta > Magnoliopsida > Gentianales > Gentianaceae > Gentiana > Gentiana dahurica. The sequence continues at coordinate 84,242,837 of CM044899.1, read as the reverse complement.
TGTAAGTGTGTGATTTCAGTTGCTAGATTCAGTAGGTTGATGTGTATAGTAAACTAAATGCAGAATATAAGTGCAGAAAGTAAGTAGGCAAGTTTTATAGTGGTTCCAGGTGGTGTAATCCTGTCAGTCCACTCTTCTCCTGTGATGTTGGAGGTAATTCACTAGAGATCTTTGATGTAGCTGTTACAAAGATTCCTAAGTTGCTTGTCCTTCACCAATAACTATGGCTTCACAAACTGAACACTTGGAACTAGTAGGATTGCTGCTCCAAAGTCTTCCACTGGTCCTTGAAGGGTAGGATTGCCTCTTCACCAGCTCCACCACAAACAACAGTCTTACACACCCAACAGATGCTTCACTGTCTTCAGCAGGTTCTTTATAAAATAAGGATGGAATCAAGTAAATGATTCAGTTGCAACAGCTTGATTAGGATGATATAATCAGTAGCTTGCAGACTTCAAATGTGTAAACTTGATGTAGCTTGAATACAGAATACACTTGAAGATTTTCTCTGAATCAGTAGCTTTAAGCTCAGTAGGTTCATCGGGGTGTTTTTCAGCTCAGAAATATCTCTTATATTTTTCTCTTAAAAATTCATTAATCATATTCTTTTTCTGAGTTGGAAGTCCTCTATTTATAGGTAGGATGGCATGTGACTTGTATTTGAAATTCAAATATAGCCGTTCCTTGTTTTGTCCCATTTGACTTGCTTTCTGTCACTATTCATAGGACTGACACTGTCAGAATCCTTTTTGACAGTGCAGTCTGTTCACCCTTGACTTATATCCATTGGATAAAATTCTGAATCATCCCAACGTCTTTTTAATCTCAACCACTGATTTGTTTGATAAGTCAGAGGTTGTTAGCTGTCATTTTCCATGTAATCTTCCAATGTAATCTTGAATTAATCGAGGTATATTATCAGCAGGTTCATCAGTCTGCTGTAATACCTATCAGTCTTCTGAACAGCAATTTGCTGTGTATCAAATACAATGCAGCTGATTTCTTTTATCTAACTTTTATTTGTGAAGTTAAATTACACCTTTTTGCAACTAAGTTCCAATCACCATGCAACTTAAGGAACTTAGACCTTCTACACAAGATATATGTAATCAGTTTAGGTCATCACAGACTTGCCTAAACTCTAATTCCATATCCTTGACTTTAATTACTAAGTTTGATCCCTTAGCCTTCATTAACTGAGTTTGAGCCCTCAGCCTTCAGTCTTCAGCAGGTTCCTGATAAGTCTACTGACCAAACTACCCTACTGACCTAAACTAGTCTGCTGAACTCAGTCAGCTGACCTTTACAGTGCTTGTTTGATCAAACCTATACAAAGATTAAACTCTAATAAACCTATACATTTGATCTAGACATCTTTTTGCCTTTGCACTATAACAGTTAGCCTGACACTCATCACTAAAACATAGAAATAAGTCCAACAATTTCCCCTTTTTTGGTGATGATGCCACTACCCTCACCTAACAGCAAAGCAAAAAGTTTGAAAACAAAAGCAGAACAAATTCAGTGAATTTTCATTATAAAGATTTGTTCAAGTTATTACAGTCTAGCATCATCAAAGATAAAACAGATAATTATGCTGATCTACTGTCTTCTTTCTCTTTCTTCTCTTGCTTTTTTAGCTTGTTCTTGATAAGCTCTTATTTCTTCTATCATCTCTCTCATCCATTCATTTTCAATCAAAGTGAAGTCAATGTAGGAGTTCACTTCCTTCCACCACTTCCATGCTTCAGGTAGGATGAGGTTGATTTGATTGACTCTGAATCCCATTCTCATGTAAAGCTCTTTGAATTCATTCAGTGAGTCCTTAGCTTTTGTGATAGGCAAACTCCTTTCACCTCTACCACTTCTTCCACCTCTTCCACCTCTGTAACTTGCCCTCAAGGCTCTAAACCTTACTTCCCAAAACTTCAATCCCAAGAATGAGTTTAAACCTTCATGAAATCCCTTGTCATGGTAAGGTTTCCTTCTGTTATAGTATTCATTCTTGTATTGTTTGAGGAGATCATCAGTAAGTTGAACTCTGCCAGGTGCAGGTTCCCTGAATGCATTTGTATCATTCTCCCATTTCTTTTTAGCAAAAATCCTTGCAGCCTCTTTTGCTACTGTTGTTTGGCCCTCTTCCCCCTTAGTGACATCATCAACAAAATGGGACAGTAGGCCATGAACACTCTCCTGTGTGATAACCAGATTACTCAGTTGTCCTTCCATAATTTTAGTTCTTGTATCAACTGCAGTAATCCTTGATTGCAGAGTTTATTCCAGTAGATTGATCCTCTCAGTAAGCTTAGGATCCAATCCAGCAGGGTGAGATGTTCCAGCAGCCTCAGCAGGCTTAGGAGTTTCAGCAAGTTTATCAAGTTTTTGATGGATAGAGGCAAGTTGGTCTTTCAAAAACTTCTCTTTCAGTGTATTTCCTTGCTTGATTCCCCTCACATCTAGCATCATATCATTAACAGCATTTTGAGTAGATGTGAAATTTGAAGCAACTGTTTCAGTAGATTGTCTGTTGTCATTCACCAGCTTCATCAGTTCCTCAAATCTTTGCTCTTGTCTATCCAGTTGAGTTCTTAACTGTTGCATGTCATTCCTGACAGTCCTCAACTCATTCAACACTTCTACTGGCACTACACCAGTCATTTCTCCAGCAACTCCATCAGCAGGCTCTTCTACATTATATTGTGCCCTTTGTCTGCTGATGACCATTGATTTACTCATATCTCTCCCATCAGGGAGAGGTCCTTCCTCAACCATAGCACCAAGAATATCTTCCAATATTGGATCTTGTGCAGGTTCATCATTCACTGGTTCATCATCCGTAGATCCATCAATTTGAAAATCTTCATCACTGTAGTCATAGTCTAACATTTGCTCATTCTCATCAATAATAACAGACTGTTGACCATCCTTCCTACAGTGGCCTTGACTCCAGCAGGCTCCACTAAGCAGCCTCTTTAGCAACAACAGCAGGGGTTTCCTCCAAACCCAAAGATTGTTCCAACCTGTGTCCAGGTGCTGTTTGCAACTCAGCAACCTGTACCTCCTGTTCCAACCTGTGTCCAGGTGCTGTTTGTAACCCAGCAACTTGTACCTCCTCTTCAACTCTTGGATCTTGTGCAATGAATGCCACAACAACTTGATCAGGGAAAATGTCCATATTTTCTTGTTGAAATTTCCCCATATCAATGATCCTTCTTAGCAAGTTTGCAGTTTTGGTCGGGGTGTCCGCAGTGTCAAATCCATCTTGATATTGAATTGAGTCTTCTGAACTGGCACTAGGTTTACTGTGGTCAGTAACCCTCTCATCATCCAAATCTACATTTTGCTGATCTTCAGGTTGTTCAGTAGGTTCTTCAAAGAACCAGTTTTCAATCTCACCAACCATTCTGTTTGCACCACCATCTATTCCCCATTGATTTGTGCCTCAATATCATCAATGGTGAGATTCTCCATATCTTCATCCATTTGTCTCTCAGTATGCTGTCCAGTACCAGTAGACTTCCTTTCAGTAGGATAAATTAACAATGCAGTCCCACTGGTCCCTCCTGGACCTGATGGATGATCACCTCCAGAATCAGATGATGATGATGAATCATCATTGTCATCTCTGGGGTCCCAGAACTTGATACCCTCTTCTTTTTGTTGATCTTCAAAGATATCCATCAATTTTGACTGTAACAAAGAGGTATCAACAAGTTCCAACAAATTCTCCACTCCCAACTTTTCAAAAGCCCATTCTTCAAAGTCTGTCATAGGTTCTGCAGCAGGCTTTTGTCTCTTGTAGAATCCAAACTTCCATTGAAAATAATCAGCCACCTGCTGAAGTTTTGGATCTACAAATTCTTCATTCTTCTTCTTTTTCACATGTCTTTCAAAAGGTATGAAAGACCTCCTGGGAGCAGTTTCAGTAGCTTGATGACCTCCAAAGGTCCCAACAAGAAAACTCAATGTATCTTCAATAGATGCATGAAGGTCAGTAGGTTGCTCAGATTGGATATTGGTCCCTACTACCTCCATTTGCACAACACTTGGTTCCCCTTGACTTATATGCTCATCAGCAGGGTTAACAGCACACTATTCTTCCCCCTGAACTATTGCAGGAATTGCAGGGTCTTGAACCAATGTTTCACTCACCACAGCAGTTGTAGATTGAGTGGTTTGCTGTGGTTCTTCTACAAGTTGATCAACAACAACTTGTGCAGCTTCAGTAGATTTAAAAGTTTCTATAGCAGGCTCTGGTGCAGCAGACTGCTGTGTTTCTCCAACAGATTGCTCAACAGCAGCCTGTTCACTTTCAGTAGTCTCAGCAACCTTAGCAGGTGAGGATTCAACAACATCAACAGCAGGTTCAGTTTCTGTAGTTTGCTATGACTCTCCAGCAAGTTGCTCAAGAACAACCTCTACATCCTCAGTAGGCTTGATAATAGTCAATGGCTCAGCATCAATAGCCTCTCCTACTGCTTCTACTTCTTCTACTCCTTCTTCTTCTTCTTGTGCCCTTTGAGCCTCTAAATTTTTCAATTGTTTCCTTTTTCCATGTTTCTTTTTGTTAATAATCTCTTTCCTTCTCTTGGAAAGTGGCTCATCATCAATTTCAGCCACAGTAGGCTTCCTCTTTCTAGTGGCTTCTTTCTGTTGTTCCCTCAAAATTTCAACAACAGTTTTTCTAGCAGCTACAGCAGGGTCGGTAAGCTCAACTTCAGCTGCACCCTCAACAGACTGTGCTGTTTGCTTCCTTGTTTTTTAGGTTTTAACATCTCTGTTTTCTTCCTTGTGTCAGTAGCCTTTCTCTTCTTAGTAACCTTCTTTGGTGCAGCAGGTTTAACAGATTTCTTAACAGTTTGCTTGACCTGCTCACCACCAGCATCACCATCATTTCCATCACTATCATTATCAGCAGGCTCAGCAACACCTTCTTCATCATCATCCAGACCAGGGATAGCATAATCAATCTCTTTCTTGTATCTAGATTGATTAATCTTTTCAGGTGCTACATCAGGAATCTCCAAATGATTCAGCAGGGCCTGAATCATTAATCCTAAGGGTAAGGCCTTGGATTTCCTCTTTCTTTCTCTTTCCTCTTTTGCAACCTTCTTCATGTAGTGAATGAAATACCTAGCCCAATCAAACTTCATACATCTGCAAATAATCATCAGCAGCTCTATCTTGGGTCCTGATAGAGTATCCATACTTCCAACCAGCCCTAGTATATTCTTTGCAATGATTTTGCTCAGCAGGTTGTACTCATTCCCAATGTGTCTAACATTGATGCCTAGAATTGATTTGGTGTCTTTATTTGTCTTGATTTTATCAACAAAATCCATCTTGGACAATCCCATTTCCTCAGGATTTACTGGACCATCTACTACTTCTTCAAAACCAAAAACTTCCCTCAGTAGACTTGGGGAAACCTCAATCTCCTGGGCATTTACAGTTGTTTTGAATGCCTCTGTTCCTTCTTTTATCACAATGTTCTTCCAAAAGCTCACAACATTTGTATATGAGATTGTTTCCAGTCTTATGTTAAGCACATTCTCTAGACCTTCATACCTCCTTATTCTTCGTCCAATGTTGATTGCTAGTTCAGTTTTGTTAGCATCAACAACAAATCCTCTAACACTTTGGCTTGTTCCAATCTGAACATCAATCTTTTCCGCCATTGTTATAAAAAATATAAGATGAAGAAGATAGATTGTAAATCTGTGTTCACACAGTGTAAAAATAGAGAGTATAGATCTGAGATTTTGCCAGTAGAGAATATCTGCTGTGATAGGTCTATATAAATAGACAGGGAGAGGTTGTAACTGTCAGTGCACGTACATCCACATTAACCATGATTAATCTGAGTAAATGCTGACTTGACACGTGGCCCATTACATCTCCATAACGTTTGTAACCGTTGGATCATGTTAAATGCGGTTATAAAAGATAGAATAAATATCCCGCCAATCTTCTTTTTGACTTTAATAAGTTTGACTGTGTAACGTTCCATTCAGCAAGGTTGTCCTCAGCAGAGTTGGCTCAGCAGTCTGCTGATACAGATGCTTCAGCAGCCTGCTGACATAGTAACTCTGCTGATCCTTGATTTCTTCTTGTCTTGTTCAATTGATAATACAAGATGAAGTTTAATACCAATGATTGATCCGTCAAGTGAGCTCACCCAACATGACAAAGACCAATCCCCTTGGCAACCTCATTTGCTCAATTGTCCAAACATAAGCACATGGAATTGTTGATACCAATGACTAATCTGCTAAGTGAGCTCACCCAACATAGCAAAGACTAATCCCCTTGGTGAATTCCAGTACACTGCTGATTATCAGTCAACTTTGATAATTCCAAGTTCAGTCCTTAGTTTAGCAAATCTTTCACTATCAAGTGGTTTATTGAAAATATCAGCAAGTTGATCTTTAGTAGGGATATACAGAACCACCACATCCTTCTTTTCAACATGATCTCTTATAAAATGATGTCTCACATCAATGTGCTTGGTTCTAGAGTGCAAAATAGGATTTTCAGTGATTGCAATTGCACTTGTGTTGTCACACATAATTGGAATTTCTTTCTCCTCAATTCCATAATCCCTTAATTGTTGTCTTAGCCATAGTACTTGTGCACAGCAACTTCCAGCAGCAATGTATTCAGCTTCAGTAGTGGAAGTTGATATTGAGTTCTGTTTCTTGATAAACCAGGAAACCAGTCTATTTCCCATTAGCTGACAGGTTCATGTGGTGCTTTTTCTATCAATCTTGCATCCAGCATAATCAGAATCTGTGTAGGATATAACTTTGAAACTTCCATCCTTGGAATACCATATCCCTACTCCCAAAGTCTCTTTTAGATACTTGAGAACTCTCTTGACTGCACCTATGTGACTTTCTTTAGGTTTAGATTGAAACCTTGCACAAACACCTACAGCAAAGGATATATCAGGTCTGCTGGCAGTAAGGTACAGCAGACTACCTATCATCCTTCTGTATAAGGTCTGATCAACATCTTTGCCTTCTTTATCTTCATCCAATATGATATTTGTACTCATAGGAGTTGATATCCTGGTACTATTTTCCATACCAAACTTCTTCAGCAGCTCCTTGGTGTACTTGGTTTGATGAATAAAGATTCCATCTTTCATCTATTTAACTTGCAATCCTAAAAAGTAGTTCATTTCTCCCATCATACTCATTTGGAATTTGCTCTTCATTAGATTTGCAAACTTTTCACATAGCAATTCATTTTCAGAACTAAAAATTATGTCATCAACATAAATCTGTACCAGCAGGGTGCTATCCTTCTTATTGATTCTGAAAAGAGTCTTATCAATGGTGCCTTTTGTAAAGCCATTGTCCACCAAGAATTGAGACAGAGTCTCATACCAGCTTTATTGAGTCTATACACTTTATCTTCTTGATCTTTAACTTCAAATCCAGGAGGTTGCTGAACATATACTTCCTCCTCTAGAATGCCATTCAAAAATGCACTTTTGACATCCATTTGATATACCTTGAAGTTTTTATATGCAGCATGTGCTAGGAATAATCTGATAGCTTCCAATCTTGCAACAGGTGCATAAGTTTCATCAAAATCTATTCCTTCAGCTTGAGAATAGCCTTTTGCAACTAGTCTGGCCTTATTCCTCATAATGGTACCAGATTCATCAAGTTTGTTTCTGTATACCCATTTAGTACCAATGATATTTGCATGACTAGGCCTTTCAACTAGTGTCCAAACTTGATTTCTTTCAAATTCATTTAACTCTTCTTGCATAGCAATTATCCAATCTGGATCTGAAATTGCTTCTTCAACAACTTTTGGTTCAACTTGAGATAGAAAACAAGTAAACATTGCTTCTAATTGTCTTCTAGTCCTCACACCTTGCTGTACATTGCCAATAACTTGTTCATCAGGGTGATTCCTTAACCATTGTGGATTCTGGTTAGTTTGATTTTCAGGAACCTCATCTTCAGTAGGGTCTGCTGTTGCTTCTTCAAAAGGAGGTTCAGCAGATCCTTGAATTGCTTCTGTTGTTGCATCAGTAGTATCACCAGCAGGGTGTTCAGCAGGGGCAGTATCAGAAACTTTTAAGTCATTAACCCTTCCCAAGACTTCAACACAATCTGGATCAGTGACTTGTAGGTTCTCAGCATGTTCACAACCTTCATCTTCCATACCAGTGAACTTAGGTTCATCAAACACAACATGTATAGTTTCTTCATGTTTTAGTGACCTTTTGTTCAGTCCCATGAATGCCTTGCTGACTGAAGAGTATCCTAAGAAGATTCCTTCATCTGATTTAGGTTGGAATGTCTACAAATGCTCCTTATGATTCAAGATAAAACATTTGCTTCCAAATGGATGGAAATATGATATATTTGGTTTCCTTCCATTCCAAATCTTATAAGGTGTCTTCAGCAGCTTCTTGTTCACTGAGGTTCTGTTTTGTGTATAGCATGATGTATTAACTGCTTCAGCCTAGTACCTTTCAGGCAGCAATGCTTCACAAATCATTGTTCTTCCTGCTTCCTTTAAGGTCCTATTTCTTCTTTCAGCAACCCCATTTTGCTGAGGTGTACCAGCAGCAGCAAGTTGGTGTAGTACACCATTCTGTTCACAGTATTCTCTTATAACTTTATTGAGAAACTCAGTACCCTTGTCTGATCTTATCTTTACTACTATCAAACTTTTCTCATTTTGTAATCTCTTCAAAAGGTCAGGCATCATCTTGAGTGTTTCACTTTTCTTGTTCATAAATATCACCCAAGTGTATCTAGAAAAATCATCCACAACAACTAAGGTGTATTTCTTTCCTGTAACACTTGTTGGTGTAACTGGTCCAAATAGATCCATATGCATCAGCTCCAAGACTCTATTAGTTGATTGCTTAGTCTTAGATTTGAAGCTTGATTTAGTCTGTTTACCTTGCTGACATGCATCACATATAGTATCTTTCTTGAATGTGATCTCAGGTAAACCAATCACCAGTTTCTTCTACACCAATTGATTGATGTCATCAAAATTTAAGTGATTTAACTTTTTGTGCCATAACCAATTGAGTTCTGACTTGGTATGCACAATCAGACAGTTTTCTGGAACTGCAGTAGACCAATCCACAACATACATGTTTTGTTGTCTTCTACCAGCCAATACAACTTGATCACCTCTTTCACTAATGACAATACAATTGTTCTTGTCAAAAGTGACCTTGTATCCCATGTCACAAAATTGTCCAGTGCTCAGCAAGTTGTAGTCCAGTCCTTCCACATATGAAACATTCTTGATTGTAAGTCCATTCCTCACAAGTGTGCCATATCCTCTTGTGTTAGGTGTAATGCCCGAAAGACAATTTTGTAATTGTTTTATTTAATAAATGAAATGATGTTATTATTCATATTTATTATTCTCATATTCACCGATGTGACAATAGTATTTACACTACAGAAAACCCTAAGTATATCGTTTATGTAATCACTTAACTCAGTGTATGGTATATACACGGGAGGATTGAGTTAGTGAAGATGTACTTAAAATACAATTAGCCCGTAGTGAAGTTAATCGAGAGTATCGGGTCTCTCCTTTAACGTGCTATTAATGCGCCCAGAACACAATAGGTGTGATTGTCTTATCCGGACTTTCGGTTAAGAGAACCTAATGGGGCATTTATATATGATAGATATATCATATAGAGCTGGACCGATTTGATTAGAATTCACGATATAATTCCGTAATCGAGAAGTCTTATCGAATCAATCGATGATCATATTTATGGATATATCTTAATCCTGAGGTGATCACAGTCAACTGCTTGAATCGGTATGAGGTTTGACTTGACGGTTAAGGATTACACTGAGTCTGTGGTCTGAATTACCCCATCTTGGCATTGTACTGGATTGAGTGAGTAGTCTGTGTTATCACAGATACGGAATCCATTCCTTCCATTTATGGTAGTAGATAGACAGTTCCCTTATTTGTTAGCCCTAAGAAAATGATCGATCCCGGGAGTTCACATTTGACTAATTAGCTACTAGTCAGTTATGTGCACTAATTGATCACTAGGGGGTTAATGGTAAATAAGGATAAGAGGTTCTAAAAGGGTTAACGGTAACTTCCCGATTTAGAATGAACAGTCTATGGAGGATTAATCCATATGTAATGATTATATCAATGGACGCTTATTATTATTCTCGTGAGGAGATAAATATAATCTTATAATCGGAGGAGTGCGGTCACGGGATTATGGTGGCATATTCCTATGATTGATTTATCGAATATAATTATTCTATAATTATTTATTTGATTTATCGGAGCCGCTGATTATTAGTCCATGGTCCCCGACGTGCCTCCTAATATAGCATAGCTATTCTCGGACGTCGAATCCTAAGAATATTAATTTAGTTCTTGTTGGACTTTATTAAAACGATATGTGAATTAATTGTTTAGTGGACTATTAAATTAGTTGGGCTAAATAATTAAATACACGGAAAAGACATTTTTCGTGGACTCGGCCCGAATTGGTGTGTTGACCAATTTTGACCCAAATTGGTCAAATATGCGTGGACCTTAATTTTAAGAAAAAGGTGCGCATATTTTGTGTTATTATTTAATTATTGGAAAATTGGTTTTTCTTGGATAATTATTTAATGTGTGATTTATCTTTTATTTGTTAAATGATAATTCATGAAATATTAGATAATAATATGATTTATCCTAATTTGTTTGGGATAATTATTTTATTTATCTTTTATTTGGAAAAATGATTAATGTAATAATTATCTCTTAATTATTTAATCCTTGGAGGACAAGGATTACTCTCCTATATAAAGAGAGTTCTCCTAAGCCTTAACACACACAATATTTTCGAGTTCCACCTCTTAGAGAGGAGGAAGAAATTTTCGGCCAAGGGGAGTTAAGGGGAGAATCTTGGAGATTTTCCGGGTAGCATATCGGAAGGATTCGAGACGAGAATTTCCTTCCACCGGGAGTTGCTTGGATCACACGTACGGAAGATCGTGGTGCTCTTCACATCTTCGTTTGTTATTTCTGTTGCGGCTCTTCTACTTGGATTTTGAGATCCAAGAGGTATGATCTACAACCCCCTTGTAGATATAGATCTAGTTGTTTTATTACGTATATATTATAGATCTAGATCCATAAAATCGCTTCCGTTGCGGATGGTATTACTAACATCTTGTATATCCAGGTGTATTTTTGTTGCCAAAATTCACCCTTGGACCATCCTTTGTCACAAAATTTTACAAACAATGCTTATTCTTTGTCATATGTCTGGTGTTAGGTGTAGTGCCCGAAAGACAATTTGTGTAATTGTTTTTAATAATGAATGATAGAATTTATCTCACCTTATTTTGCTCTGTGCTTGTAAAGTAATACACTGCTGCAAACCCTAAGTATATCTGTATGTAACCACTTAACTCAGTGTATGGATTACACGTGAGGATTGAGTTAGTGGAGATATGCTTAAACTGTTAGTCCGTGGTGAACTTAATCAGAGTTTAGGGTCTCTTGGTTAAAACACCAATAATGCGCCCAGAACACCTTAGGGTGTGATAGTCTTATCCTGACTGTCGGTAGAGGGTACCTAGGTGGGGCATTTATATATGATGGCATTCATATAGGACTGGACCGATTTAATCTGAATTTCTCGGTATAATTCCGTAATCGAGGAATCTTATTAAATCATTAGATGATCATATATGGATCAACCTTAATCCTGAGGTGATCACAGGATGCTGCTTGTCCCGGGGTAGTGTTTGATGTGTTAGTTACGGTTCACTTTAATATGTGTTCCAAGCCACTTCTCATTGGCACTATCTCCAGATGAGTGAGTAGTTCTGATTTTCACAGACATGGAATCCATTCCTTCCTGCGGGAAGTAGAGAGACAGTCCCCTTATTTGTTAGCCCTAAGAAAGTGATCGATCCCGGGAGTTCACATTTGACTAATTAGCTACTAGTCGGATATGTGTACTAATTGATCATCAGGGGGTTGATGGTAAATAAGGATAAGATATTCTGAGTCGGGTTCACGGAGACTTCCCACTCAGAATGGACAATCTATGGAGGGTTAATCCGTATGTAGTGATTATATCAATGGACGCTTATTCACTCTATGGGTTGAGTATAAGTATACATCTATAATTGGTAGAGTTCAGTTTCGGGTTTATGGTGGCGTAATCCCGGAATTAATAATTAATGTACTTATTCTGTTCGATGAATAATTAATTATTGGAGCTACTGCTTATAGGTCCATGGTCCCCGATGTGGCTTCTGTAATTCGGAATGATATTCTTGTTATTTGGGCCTCAGAAATAATTAATTGGCTGGGCCAATTAATTGATATGCATAAATATTATTTAGTTGGGCTAAATAATATTATACACATAAAAGACATTTTATGTGGGCTTTTAAACCCTAGGGGTGGCGCCTCATACTTCATTAAATGCAAGATTTGATTTTCTTGTGTGATTAATGATTAATAAAAGATGATTTATTTGTAATTGATTGATTGATTAATCACAATCTTTTATAAATGGAATTATCCTTTATTGTGATTTCTTTTAATTATTTGTTTAATTAATTAGAAACTTGGAGGCCAAGGATTTACTCTCCTATATAAAGAGAGTTCTTCCAAGACATATGGGCATGGAAAATTTCGCCCCACTCATTAAAAAAGAGAGAAAAAAATTTGTTTCTCTTGTCTAGGGTTTTAGAGGAAGAAAAACTTGGAGTTTTTCTTAGTGTTGCATATCGAGGAGGTTTGTGTATCAAGAAGGGTGTCCACCAACAGCCGTTTGGAGAACACATCGAAAGATCAAGGCGACTCTTCCCGTTATTGGTAACATAATCTTAAACCCCCTTGTAGTACTTAAGTCCTTTAACTATGTATTTTGATATATAAATCGTGATCCATCCGCTTCGCATAGATCTAACTCGTTTAGATCTAAGAACCTGCATCCTTCATGTGGTATCAGAGACAGGTTCCACGATTTATATAATCATAATCTTAGTTAAACGATTTAAAGGAGTGGAATTGCATGTAGGTGATATTTTACTTATTATTATGCATTAATAATTTTTAAATTGCTATGGTTGAAGAGATGGATTGGGGTTGGCACCGTTTTCCCGTTAAATCTATTGTAAACTCATATAAACGATGAAAATTCGTTCATATGAGTATAGGAAATTATGTAATTTATGTATTATTGCAATTTTAATTTCCAGAAAATAGATCTGTACATTAGCTGTTTAGTCTTTTCGTTTTTTCTGTTGTTTGAGCCGTTAAAACGAAGATCCCTCCGGTCAGAATCAATATTGGAAGTTGATGAACAATCCCACAAATTTTGGTGTCGATCAGAGTCCGTTTGGGTTTCCGTTCGTTGCTGCGAAGTGGCTGCTGTAACAGAAAAATGCAGGATTCACAGAAACCCTAACTGTGACTTCTTCGATTTTCTGGGAACAATTGGACCGTTCAAATTAAAATCAGACCGGTCAGATCGATACTCATGGAGTTTTGGACGTGAGATAAAATGTTCAGGACGATCGGGATTCATCTTGATCCCCGATCGGCCTCGGGAAATATATGATGCGCTGCTGTAAGAGTCTGTTTCAGCAGCAAGTTGGGCGGCTCACTGAGGAAGATTGACAAGTCAAAGCTCCGATCCGACCGTCCATCTTGAAGTCCGAAGAATGAAGATCAGATCTGGAAATTTTCGTCCCGATCCAAGTTCGTTTGATATGCCGATCGTCGAAGATTCTTAACAGCTGCAGATTAGGGTTTTTAATTTATTTTCGAATAGATTAGTTACGGGGGTGCCAACGGTCCATCTCGGTGTTTATTTTCCGCACTAGTATACATGTGTAGATTGTATGAGTAGAACCGGAAAATTGCCATGACATGCATCATATCATGAATTCCACTCCATATGCATACATGTAGAAATTAATTCGAGGAATTAGTTAGGCATGTATAAAACACACGATTAGTTTTAATTAATTGTTTGATATTAATTAGAAACTAATTAGGGTAAAACCGAGGAACACGGGTTTTTTCAATCGTCGAGGTTGGGTGATGGATTCTCGGTGAATCCAACTCTGCGAAAGCATAAGGAGTAAAATCCCGAAACCTCGTGGTTAAGGTGTTGGATTCTCGGTGAATTCCACCTTACCTAGACGAGATTACGTTTTTGTTCCGTAGTGTCTACGTGAAAGTTTGATGTTTAAGGATTGGATAATCACGGGCAAACAGGTTCGAAAGTGGTTTAACCACGGTTGGGTGGTCAACGGTAGCTACGGCTCAATCGACTTCACCCTCCACGTGTGGCGTTTGCACGGGGGTCCGGCAATATCGAGCCATCCGAAGAGCCACTACGGCTCAACGGAGCTCTCCTAGCCTTGACCCGTCCGACGGCCACATATGTTCTAACGAATAGGTCGGGTGGGCTAGCCCACATAACCGACAACATTCGGGCCTATGATTTATTGTTCCTTAATGTAACATCAAGTCCAAAAACGTGATCAATAAACCCACCACTTTTTCAAAATATTGAGTGGGAGCGGGAGAGGCGACAGCCGACCCCACGGCCTCTACTATTGACACAAGCAACGTGAGAGAATGGTGACGCCTCGTGCCGGCCTGGGACCGGCCTCCCTAAGGAAGGCCTTCACCGCTATCAAAATTCAAGGCTTGGTCTCCGAAAGGATAGGATTTTGGGTACTCGTCGGGTCACTGACCGACCCTAGGGCGGCACACTCGGGGTCTACCTAAAAATCTGAGACAGTAGGTCACACTCATAAAGGGTATTTTTGGTAGTACCTTGGCTGAAAAAGGAAAGGTGATTGACGATCACAAATGAGATGTTCGATTCTCAATCTGATCTTCAATATTAATCGAAACCTCTTTGACCTACCCTAAAGCGGCACTGAGGCATTAGATTAAATCCTTGGAACGGTAGGATAGACTATAAGTACTTAGTTTATGTTCCTAAAATTTTAGTAGTGTATGATTTGGATTTATTTTCTGTCAATTTTATTTACAACTGTTATATATATCTCTCTAAGGTGCTAGACTGCTAGTGTAAAATTGACTAGTAATGACTTCGTTAAAAGGTGGTAAGTAACTGGAACGTTGTATTTATTAATCACACATGCGATTAATATTTCGGAAGAGATATTTCTCTTGAAGCCTTCAAAACTTAAGTGACGTAAATAGACATGTCACTGCTGTCACTCGTGCAGAACGAGAGACAACCGTAGTTAGTTTGAAAGATGATTGGGACGATAAAATTCTTCTACTGAATTGTGTAGTGTCTACACGAGAAATTTTCTGATAGAAAAATTGGAGAATCATAAATTAAAGTGTCGCTAGTTAGACGGTATTTGGAACCGATAAACTAGTGGGAGCTTTTATATTATGTTTTTCTAATTTATTAGAAAATCAGTCCCACTAGGTAACACTTTCATTAGACATCCCACAGTTCACGAGTAGTGTCTACTCAAACGAACTGCTAGTTCAAGACTATTTCCTTTTAAGGAAAGTTAAGAATGGGAAAGAATGTCTATAAGTGTTAATCATCTTAACTAAAGTTTTGAGGCTAAACCAAAACATTAATTAAAGAAAGTATAGGATAAGGAAAGTGATTTCGGATCACTAACCAATGAATCCTTAGCGACTTTCTTAACCGAGTAACTTGACTCGGTGGCTTAGTTCTTTGGAAGAACAATGAAGCTGTGCATTAATAAAGTAACAACGGGCAGTAATTTCAACTAGAATAGTGGGAGTGATATAAGGAAATGAATTTCGGATTCTATCCTTGAATATCACGAAAAAATTTATTTTTCTGTTTACAGATTCGTTGAAACAATTGGATTCACTTTCAACTCGATATATTGTTGCCTCATAGAAAGTGAATATGACATTTGTAGTACGAATCCGAGACTCGGACTTTTGTTTGATAAAGTCAGAACCACTTAGAACAACTGAATAAGTATGTGTAACACATCTAAAACTATTAAAGGTAAAAGGTTTCCGTATTAAGATAAACGACCTTTCAATATCTATTAATTAGTGCATATATCCTAGAGACAAGACCTGCTGACTGGCTAAGGGTGATTCCTATCTCCCAGTCTTGGAACACTATCTCAAAGGAACAATGACTAAGTTTCCTTTCAATCGGGAAAGGGTAATAGTTTTGAAGGGGTAACATAGCTTGTTCACCATGACCTTCGGGGTCTAGTGAGAGATACAAGCTAGTGGGAGATTTTGAGTGGTGACATTCTGTCTGATAACTACTCAAAACACTGGTTGGTTTATCGAAAGAATACGAGGAGGTGTCTCTGATTTTAGCAGAGAATAGAGTATTCCATGCTCAAAAATAGGCTATCGCATAGTCTTGGGACTGATGCTCGGCCTGCCTCCTAGTGGAATGTTTCTCACTGAGGAAGAAACCATAGACTTGCCCTATATAGTTATTGATGTGCTACAATACACTGCTAGACTCGATTAAGATAATTGGTTGCAAAGTAACAGTTAACATTATTATGTAAACCGAGAAGTCTACCTAGAAGATGCTAGTGAGTTTATGGATAAGGAGTGAATTCGGTTCACTACACATCCGTAAATGTAGGCATTCAGCATTTAATGCTTGAAGGTAGGACTGGGGATTTTGCGCATACGTTCAAATTGTGAATGTTCATGAAATATCTTAATGAGACGAGTAAAGGTTGGTTATAAGATTCTTGAGATCAGAAAGTGACGGTTGAACTGTCACAAGCCTTCTGATAGAATCTATAAGAAACAGCCTTAAACCTTGGAGTACGGTTACCCAAAGGTAGTTACTATCTGATTTAATCAGACCATGTCCAACATCGGTTGTTGGTGATTACACTGATAAATACTACTAGATCAGGATGTCAATCCACCACGCAGTGGGAGTATGGTTTACCATTGACCCATTGTAGTTTTTGTTGAAATAGTGTCCTAAACCCAATCGGGTTGGACCGGATCCGACCGGGTCGGATCATTTCTACTATTTCTTTATGTTTATACATATATTAAATGGCTTTCATGTTGTCATATATATGTTCTTTTAAAGGACCAATTGTGAATTGCTATATGATAACGTCCTTAGTATTAAACTGTGATAGAGAAACCATGATAGGCGATTATGGTTGATGAGATCTCTAATCACTTTAATAAGTTTGATACTTAAATGTCTCTAGGCTGATGTACTATCAAACAGGGCATTGATAGTATAAACAGACTAGCACGTATTAGATGTCTTCTGTCTTTAAGGGCAGGGATAGATCTCGTCTATCGAAGTGTAGAGACACTTGGACTGTACGTGGGCGTGTATTAGAGAATGCGTACGTTAGACTGACCCACTTACACAGATAAGTGTCACACTATGTGGCGGTTGTGTAATTATCCTTAGGACCGGAGTCTTCATGGCATCACGGTGTGGATTGTCATGCTTTGACACTATTGAGGTTTCCCCTAGCCATGGGGCGATCATGCGGTAGTGATTGGGTGTGATACTGAAGCATGCGGAGTATACATGATTGGTCGTCCGGGAATCGCGTATCCTATGATTGGGATAGAATATCCGAAATGGCCTTCTTATAAGGAATGTCTTATTCTCGTGAATCTTTGCAAAGTGGGAGTAAACGTGTTACTTGAGAGAGCTTGATATCCAGATTATAAGATACGGTCGTTGATGTTTTGACACTCGACTAACGACCGTATGGATATTATTACAACGATAGGATTGTAAGTTACACGGTAACTGTTTCACATGAAAGGTAGTAGTCATTGCATTTGACTCTTCCGATGATTGGGGGTCACGGTGTGTTGCTAGACGCTATCCCGTGATCGTTAGGCATGAAGGGCATTTTCGTAATTTGCACTTTGTGTCTACGGCCAACATATTCGGAAGCCTATCGGGTCACACACATAAGAACATCTAGCCGGATTAAAATGTGGTTATAGATGATAACCAAATAAGGAAAGTTTATCTCGAGACTATAAAGGTTATAGTGGTAAATTAATATGGTGGTATTTATTTATTATGAATAAATTAAATACAAGATATTAATTATATTGGTTAATTAAAGAATATTCCGGATGCCAATTTATTGGCTAAAGGGGCGCAATTTTGGAGTGTATAAGATACACTTGGATTGTGCAATTTAATTAATGGTATTACCATATATTAATATTGGATATTAATATTTATATATTCTTTTTGTTCCCAGCGTGTGATGCATCTAATTTGCATGTGCATGATTGTGTCCAAAATATTTATGTATAGATTTATATGTGTAATATATATTTGTGATATATATACACATGTGTAAATTGATTTATGGTAATATAATAAAAGATAAATATTGTCAATATAAGATATTGACAATATCTTGAAAATATTCAATATAAGATATTGACAATATCCTAGATTTATTTAATATGAGATATTATAATAAATGAGATAAATCAATCAATTATATTTTCCTTATTTTATTGGGAAAAGGTTTTCTTCTCCTCTACTCTATTGGGCGCCACATCCATTACAAAAGGAGGTGGGTGTCAAGCTCTTTTGTACATCATAATTCCAAGAGCTAATAGTTCTTGTGTGAAATAGAGAGCATCCTATAGAGAGTTGGAGAGAGGGGAAAAGGGCCGGTCTAGCAACCGGAGTTTTCCAATAGCAATCCATGATGGGATTCCGGCGGGCTGTTCGTGTGGACTGGCGGTAGAGGCCGAACACTTGGGCGGCTCCATGCAGAACTACTCTCCTTAGACGGTCAAAGCGTCGATCTTTTAGATCAACCAAGGTAACCATCGTCTACTACTTGTTTGTTTATTGCTTAAACGAAGTCGATCTTGGGTAAAAGGAAATCAAATTTTTGAATTCCGCTGCGTTCCCGCGTAGATTTCCTAACAGTGGTATCAGAGAGAGCTTCGAGCTTAAGCAATAAGCATGTTAATTTGCGTAGTTAATTTTATCGTTTAAATCACGTAATTAAAAGATGAAAGATTTTTGATTTGCAAAATTGATACATGAAAAAAAAAAAGAAAAAAAAAAGAGGAGATCGGGTGGTGCTCGGCCGACTGGCGGCGGCACCACCACCGGCGGCGGCTGGGCGGCGGCGGCGGCAGCAGGGCAACCTGCTGCCGGCAATCGGTTGACCGGTCAATTCTGGCGGATCTCCAAATTTTTGTTTTGTGTATTTTGTGATTCAATATGGTTCATAGTTGTGATTAAAATCTCTTTGTTTAGTTGTGTCATGTGGCTAACCAATGGTTCAAATAGTTTGGCCATTGGGATGCCACATGACATTAAAATAATAATGGCCTTTCCAAACTTTGTTTGGAATAGGCCTAGGCCCTTTCCAAATATTTGATTTGGGAAAAGGCCTAGGCCTAGGCCACTTCCAAAATTTTGATTTTGGAAAGTGGCCAGAGCTAAACCAAAATTATTTGGCCTTTCCAAATATTTGATTTGGAATAGGCCTAGGCCCTTTTCAAATATTTGATTTGTAAAAGGCCTAGGCCTAGGCCACTTCCAAAATTTTGATTTTGGAAAGTGGCCAGGCCTAAGCCAAATTTGGTTTAGGAAACCAAAGGCATCCTTTTTGATTACGAATCAAAAGGAAAGAAACAAAAGAGAAATAATTTTAATTTTGATTTATTTTGGAATAGTTCTAATTAATTAAAATTAAAATTAAAATCGGTTTAAAATTAATCGTTAATTTTATTTCGATTAAAATCATTTAATTAATTAAATGTTAATTAGTTAATTGATTGGATAAAATTATTTAATAGATTAAATGTTAATTGATTAATTAAGACGCAAGTAGTTGAATTTTAATTTTATCTCTTTCATAAGATTTTATTGTATGGATTAGATATAGTAGATATAATATGATTATATGGACCCGATTGATCATGGACTCGACCGATAGGATAGATGTGAATGATTTAATTTTTCTGTTGGTTTAAAAATTGTCCTAGGCCGTTATGAAGAACGTGACCTAGTTTATTTTCTGCAATTATCCCATTCCCGTGGGCTCCCCCCGTGTGCGGCGGGTGTATTTATTTTATAAGATAGAAATAAATGTAACAAGAATGGAGCAGAAGATGGAGACCAAAGAAAGACGAAAATGAAGATCCCATTGGAGAATGGAGCATTAAAGATCCTATTGGCGGTTGCAGCTACCCTTAGATTGTGACCCGCGGTTTCGTCAGTTTGTATTCGAAACCGCACCTAGGAAAAGTCCATGATCATACCGGTTATTTTACGCATTTATTTATTTTGTGCTTGTATTTATTTTATATGATACGATAGATGCATGACTAGGCACGATCTAGATAAATGTGTAGGATGTATGTTTATAGAGATAGACATATTTATGATGAGACCGAAGTTAAAATTAATTAAGTGAATTAATTTACAAAAAATACTTCCACAACAAAAATCAAGTCGAAATATTGTCTCCCAATATTATAACGACGGTGAAGAGCCTGTGTTCGGATCCAACTGATCGACCACCGCCGGAGTTGACCTACCACGGGTATATCGTCGTTATTGAGATATGATCGTATGAGATCTCGTGAATATTGGGTTATGACTTGACTAGAGTCTTTCGGTGATTGACCACCGTCAGGGCCGTCTGACTTTAGAGACAAGGGGTTGACTAACACATAGTGATGTGTATCGCCAAAGAGTTGACTAGTCAACCACTGAGAATCACATAGAGATGTGAATGGTAAAGAGTTACCTACCTTTCGAAATTATCTTGGTTGATCGACCACCGCCGGGAATCAAGGTAACTAGATTGGATCTCAGCCACTAAAGAATTTTGAAAAATTCTTGAAAGTCAATTGGAAGTAGTTGACTAGTGGGAGCAAAATCATAAACCAAAAGACCATTTTTGATTTTGCGTGTATAAACAACAACACTCTTTTATTTTCATTTTTTATGTTGTAGTTTTAGCAGACTTTATATTTATGTTTTATTCTCGATTAGTAAAACCAAACATGACTGTTACCTTTTGAGAATCGTTCTCAAATATGGTTAAGTAGTTTTAATCCTTTTTAAAATAAGCAATGACACGAGCAATCCCGTTATGGTAGTTAGAGACAAGGAGGCTACATATTTGATGGAGTACTCCAAGGTTTTAATTATTAATGAAAGCGGAAGCTCATGATATGATTAAATCATTTGAAAATTAGTTTCAACGAATTAGTCATATATTGGATACGATCCAAGATGATCATTCGGTCATACGATGACGAGTTATTCAAACGTTGGATAAGAATGACTAGACCGAATTTTGGAAATGATGTTTTCAAATTGTTAGATTTAAGTATCGACTTAATTCTACCATTGCTTAAAGGTTAATTAAATAGTCAATGTTTTGAATACGATTCAAAAGGTTAAATAAACTATTTAATAAACTTTAGATTTTCTTTATAAAAGGAAATTGAAGACATAGCTCTTGTGATCTTTCTTAAGTCTTATGAAGACTACAATAAGAAACATATCTCAAGTGCTTAAAGGATTAAAAAGGAAATTTTAGGGCATGTGCTTAAATAGAGAACTTATTGAAGTTTCTATTATAGGCAAGTAAGTTGAGATAAATCTATCTAAGTTCAGGTCGACTCTTAGATATATGATATCTTGCGAGTGTGATTAAATTAGAAAGATTAAATACAGATATGGAAGGTGAAGCAAACGTTGTAACACTTACCATATTCTGGATCTAGTAAACTGAAAAGGGAACCAAATAAATGTTATTATGTTCCGGTTCTTATGAAGGACACAAGTTCAGTTATTTGTTAGGATTTAGTAGACATATTCAATTGTAAAGAATAAATGTTATTCCGATAAAGTTGGAAGGTCACTGAATCTAACATACTAGATTGTTGTCACTATATAGTTGATATATGTGATGAGATCTCAACTAAATATTTGTATGGCTGTTATCCTTGATATTTGTAGTTATTCTAGATGTAGTCTCTCCGGAAGGGAAGCGCGTAATTAAACGTCATTCTGATGATGTTGAACCATATGATTATGAATCATGTGGGTTATACGTATCTTATCCAAAGAGGACTAAAATACCCTTTTTCGAAAAGGTTATAAAATCTAGAAAGTTGTCCAAAGCCTAAACATACCGATGTTTGTTGGCTTATGACAATTAATGCCACAAATAATTGTTTGTTAATCTCTATGACTATTTTTAGAAATAGTCAAGTGTACTCAGTGAAGTGCATAATTCGGAAATCCCGAAAAGTTCGAGCTAGTACGAATATGAGATTGATGAGCCACTTAGGAATTAATCTTCAATTGGATTGAAGTAATTAATACCCGAAGGGTGTTTCAGAAGTCGTCTGAAAAGGAATAAGATTCTCCTTTGAAGGATACCATCTTTGGGATACGCAATTAGATTGTGTTCCCAAAATGGAAATAACACTTTATATGATAAAGGTGTGACGCAAGCCATGCGATGTATCCCTTACCCGTTTCGGGATAGTGCCCTTATACTTAACCTAGTTCCAAAGAATAAATGTTGAATAAATTCCATATTAGATATGGAAGATGATAAATGTCGAATCTATCTTAACCGATGATTTGAAGTTGTCATAGGCAAAATCAGAAAGGCTTGGAGCCTAGTACGACATATGCAACTTTGTGGAATGTCTTAGCTAGTACGCTGGATATTATTTACTTGTCCGCGGAGCAAAATGTTTGTCTCCAAACATGCTGTCTTCTAAAGGAAGTGTTTCTTCCAAGAGAGACAGTGGGAGTAAATAAGATCTCAAAAGAGTTTGAGAACCGCAATTATATATATTCAACCATTGGAACGTGAGCAGACGCTACATAGCGATGAGGTGTAGAACACTGCTCAGAGCACACAAAAGTTCTGTAAGTCTATGGATGACCTTAAGCCTGAAAGGGCTGCTGGTATATTCATCTTGAAGAATGAATATCTCAAGACTTATGAAAGAATGTTTGAAAGGCAAGATTGAGAGATATGGCCAGGAGCCATAATATCTGAATTAGATTCCATCAATGACAACCAGGTTGTGAACCTAGTCTGTCTTACCTAAGGGGAGTGTCCCTGAAAGGCTGACATGGATAGTAATATGATTACCATAAGGCTATAGTGACGGCTGAAGGGTATGAGGTGTAAACCTTGTAATTATCTTTATGCTGCCAGCTGTGCCCAATTCTATTCAGATAATGATTGTTATAACTTCGTATCATGACTATATGATAGTGTTGAAGATGTTGGGCAGAAAGCTCGATGTTCATAGACAATAACATGATATGTAAGCCCACGAGATCCATATATGGACTCAAACAAGTTTCTCTAGACGATTTCTTTGTTAGATAATCAAAGGAGTTTGATTTAGCCAAAAGAAGGATATGCCCCATGTGCAAGATGGATAGTGGGAGTGTGTTACGATTTTTGAGTAAGGTATTGGATATCTCTCTCATGAATCATCTCCCCATGTCACGGTCAATTAATGTTTGGTAATTCAAGATCTTTACGAAAGCACTTGGATTAGCAGTTCTTATTTTAGAAATGAGAATCTATAGTGATAGATTTAACTACTGTTAGATTATTGTTTACCTATATAGATGTGATGCTAAAAGAAGTTTAGCATAGATCGCAAGATCTGTCTGTGTTAGGACGTTGGTCCTAAAGATAAGGTAAAAGATGATGCTTATGGAAGGTTTCCTTCGCTACTGCGATAGGAACCATCTTATAGGTAATGCCGGATGTTCATAGTCCATGAATATCCATGAGCAAGTATGAAAGTAAATCTGGTAAATGTCGAGAATATCCTTAAACAAGTTAAGGAAAGTTTCCTAGTTTATTAAAACTTGGAATTAAATAAACGTAGATATACAGACGTATATCCTGAGTCTTATGAAGGCGAGTGGGAGCTACAGTCTGGGTTTGTAGTCACTTCGATTAAGTGATACAGTGAGCTGGAAATGTTCTAGCCTATGGGTCACTGTAAACTCTACAACTTAGCCAAAACACAGTAGTGCCTTAGAGGCGCAGCGGGAGCAGTACATGGATCTAGAAGGTTCATTCATGAACCTTGTACGGTTCTTCCACCTTTTCTATATAGTCGATATAGTAAGTGGATTCATTGCTTGAAGCAAGGACCAGGGTCTCGTCAGAGATTCGTGTGTGTGTTGAGGCGGTTCCTTTGACTTGGTCATTTGGATAGTCTGAGTCCCCATGGATAGCGATCCGTTTATGGCTAGGGCTGGTTCCGAGTATTGCATAAGATTCTTGTGTTTCAACTTGGTCTTGTGTGTGCGAGTGATTGGTTTTAGGCCAAGTGGGAGATTGTTGGAATAGTGTCCTAAACCCAATCGGGTTGGACCGGATCCGACCGGGTCGGATCATTTCTACTATTTCTTTATGTTTATACATATATTAAATGGCTTTTATGTTGTCATATATATGTTCTTTTAAAGAACCAATTATGAATTGTTATATGATAACGTCCTTAGTATTAAACTGTGATAGAGAAACCATGATAGGCGATTATGGTTGATGAGATCTCTAATCACTTTAATAAGTTTGATACTTAAATGTCTCTAGGCTGATGTACTATCAAACAGGGCATTGATAGTATGAACAGGCTAGCACGTATTAGATGTCTTCTGTCTTTAAGGGCAGGGATAGATCTCGTCTATCGAAGTGTAGAGACACTTGGACTGTACGTGGACGTGTATTAGAGAATGCGTACGTTAGACTGACCCACTTACACATATAAGTGTCACACTATGTGGCGGTTGTGTAATTATCCTTAGGACCGGAGTCTTCATGGCATCACGGTGTGGATTGTCATGCTTTGACACTATTGAGGTTTCCCCTAGCCATGGGGCGATCATGCGGTAGTGATTGGGTATGATAATGAAGCATGCGGAGTATACATGATTGGTCGTCCGGGAATCGCGTATCCTATGATTGGGATGAATATCCGAAATGGCCTTCTTATAAGGAATGTCTTACTCTCGTGAATCTTTGCAAAGTGGGAGTAAATGTGTTACTTCGAGAGAGCTTGATATCCAGATTATAAGATACGGTCGTTGATGTTTTGACACTCGACTAACGACCGTATGGATATTATTACAGCGATAGGATTGTAAGTTACACGGTAACTGTTTCACATGAAAGGTAGTAGTCATTGCATTTGACTCTTCCGATGATTGGGGGTCACGGTGTGTTGCTAGACGCTATCCCGTGATCGTTAGGCATGAAGGGCATTTTCGTAATTTGCACTTTGTGTCTACGGCCAACATATTCGGAAGCCTATCGGGTCACACACATATGAACATCTAGCCGGATTAAAATGTGGTTATAGATGATAACCAAATAAGGAAAGTTTATCTCGAGACTATAAAGGTTATAGTGGTAAATTAATATGGTGGTATTTATTTATTATGAATAAATTAAATACAAGATATTAATTATATTGGTTAATTAAAGAATATTCCGGATGCCAATTTATTGGCTAAAGGTGGCGCAATTTTGGAGTGTATAAGATACACTTGGATTGTGCAATTTAATTAATGGTATTACCATATATTAATATTGGATATTAATATTTATATATACTTTTGTTCACATGCGTGTATTGCATCTAATTTGCATGTGCATGATTGTGTCCAAAATATTTATGTATAGATTTATATGTGTAATATATATTTGTGATATATATACACATGTGTAAATTGATTTATGGTAATATAATAAAAGATAAATATTGTCAATATAAGATATTGACAATATCTTGAAAATATTCAATATAAGATATTGACAATATCCTAGATTTATTTAATATGAGATATTATAATAAATGAGATAAATCAATCAATTATATTTTCCTTATTTTATTGGGAAAAGGTTTTCTTCTCCTCTACTCTATTTGGGGCGCCACATCCATTACAAAAGGAGGTGGGTGTCAAGCTCTTTTGTACATCATAATTCCAAGAGCTAATAGTTCTTGTGTAAAATAGAGAGCATCCTATAGAGAGTTGGAGAGAGGGGAAAGGGCCGGTCTAGCAACCGGAGTTTTCCAATAGCAATCCATGATGGGATTCCGGCGGGCTGTTCGTGTGGACTAGCGGTAGAGGCCGAACACTTGGGCGGCTCCATGCAGAACTACTCTCCTTAGACGGTCAAAGCGTCGATCTTTTAGATCAACCAAGGTAACCACCGTCTACTACTTGTTTGTTTATTGCTTAAACGAAGTCGATCTTGGGTAAAAGGAAATCAAATTTTTGAATTCCGCTGCGTTCCCGCGTAGATTTCCTAACAGTTTTGTGGACTTTACGGTCTACTGGGGTGATTGATAACCTATGGCTCTTAGTGGGCTGTATAGGATTCTGATCATAGAGGTTGGTTTGACAGCCTTAACCCTGTAAATGGAGTTTTTGTACTCCAGTTTTGTTCAGTCGATTGTAGAACCACCTGAGTGTCTCAGGCCCAGTGGGAGCAATTGGATCTACATAGAAAAGAAACGAATGAATATGAAAGTTTAAACTTTCAGCGCAAAGTTAAGTGGTATAGGGGTGATTCCCTGACAGTAGAGAGTTAACCAGACCTTGAACTCTCTCACCACTCAGTCTTGCTAGATTTCGTTAGAAAGCAGAAAATAGGGGTGATTCCCTGAGACTTTCTTGCCGAACAACGGAATCTGAATTCATTCAGAATAGAAGGGTTTTAGCTGAGAATGAATAACGGATTCGTTACAAAGCAGAAGATAGGGGTGATTCCCTAATACCTTTTTTGCGAGACTAACGATATCTTAATTTATTCAGAAAGAACCATTGGTAGGAAGCCTGCCATGGCTTATATCCTTTGTGGATTTAAGAGAACCTCTCGGTCATTTAAAAGTCACATGTTTTAAAATATGTGGACTTGACCAGAGTATTGATAAGTCTTTCGTAGACTAGATATCAATATTGGTAAAGTAGTAGTATTAGTGTTCATGAATGATAACACTGAAACAGTTGGAAACAACATGTGTGTGCAATCTGAAGTCGGAAACTGACAGGCCAAGATTCTCTGGATGAGAGAATGGGACTATATTCTAAGAATCTGATTCGGTCAAATTCACGAGAATGAGTCATTGACTATCCCACCTATCTTATTGAATAAGATGATCATGCATATACGTATGCAACATTCATCGAGAGTAGTCCTACCTTACATCTCAGGAATGATTCTCCAAATCTTCGGATAAAGAGAAAATGGGATAGAGTCTCTCTGGGATAAGGGCAAGTCAGCTTGAAACGAGTCAATTGCAGTTGAATCTTGGATTCAAGCAATAAGTAGCGGTTTAGTACATCCTCAAGTATCGTTAGAGAACGAGGAATCATATGCTTGTATATTCAGGTGCAAACTTGAATATGGTTGACTACACTGATTCTGACTTGTAGTCAGATTAAGGATGATCATTTAGTTGATCTCGGGCTCAGTGTTTACTCATAATGCTTAGAATTTCCTTTTTGGTCTGGGAGTAATTCCAGATCTGATAAGCCGATATCACTTCATTGTGAAAACAGTGAAGAGATAGCTTAGAAGGATCTTCTCGGTCACCAGAGGTCAAAAGCATATTGAGAGAGAGTACCGCCTGATTAGATGGACCGGCAACGTTTCGATCCTAAAGATCATCTCGGGCCGACAACCAAACTGATCGGTGTACCAAGTCTAGTGCTTGGAGGGTACGGCATTGACGGATATGTCTCATCTGCTTTTAGAGCAAGTGGGAGAGTGTTGTGAATAAGATAAGAAAGGGTGTGCTCTAAAAACAATCGTTACTTGTCATTTCGTGCAAGTGGGAGATTGTTAGGTGTAGTGCCCGAAAGACAATTTGTGTAATTGTTTTTAATAATGAATGACAGAATTTATCTCACCTTATTACTTGCTTTGTGCTTGTAAAGTAATACACTGCTGCAAACCCTAAGTATATCTGTATGTAACCACTTAACTCAGTGTATGGATTACACGTGAGGATTGAGTTAGTGGAGATATGCTTAAACTGTTAGTCCGTGGTGAACTTAATCGAGTTTAGGTCTCTTGATTAAAACACCAATAATGCGCCCAGAACACCTTAGGGTGTGATAGTCTTATCCGGACTGTCGGTAGAGGGTACCTACGTGGGGCATTTATATATGATGGCATTCATATAGGACTGGACCGATTTAATCTGAATTTCTCGATATAATTCCGTAATCGAGGAATCTTATTAAATCATTAGATGATCATATATGGATCAACCTTAATCCTGAGGTGATCACAGGGTGCTGCTTGTCCCGGGGTAGTGTTTGATGTGTTAGTTACGGTTCACTTTAATATGTGTTCCAAGCCACTTCTCATTGGCACTATCTCCAGATGAGTGAGTAGTTCTGATTTTCACAGACATGGAATCCATTCCTTCCTGCGGGAAGTAGAGAGACAGTCCCCTTATTTGTTAGCCCTAAGAAAGTGATCGATCCCGGGAGTTCACATTTGACTAATTAGCTACTAGTCAGATATGTGTACTAATTGATCATCAGGGGGTTGATGGTAAATAAGGATAAGATATTCTGAGTCGGGTTCACGGAGACTTCCCACTCAGAATGGACAGTCTATGGAGGGTTAATCCGTATGTAGTGATTATATCAATGGACGCTTATTCACTCTATGGGTTGAGTATAAGTATAAATCTATAATTGGTAGAGTTCAGTTTCGGGTTTATGGTGGCGTAATCCCGGAATTAATAATTAATGTACTTATTCTGTTCGATGAATAATAAATTATTGGAGCTACTGGTTATAGGTCCATGGTCCCCGATGTGGCTTCTGTAATTCGGAATGATATTCTTGTTATTTGGGCCTCAGAAATAATTAATTGGCTGGGCCAATTAATTGATATGCATGAATATTATTTAGTTGGGCTAAATAATATAATATACATAAAAGACATTTTATGTGGGCTTTTAAACCCTAGGGGTGGCGCCTCATACTTCATTAAATGCAAGATTTGATTTTCTTGTGTGATTAATGATTAATAAAAGATGATTTATTTGTAATTGATTGATTGATTAATCACAATCTTTTATAAATGGAATTATCCTTTATTGTGATTTCTTTTTAATTATTTGTTTAATTAATTAGAAACTTGGAGGCCAAGGATTTACTCTCCTATATAAAGAGAGTTCTTCCAAGACATATGGGCATGGAAAATTTCGCCCCACTCATTAAAAAAGAGAGAAAAAATTTGTTTCTCTTGTCTAGGGTTTTAGAGGAAGAAAAACTTGGAGTTTTTCTTAGTGTTGCATATCGAGGAGGTTTGTGTATCAAGAAGGGTGTCCACCAACCGCCGTTTGGAGAACACATCGGAAGATCAAGGCGACTCTTCCCGTTATTGGTAACATAATCTTAAACCCCCTTGTAGTACTTAAGTCCTTTAACTATGTATTTTGATATATAAATCGTGATCCATCCGATGCGCATAGATCTAACTCGTTTAGATCTAAGAACCTGCATCCTTCATCTGGAACATCCACTGTCAAAGTACCAGACACCCTACAAAACAAAGTTAATACATTTTAGGTACCCAAACCTGTTTGGGTCCATAATGGTCAGTGGTAAGCATGACCCCTAGGATGTTTCCATAAGGTCTTCTCCTAAAAGTGTCATACTTTGGTTCATACATGTATTCCACACATCCATAGGTTCTAACAGTAGATTGTGTAGGATTCACATATGTTTTCTGGCCTTTTGGTTTATGATGCTGTTTGATGTGACTTTTGTTGTTAGAAGCATTAGCATAACCATTAGTTTGCTGTCTGTTAGGAACAGCCCTGTAGTATGGAGTCTGCTGAGGTCTTGTGTAAGTCCTCTGCTGATCCCATTTCTTGGGTTTTACCCTAGCAGCATGGTTATTCTTACTGTTTCTAGCATTAGATACATGAATATTCCAATCATCATCAGTAGGGAACAGTCTACCTTTCCCCCTGAGATAAGTATCCCTTGAATGATTAACATTTTTGGGTTTAGGATTCTTATCCTTGGAATATTTCTGTTTCTTACCCTTCTGTGGTCCAGCAGACTTAGTAGCAGGTCTGCTATCAGCAGGTTTAGAAGGCACAGCAGTCCTATTTTTGGATTTGTTCCTTTTATTAGGAGCTGTTGACTTTTTTGACTTCTGATTTTGCTTCCTTGAAGCATTCTCAGTAAGTTTTACTGCCTCAGCAACCTTACTGGGAGTTGGATCTTATGCAGGTAAAAACTTAGGACCAATTCTGGCACTAGGTTCAGTAGCCTTACTGGATCCACTCTTTTTGGATTGTTGAGTTCCAAATCCAAGCCCTGTTTTATCACCATAAGGCTTTCCAGATTTGTATGCAGTAGAGAAACAAGATGGATCAGCGGATTCAGAGGCTACTAGATGTTCAGCAGGCTTATACTGATTATGTCCAACATCTTTTTCCTTACCTTTGAGAACCCTTAATTCAGCATTCAATCTTTCAACTTCTACTTGAAGAGCTTCTTTTTCAGCCTTCACAATCTCATAGCCAGATTGTATTTTCCTCAGTTGATTGAGGATGGCATCCAAAGCTTCTTCATTGTAAGAGTTTCTAGGATTTGAACCACAAGTTGATTCACAATCACTTCCAGCAGGAGTGTTAATTGATACAGTATTGTATACCTCCTCTGTCTCATCCATATTAGCCATTAAAGCATAATCTTCCAATTCAGCAACCAATGCTGTGTCATCTGATTCATTTCCCTTTTCAGATTCCACTTCATACCCCGATTCATCTACAGCAACCATAGCCTTCTTGCCATATCTTCTTTGTTGGCTTTTGGTCTTCAATAGGTCTGGACAGTCAGGTCTGATATGTCCAGGCTTTTTGCAATTGAAGCACAGATAATCAGGTTCCTTAATTTGTTTTAACTCAGGACATTCAGGTTTGAAGTGTCCTGGTTTCTTGCAATGAAAACATAGATAATCATTTTCTTTCTTTGGTTCTTCTTTTCACTGAATTTCTTGTTGAAATTCCTTGGAGAACCCTTTCCACCTTTTATTATTCTGATCTTCTTGCTCAGTAGTGCAATCTGCTCTTGCATCTCATCCAATAAGTCATCATTAGCTTCTGATGCTTCTTCTTGATGTGAGCCAGCCAGTGCTGTAGTTTTTGGCTCTTCCTTTTCAGTAGTAGGTGACAACTTTTTTTTGAATTCATATGCCTTAAGATTTGAGAATAACTTGAATGTATCCTCTTCATGCAGTCTTCTCATTTCTTCTATGGCTGTCACCTTCATCTTCCATCCCTCTGTAGCAGGTAAAGCTTCCAAGATTTTTTTGTTGATTTCTTCTTTTGAATAAATAACACTCAGCAGGGTGAGTTCATCCAGAATTGCATTGAACTTGGATTCCATTTGTTCAATGGTTTCATTGGGTTTCATTTCAAACTTTTGGAACTTCTTCTTTGCCACAGTAATTTTATTCTTCTTGATTTCATCAGTGCCTTCACAGATCAACTGTATTTTGTCCCAAAGTTCTTTAGCTGTTTTGCAATCTTTAACCTTCATGTACATGTTGCTATCCAAGGTTCAATAAATGATATCAATAGCAATATTGTTGAGGTTTTCTCTCTTCCTATCTTCAGCATTCCATTCTCTTTTTGGTTTTGGAATATACTGAGTCTCATCTCCCACTGTTACAGCTTTGACAATCTCCAGTGGTCCATCTGTCAGCACATCCATCATTTCATCATGAGTTGCAGCAAGGTAAGCCTGCATTCGACATTTATATTCATCAAATCTATCTAGAGAACACATCAACATAGTTCTAGCATACTGGTTGTTATCCATGATGCAAGTTTTTGAAAATCAGTGATTTGAAAAAGTTTCAAAGTATTTTCTCAAGTACAACAAGTAGTATTACTTCAGAACAGAAGCACTGCTCTGATACCAATTGTTGGTCCCTTTAAAAGGCTTTGGTTAAGTTTAGAGGGGGGGTGAATAAACTTAACACTTAAAACATTTTGGAGTTGACAAACTCAACAACTTCAGCAGCCTGCTGATACCTCAGTAGTCTGCTGATACTTCAGTAGCCTGCTGATGTACAGTAGTCTACTGACAGTTAAGTTTACTGAATTTGTGCAGCGGAATTATATAAAAAATTAAGCCTTATTACTTGTAGTTAAATATGATACTAAGTATTTGATACTCAGTAGTGTATGTGTGTGATTTCAGTTGCTAGATTCAGTAGGTTGATGTGTATAGTAAACTAAATGCAGAATATAAGTGCAGAAAGTAAGTAGGCAAGTTTTATAGTGGTTCCAGGTGGTGTAATCCTGTCAGTCCACTCTTCTCCTGTGATGTTGGAGGTAATTCACTAGAGATCTTTGATGTAGCTGTTACAAAGATTCCTAAGTTGCTTGTCCTTCACCAATAACTATGGCTTCACAAACTGAACACTTGGAACAGGTAGGATTGCTGCTCCAAAGTCTTCCACTGGTCCTTGAAGGGTAGGATTGCCTCTTCACCAGCTCCACCACAAACAACAGTATTTCACACCCAACAGATGCTTCACTGTCTTCAGCCGGTTCTTTAAAAAATAAGGATTGAATCAAGTAAATGATTCAGTTGCAGCAGCTTGATTAGGATGATATAATCAGCAGCTTGCAGTCTTCAAATGTGTAAACTTGATGTAGCTTGAATACAGAATACACTTGAAGATTTTCTCTGGATCAGTAGCTTTAAGCTCAGTAGGTTCAGCATGGTGTTTTTCAGCTCAGAAATATCTCTTATATTTTTCTCTTAAAAATTCATTAATCATCTTCTTTTTCTGAGTTGGAAGTCCTCTATTTATAGGTAGGATGGCATGTGACTTGTATTTGAAATTCAAATATAGCCGTTCCTTGTTTTGTCCTATTTGACTTGCTTTCTGTCACTATTCATAGGACTGACACTGTCAGAATCCTTTTTGACAGTGCAGTCTGTTCACCCTTGACTTATATCCATTGGATAAAATTCTGAATCATCCCAACGTCCTTTTAATCTCAACCACTGATTTGTTTGATAAGTCAGAGGTTGTTAGCTGTCATTTTCCATGTAATCTTCCAATGTAATCTTGAATTAATTGAGGTATATTATCAGCAGGTTCATCAGTCTGCTGTAATACCTATCAGTCTGCTGAACAGCAATTTGCTGTGTATCAAATACAATGCAGCTGATTTCTTTTATCTAACTTTTATTTGTGAAGTTAGATTACACCTTTTTGCAAATAAC
Source organism: Gentiana dahurica var. dahurica (assembly GCA_024500145.1). NCBI lineage: Eukaryota > Viridiplantae > Streptophyta > Magnoliopsida > Gentianales > Gentianaceae > Gentiana > Gentiana dahurica. The sequence goes on along the minus strand of CM044899.1, from coordinate 84,209,485 downwards.
TAAGTTCAAATCACCATGCAACTTAAGGAACTTAGACCTTCTACACAAGATATATGTAATAAGTTTAGGTCATCATAGACTTGCCTAAACTCTGATTCCATATCCTTGACTTTAATTACTAAGCTTGATCCCTTAGCCTTCATTAACTGAGTTTGAGCCCTCAGCCTTCAGTCTTCAGCAGGTTCCTGATAAGTCTACTGAGCAAACTACCCTACTGACCTAGACTAGTCTGCTGAACTCAGTCAGCTGACCTTTACAGTGCTTGTTTGATCAAACCTATACAAAGATCAAACTCTAATAAACCTATACATTTGATCTAGACATCTTTTTGCCTTTGCACTATAATAGTTAGTCTGGCACTCATCACTAAAACATAGAAATAAGTCCAACACTTTGACCTTTTGAAGCTAATTAATTACACTTTGTTTCTTTAACGTAATAGAAGTCGTGCCACTTTTGAAATAGTAGCGTATTAACCGTATTTTCTTTTTATGGACCACGTTTTAAAGAAAGTATGGCCCATGACCTTCAGTATGTAGTTGGATGATTGTCGTTTTAACTTGTGTTGAACCTAGTTTTCCAAGTTTTGTTTTACCAATGGTCATTTAGGTGAAGTTGTGGATCTTATAAGGGCTAAGAAAATACGGATTTGGTAGTTTATCAATGTGTAGACACTGAGGATAGATAAATTTTTCAATATTTACCAGCCGATAAAAGAGAAAAGAAATAAAAATGATTATAATATATATATGCTATTCTTTCTCTTTGGCAAGAGGGAAGCAAACTCAGAGCGTAAAACGTACGACCCTCGGAAAATAAATAGACCGATAAACCTGAAACTTTGACTAGTACTCGGTTCCCAGTCTACCTTGCCCATTTGACTTGACCTATGCATTAAAAAATCAAAATCCAAAGAAAAAATGACATAAAGGATTGGACATTCTCGAGACTACTAGCTAGATTATGTGTTGGAACGATACGAGTCTATCTACACTACTGTGGTCTGAAGGTTATTGCACACACACCGGTTCGTGAATGGAAAATTGTTTAATGCATTGCTTATGGATATGAGCCGGCATGGTTCTTATCTTGGCTTTGTGACACTTAGCTGTTTTTAACTGACTTGTATAGTGGTCCGGGGTTCATTTTCTTTGGTCTTTTTGTTCGGGACAACCAAAAGCTAAGTTGGGGATAGTTGATCACAGTGAAATTAGTACTATAAATACACCCTTATCCACCCCAAATTATGCTCAATTGATAAATGATAGCCAGATTATTGAATGAAATATGTGTCAATTGCCTAGTGTCGGTTCCTTGATCGTTAATTCTACATCTTTGTATTTTATCCCAATATTTGGTACTGTTCGACCTCGTTTTATGTAATTTTTAGGAGTACCATATTATGGAGCCGAAGTGAAGTGAATCCGGATTGTAGAAAAGACATTGGACCAAAGTCAAGAATGTCTGTATGAAGTCTGCTGGGCCAGAAAGAAGAGAAAAAGGCATAAGGCCGCGGAAGCCCTAGCCGCAGCCGCGGAAACTTGAGCAACACAAAATTAAAAGAGCCGTATTTTGTATTAAGTTGGTTAGGATTAGATTATTAGGTCGGCTACAACTCTATATAAAGCCTGTACAAATTCATTATAAGCATGCTTACTTTGATGCACACTTTTTATTACTTTAAATTAATAGATTTATGAAATAAAGAGTTTGTGATTTTCCTTTGAGTTCATTTGCTTGGTTATCTTGTCCAATACATCAACTAGCTTGAGTTGATCAAGCTAGATCCACCATTGATAAAAGTATGAAGCTTTGAATGTTCCTTTGTATTTTAATCATGATAGATTAAGTTAGATTAACGTGTTGTAATTAATCTGCAAGTCTAAACGAATCGTAATTAACTAGGATGACCGAAACAGAACGATGTAGATTTCAAAATTAGGAACCACCGTTACCGCGGCGGCGACGGTCTATATCACAGCCGCATGACACCATTTAGGTCACCCTAATATGAAGTTTCAGTGTCAGCAATGTTGATCGACAAGTTTAATTGGTAGTAGGTTAGATCTGGCCAATCTACTTATTGTACATCGTATATTGACATGAAGGGCGATAAAGTGAAGTGCTAATTAGGACATAGTCTGGATCAATCCCTAAGAACGTTCTAGTCAAACCATGATAGCTGCTGAGGTAGGTTCTCAGTCTTGAGCCGGCACTTTCTAAAACTTATTACGTGTGAGTTAATACAACCAACGAAGGAGGTTAATTGCACATAGACGTGTACTGTCCTTTCAATGGAAGTAGATAAGATTAATAGATTGCACCCGTAGCTTAAAACTGAATTATAAACGCATTCTGGTTAAAGTAGGAAATTACGAGGAAAAGTAGACACAATGATGAATTACACCAAGTTAGGAGATCAGAGATGAGGGATACACCAATTACTTTTATGTTCTTATGTTGGTCTTGGGACCTCTATTTGTCTTCTTGATTAGGTTTATGAGTTATTATTTGTGTTGCATCGTCTCCGTGGGATCGACCTTGACTTGCCTCTACTATGCTAAGATTGACCTAATACTCCTGCTAGTATTTCATGAGTATTGATGGCATACACGCGGATCAGTAAGTCTTTGATACCATGTGAATTCACGGTAAAATTCTGTGTGCCTTTCATTCACAATATGTCATTACATTTATACAGCCTTAGCCTTAGATTCGAACTTCCAAGAATCACGCCTAATCAATCGTAATCCCGTAATTACGTCTAATCAATATTAATACAAAACATTAAATAATATTTGTAATAAATGTGTTTCAATTTGAGAGGATCTCTTGCAATAGAATCAATACTTACAAAATTAATGGTTCATTGGGAGGAAATTGTTAAGAAATCTACTAGTTTACGCAGTGAAATTCAAAAAATTGATTTCTGGATCCTGGATCGACTTCATTTAAACAACAAGCATAAAAGTAGTAGACGAAGAATATATCTTGGATGATCTAAAAGATCGAAGCTTTAATTGTCTACGGAAGAGTAGTAGTGCGCAAAGCCGCCCAAGTGTTCAGCCTCTATCAATATCCACACGTCGGAATCCTGCCTTGGATTGTTACTAGAAAAACTCGGTTGCTAGACCAACATTTTCTCTCTCTCAAAACTCTCTTTTGGAAGCTCTCTATTTTATAATAAATTAAAACTCTTCTAATTGTGATGATGTAAAAGAGCCAGGCACCCACCTCTTATATAGAGGTAGCATGTGCCTCATATGCTCCCATTCCCAATGGGAAAATCTTCCTGCGTGGAGTGGGGAAAAGGAAACCTTTTACTAGTAAAATAAGAATAATAAATATTTTGGATTTATCTCATTTAATTTAATATCTTATATTAAATAGTCTATTAATTAAATTGCAAATTCCATGTTTATCTTATACACACAAATATGCGCCTCATACTGCCATAAATTGGCAACCAAAATTTTCAAATTAATTGATCATAATTAATATCTTATATTTACTTTATTCATAATAAATAAATACCATAATATTAATTTATCACTATAACCCTTTATAGTAAAGCTAAAAAGTTTCCTAATTTGGTTATCACTATAACCGCATTTCAATCCGGCTAGATGTTCTTATGTGTGTGACCCGATAAGCTTCCGACTATGTTGGCTATAGGCATAAAGTGCATTTACTAAAATAACCCTGCACACCTAATGATCATGAATAGCGTCTAGCAACATGTCATAACACACAATCATCGGAAGAGTCAAAAGCGTTTACTACCTTTCAAGTGAAACAATTACCGTGTAAATAGAATCCTATCACTGGTATAATATCCATACGGTCGTATCTTGAGTGTCAATACTTTAACGACTATTTTTTATAATCTGGATATTATGATCTCTCGAAGTAATTCAGTTACTCTACCTTTGCAAAGTTTCACGAGAGCTAGACATTGCTTATAAGAAGACCCTTTCGGATATTTACTCCTACTGATCGGACTTTTTTAGATGTCCAATCTAACCGGCAGTGTATCGGGTCAATTGTAGTCTAGTCTAGTGGTCAAGGTCGTATCCACGAAGATTGTGAGGTTGAACACCGAAAAGTTATTATTATCTTGATCTAAGTCGCAAATTAACATGAAAGTAATGTTTCTAGAAATCTACAACAAAAAGATGATAAAATGATAAAAGGCCTAACCAAGACAATGCATTGATCAAGTATATCTCTACTAGTATCATGGGAACGAAATACCTACCAACCTTCCATTAGTGCTCATGTGTGTGTTACCGGTGCACTCCTAAGCTAGTAGTTTCCCCTCATACGAGTGAATAAAACTGCTCTATGTCTCCTCCTTGGTCTAAGAACCCTAGACCTAATGATTCAACATGATTAAGATCTTGAATGCAATGACAATGTCAATAATCCCTGGATAAGAAATCGAATTCCAATTAAGGTCAATTTTACCTTCCAGTTTCCCTATTCCTTCTCCCATGCCTAATATCTCCTTTCGGTCTCAACTAAGTGTGTGTGTGCTAGTGCTAGGTGATCAATCCATCACCAACAAGCAATTCAATGAAAAAAGGAAAAGATAACAACAACACATGAAGCTATGAAATATACGAACTAACATTCCCAATCAACTAATAGAGATTAATAACTATCACAAATACATCCTCTTGGCTAGAAAAAGCTTAGCCTTCCATGGCTATGAAGGTCAAATTGTCACTTAAGAACTTTCATAACTATGAACATAAAACTAGAAATAATAAGAGAAGAATTTACCCATAAGATTGCAACAACTTGAAAAGAGAATAATTGCATTAACTCTTCAAGGTTCATCCAAGGAGAAAAATTACATCAAAAGAGATGGGTTTCCTTCACAAAATCAACTCCAAAAGCTTCAAGTAGAGATTCTTCTAAGATTACAAGTAGAATTAAGGTCTAAACTATTGCTATGGTTAGGCTAGGAGGGCCCCTTGGGGCGGATTTTGTCTCTAAGGGTTCAAGAGAAGGCTGGAGAAGAAGATGGAATGGAAGATACAGTAGAAACTCTATAAATTAATAATGTCGGGACCGGAGAAATTTATTAATTTAGAGAGTTATTAATTTATCGATAAATTAATAATTATTAATTTAAAGAGTTTTTAACCGATTCAACGTATAATTCATATTTCCGTATAAACTAAGTAATTATACATACCAAACAAAAAGCCAAATTAGTCTATGCCTCTTAGAATTACGTTGTAGCGAACCTTGGGACTCCAAGCTTAGCACTATTAATGACTTTTGAAGTACTAAATGACTTTTGAAGTACTAAATGTAAACAAAAGGAAGGAAGCACTTATGGCGTCGAACACTCTTCACAACTTTATGATACAATACAAAAATACAACACCTGAGCTATTGGATGCAATAAGAAAAGTTAGAGATGAGCTCCAAATAGACTTGAACTTTAAAGGAAAACAGACAACTATTGAATCATATTTCAATAGAGTGTAATATATTTTTTTTCAGTTTTTATGAATTATTAATTTATGATTTTCTTGGGACCGAAAATTATAAAGGGATCTCCCGAAAAATTATTATCTTATTATTTTATCGATTTTTTCAATTTTTTGCATTGGCCCAAGTCGGGACCGGACAAATTTATTATTTTAGAGAGTTTATTAATTTACCGAGTATTAATTTAAAGAGTTTCTACTGTATACAGAAAACTGCTGCAAATTCGTGTTTTTAGGGTGAAAACGCGTAACGAGCCGAGCTGTCAGAAGTTCGGCTCGACAGGTGGTTCTGTACAAGAACATCTTCAGTAAATTGATCATGACATTGCGTGTAAACCTCCGATTTGAGTGATTCAAGATGCGTTGGAAAGCTTGTTCGAAGATCTACTGTAACGCCCCGTTCCCGGACACCGAGTCCTTATCCGGATAGAGCGCTCGGCACAAATATTATCAAATAAATTCAATAATATATGTAAGCCTTACGTCATACATCAGAACTAAAACGACGCGGAAGATAAAATGACTCGGGAAAACAAAAGATCGAACACACGGTTTTCAATGCTGTAAAACTAAATCCAATAAGGAGAACTAAAACATCCAACATTTAAATCCAAAAGAACTCAAACGGAACTAATCCAAAAGAAAGATGGTGGGTCGTCAAACCACCAAAAATAATTCACCTACTACCTTTATAGCTAGTATAGCGGAAGTAGGGGTCGAACCCACAGGGAACGGTGAACTTATTTCTCCTAAAATTTATAAAATAAAATATATTTTTGTTTTTATCTAATTTCCTACGAAGATAAGAAAAATAAACGAAAAAAGGTTCCAGCTAATTAATCGTTTCGCCCTCAACTCCTATGATTGATCATTGATGCAAAAATGACTCGGTAAATCATTAGTAAATTAGTTATAGTTGCCGACAATCGCCAAGCAATCGGTTTTTCCTATGTTCGATAAGCAGGACAATCGCCACTACTTATTCTCTAACTGTGTAGCACACCTCTCAACAATCGCCAGAGGTTTGGTGAGAACAATTGCATTAACGATCAGAAAAACTCAATTCTAGGTATTAACACACATCGGGTTAACTTTAACCTAGATCACTTATTTTCACAACAGGGAATCCTACGGGCTACGAACCGGTAGACAATATGTTGTTTACCACTTAAAATCAAACCTTTATGACAATCGTCTAGACTCGATTTTTGGTGCTAGATCTAATTATTCATCCAATTATTCGGCCGAAACAATTAAACGAACAATCAAATCATTAATCAATGAAAGTAGAAAATAAGTAAATACTAACAATTTAATCGAGGAGTACAAACAAATCGATCTCACAATCTATAGCAATTGAGGGATTAACAATTAATTAACTAAAAAATAAAAGCTAGCTATACATAAGATAAAAAATAACTAAAGCAAAACCTTTATTAAATGAAAGAAAGTTGCCGGCGACAGGTATGCGCAGCTACTCCTTGCTCAATTCAAGCAAAACTAATATATGTCTAATGTTTTTTTTTTTTTTTTTGCAAAAACGTAAGCCTCTCCCTATTATTCCCTACTTCACGTAAATAAATGGGAAAAGTCGTCCTAATTGGGTCAAGCCCAATATTGTTTATAATACTAATAATAATAATTTAATAGTGATAATATTAATAAAATATAATCAATTAAAATGCATAAAATAAAAGTCCAATGTCATAAAAGAGAAAATCCACAGTTGACTTTAGTAGGCTCCATCTTCTTTTAAGTAGTCGGGATCCCGATATAGGCGGAAACTGTAACTCTGAATTCTTTAAAAGCTGCATTCTCCAGTCTTCCACAAAACTTTTTGAAATTGCTCTATAAGTCCCAAAATTTTCCATCTTCTCTCTCGAGCCTCCAAAACCTGAAAATCAACCAAAACATACCCGAGAAAGAGTATCTCCCGATAAAATAGATATAAAATAACCACATAAAACACCACAAAATACGGACTCATCACTCCCCCACGCTTAAATTATTGCTTGTCCTCAAGCAATGCACTCTCATTCCCAAAAATAAGAAAGAAAAATACATGAACCTAAATCCTAAATGAATGACCTAAATCTTTATTAATGCAAAGCACCACAAGAAATCCATCAATGATGCCTGTCCAACTGTCTCATCAACCTCATGCTCCATAATGCAAGGCAAATAGTAATCAAACAATATACTCACACACTAGTGTTCATACGAATCACTTTAACTCACTCGATCATAAACTTTAAAGCGGCAAAATAAAAGAGTCACAACTTGTCCTCACAGGTAAAACTCTTGATAACGCATAGGGACAATTCACACACCCTAAAAAATCAACACAGAACAAAGCATTACCATAGGCTTGCATATCAATCAAATCTCCACCACTATGTATTCAAAATCCAATGCACAAATCTTGAGGTCTTTATCAAGGTTGTAACGGGGCTAGGGACTGAAAACAATGTAAGAAAAAAAAAAGGACATATAAGGGCTAAATTGTCAAGGAGAATGCATGAATAACCACATCAATAATCACTTGGTCAACAAGAATGATTCCAACTAAATTGCACACATGGCTCCAAAACATCACATCTCATAACTAAGAGTAGGAGTGCAAACAACAATTTTAAAAGAAGCTTGCAAAAAACTTGCACGGAAACAAGCTCATTCTTCAATATATAAAACACTCTTTCATTGTAATTCCTCTTTTTTCATTAATTTTTTTTTTTTTCAATTTTTTCTCTCAATATTTCGTCTCCCTTTTTTTTACTCTAGATCTTGCAATACACTTCATAACATAATCTTGAGCCATACTTCTCTTGATATTCATTTCTAGGTACTTCTCCAAGATTTCATGCAACTATTCATACAATCTCTTGACAATAGGGTCAACAAAAGAGGGGATATCGTAAGAAAAAGGCTGAGGGTATAAATTTTTGTAGTTCAATCAAAGAAAGGGGTCAGGCTAGAAGGGGCTCACTAAGGGGGTATAAAATATAGGTAGGCCAACAAAAGTGGGTCTAGAAGGGGTTAAATCCTAGGTGCCTCAATCATTTTAAGTGCACTGAACCAGAAAAAATGTGGTCTCGAAATTTATGTCAATGCAAATTCTAGAATGACATTGGAAGTGTGGATACCACTCAAAGGATAATATGAGCGAGTGCGCTCTTTGACTACTTGTAATCCTCACTTTTAAGTTGTTTTTCGTTAGGGCTCAATTATTTTACCTCCAAAGTTCACAAACAAGTGATATAAGGTGAGTGTGTATCAACAAAAGTGTGTGATTGCATTGATCAATTACCAATTGATTATTATTACTTCACACAAGATTTACATGAAAAAGTTGGTAAAGTTTCATAAGAGGCATACTCGGTGCTTATGAAATCCTAAAATGTCCTAAAGATGCAATTCTAATATGCAAATGCATGAAAAACTCTCCTACACTTAAATCATACATTGTCCCCAATGTATGCTAAAAGTGTCGGAAAGAATGTGAAATGCACAAATATGTACTAAATGGAAATGGAATGCATGATATGCAAGAACTACTAATGTAAATATGAAATAAAAAAAAATAGAATAAAATAAAAGAGATGAGAATACATTACTATTCAGACTGTGGGGTGATGATAAAAGTTCCTTAGAGTCCATCATGGTTTTCATACCATCAGTGGCATCCGAGGTGGTGGTGTGGGTTGAGAAGGAGCTACGTGTCTCTTTCCCCGAGTCGCCGCACTCCGTGACAACTCCGGCTGGGTAGTAATGGTCGGGGGCTGTAGCTAATGGTGGTGGGGGTTTGGGGAAGGAATTGTGCTGGGGCTGGTGTGAGTTCATGGCAATTTGTGGCAGATGAGAAGAGTGGGCTGAATTAGGAGTTGTTGTAAACATGGTGATGCTTGGATGTTGGGACATGGGGCAATTGGAAGAAGGGGACGGGGTGGGTTTAGAAGGGGGGTGGTAAAACAGGCATTAGCTGAGAAGGAAGGGTGTACCTGCGTTGTCGATGAACGGCCGGCGGCGGGTATGGCCGGAGAAAGAGGTGCAACTCGACGGAGGAGAGGAGACTTCTTCCTTGCCGGTTTCGTGTCCCTTGCCATCGGAGAAGAGGAGATGGTGGCCGAAGTAGTGCTGCGACGGTGGTGGAGGCAAGCAGATGGTTGGTGGCGATGGTGTTCCGTGTGGAGGGAGCCGGTGATGGTTTTGCCGGGAAGGGGAACATGGATGGGGGAAACTTCTTTGGGAGAGGAAAAAAAAACAAAAGAAAAAAAAGAATAGGAATTTTTTTCTTTTTTAAATTTGTTTATTATTCAGAACGGATGGAGGTGCTGAGACCTCTATTGCCATTCAACAACAAACGTGGGATCCCCAAGTTTGCATAAAAGTTATTATTATTATTATATTTTTTTTTCTTTTTTTTTTTTAACCTGCTTGGTTGAACAAAATGCTGGAGCTCTCCTTCCTCTCAACATCTAAATTGGGATCCTAAAAACGACAATTTACCTTTTTTGTTTAAAATAGTTCCACCCCAAGCATAAAAATCCTCCAATCTTTAACGGTCTCGTCAACTTGTGCCTCCACACATGAATTTCAAATGAACGCCTCCTATTTCATCACAAAATTCAGTTTTTCACCTGCAAAACAGACAAAAGCTTCCACCAAACACGCAAATCTCTCTCTCTCTTCACTTATTCAACAAAAAAACAAAACAAAATAAAATTACCAAATTTATTTTAATTGGGTTGCCTCCCAACAAGCGCATTTCTTTAATGTCTTTGGCTAGACATTCTTACCTCGCTATCAATTATCAAATGGAATAGTTTTCCTTTCATTATTCTTCCTTGCATACTCAGTAATTGAGCCATCCATCTCATCTGCATGAAGAATCAGCCGTGCCTTGGCTCTAGGCACTTTTACGAAGTATCTTCCCAATAAAAGCAAAATGGGAATAGGGGCCTCCACATCCCAGTCCAAGATATAATGATCAAGTGGGAAGACCACTTCCTTCTCGCTCACTCGCATGTCCGCAATCACCTCAACACTTTTTGGCTCCAATGGTTTTTTAGTGACTTCCTCCGGGTTATTTAGCTCTAATTTAGGCACATTATCCACTAAATTCTCCAACACCGGGTGCATTTCTTCACCTTTTGGTTGATCAACATCTTCAACTATCTTTAGTGTCGAATAAATAATGGGACAATCGTCTTCATCGTCATACCATATAGAAGGAGAGGATGTTTTTAACCTTTGTTCCTTAAGCCAATCCACTTCAGTTTTCAACTCGTCAATTTTCCCTTGCATATTCTGAACCCATGCGCTTTGCTCTTCTCTAAACTGTGAAATCTCTTGCCCAATTTCTTGTAGAAACTCTACATTAGATTTTCGGAGCATTTGCGTTAGATTGTTAGTAAGAGACTGCATCATGGCTTCAAGAGATTCATTTGAATAAGGTATCGGACTTTCAAGTTCACTAGACAGCTGAGAATGTGATTCACCAGAGCTCCAATCTGGATAACTCGACTCACTAGGATAGCATCTCTCATATGATTTATTCACCCGGCATCCATACACATCACGATTCGCCATAGGAGTTGCGTAGTGGTAACCTGACATGCTTGCAAACAAGGAAAACACAAAACAACACAAAAAGAAACTATATTCAAAATTCTAAAAGAAATTAATCACTTAGCGCCGGCAACGGCGCCAAAATTTGGTGGGTCGTCAAACCACCAAAAATAATTCACCTACTACCTTTATAGCTAGTATAGCGGAAGTAGGGGTCGAACCCACATGGAACGGTGGACTTATTTCTCCTAAAATTTATAAAATAAAATATATTTTTGTTTTTATCTAATTTCCCACGAAGATAAGAAAAATAAACGAAAAAATGTTCCAGCTAATTAATCGTTTCCCCCTCAACTACTATGATTGATCATTGATGCAAAAATGACTCGGTAAATCATTAGTATATTAGTTATAGTTGCCGACAATCGCCAAGCAACCAGTTTTTCCTATGTTCGATAAGCAGGACAATCGCCACTACTTATTCTCTAACTGTGTAGCACACCTCTCAACAATTGCTAGAGGTTTGGTGAGAACAATTGCATTAACGATCAGAAAAACCCAATTCTAGGTATTAACGCACATCGGGTTAACTTTAACCTAGATCACTTATTTTCACAACAGGAAATCCTACGGGCTACGAACCGGTAGACAATATGTTGTTTACCACTTAAAATCAAACCTTTATGACAATCGTCTAGACTCGATTTTTGGTGCTAGATCTAATTATTCATCCAATTATTCGGCCGAAACAATTAAACGAACAATCAAATCATTAATCAATGAAAGTAGAAATTAAGTAAATACTAACAATTTAATCGAGGAGTACAAACAATTCGATCTCACAATCTATAGCAATTGAGGGATTAACAATTAATTAACTAGAAAATAAAAGCTAGCTATACATCAGATAAAAAATAACTAAAGCAGAACCTTTATTAAATGAAAGAAAGTTGCCGGCAACAGGTATGCGCAGCTCCTCCTTTCTCTGTTCAAGCAAAACTAATATATGTCTAATGTTTGTTTGTTTGTTTGTTTGTTTGTTTTTTTTTTTTTTTTGCAAAAACGTAAGCCTCTCCCTATTATTCCCTACTTCACGTAAATAAATGGGAAAAGTCGTCCTAATTGGGTCAAGCCCAATATTGTTTATAATACTACTAATAATAATTTAATAGTGATATTATTAATAAAATCTAATTAATTAAAATGAATAAAATAAAAGTCCAATTCCACGGTTGACTTTAATAGGCTCCATTTTCTTTTAAGTAGTCGGGATCCCGACATAGACGGAAACTGTAACCCTGAATTCTTTAAAAGCCGCATTCTCCAGTCTTCCACAAAACTTCTTGAAATTGCTCTATAAGTCCCAAAATTTTCCATCTTCTCTCGAGAGCCTCCAAAACCTGAAAATCAACCAAAACATAACCGAGAAAGAGTATCTCCCGACAAAATAGATATAAAATAACCACATAAAACACAACAAAATACGGACTCATCAAAAGACAACATTGGTTGAACTTGAATCAACAACATTATTGAAAGAAAACAAAACTAAAGAAACTAAGTCTTCAAGAGCTCCATCTCACACGTCATCGTCAAAGAACTCATCAACATTAGCAACCTGTTCATCTTCTTTGGGGAAAGAGAAAGACAAACAAAAAGTAACGGGGTAAGTACATAAGTACTTAGTAACGCGTAAAAGATCGTATAACGTCGGTCTCATAAGAAATAAAAGCAACGCCGTCTTTTATTAATTCATTCCGTTATTAACCCTAGCTAACTATCATATTATGTTCATAGCATAACATGAGGTTCCAAAGGTATCTAGCTTAGCTCAAGTTTGTTACATCACGAATAACAAGGGTACTACGCCTAGTAATAGGATGTACTAGGACAACTGGGTGCAACCTACTTAGAGACACGCTCTAGTAGCCCCGGGAATATATGAGTCTCGATAGTGTGATGACCGGTAGAGTGCACCAGACGCTTTATCTAGCCAATCGATTGACCGCCGTGGGTATAGTCTACTTTGTCTGGTCAGAGAACACATCGTGATATTGTACTATGCCTTACCAAGCATTTCATGATGTTTAAGATTATTAATCTAACACATACGTTTGATTAGATGTTTAACTAGCCACCTAAGTTGATTCACATAAAAGGCTCACCTATCAGTCTACTCCCTCTTCTTAAGACCACTAGACTCTAACAAAACCTAGCACATACACAAACATCAATAAATCCTAGCTTATCGAAGCACAAGGCAAATCCGAAGCTTTCGACAGTCCCACACTTCATCTTTTTAGGGAATTCATATGGTGCCGGAACTAAACACATCAAAAGCTAATGCAAGGCTTTGTCACATAAGGTTAAGTAGTAAAGACATGATTATAAAGCCTGAAACCAAGATGACACGATAAAACAGTGAAAAATGGAATAAACAGGTCAAACGCACGATTGACACCCTGTGAACACGCGTTTGCCTTGAACGAACGTTTACTACATCCCAAACGCCCGTTTGTGAAAAAGGCCACATCCTGTATCAATTGTCAAACACTCAAACGCCCGTCCAAAATACCCAAACGCTCGGTTGAGCTGCAACGATCGCAAACGCCCGTTTGCCCTTGTGCAAACGCTCGTTTGCCTGGGTTTTCCCCAGAAATCTGCAACCGTCTAAACGCGATTTCCAACCCAATTCCGCCCCAAACTCCAACTTAAACAGATTACAAACAACGAAAATAACATACAAATTTCTCTATAACCTTACGACACCTTAGTCACACAATAAGAACACCACGTTACCTTAATTTACGAGCTACTACGATCCACGCTACCAAAGCGTTGAAAAGGTTAAACCTTTAACTTCAAACCTATAAGCGATCAATCCAAAGATGATCATTACGATGTTTATACTCAGAAAAACGTAGCTTAACAACGATGATGAACAAGCCCTAGTATCAAGAACGATGAGGGAAAAACTTACGTTAACGGATTTAGGGATTGTTGATATCAAAACGATCCTCGTCTCACGGTGATCCTTTCTCTCTTGAGATGTCTGCATTTTTTATCAACGGATTAGCCTAGAGATTCGAAAGCTCCTTCTCCTTTTTTTCTTTCACAACTTGCGCCCCTCAAGATGATTTTTTACGTAAAACGACAACTAGGTTAATTTAGGATTAGTTTCCCTTTTATAATCCTAATTAATAAATCCTTAAATATAATAACTCATTTAATTTCCTTCCCTTTCTTTAATTCCATTAATTAAATAACATAATATTCTGATTTTTTCTAAAAGACCGAATTGCCCTCTTTCAAAAATTAGGATATTACATTCCTCCCCCCTTAAGAGGAGTTTCGTCCTCGAAACTAGATCGTACCTGGTAGATGAGGGAACTCTGGGAACTCGTTGAACATGTCCACTTCCACTTCCCAAGTGGCTTCCGTTGGTGCATGATTGCTCCATTGCACTAACACTAACGGGATCACTCGCCTCTTTATCATATTTTCCTTCCTATCCAGAATCTTTATCGGCTTCTCCACTGTTGGACTTATTTTTAAGTTTTAGTGATGAGTTCCAGACTAGCTGTTATAGAGCAAAGGCAAAAAGAGGTCTAGATCAAATGTATAGGTTCATTAGAGTTTGATCTTGTATAGGTTTGATCAAACAAGCACTGTAAAAGGTCAGCTGATTTATATCAGCAGACTGGTCTAGATCAGTAAGGTAGCTGTGTCAGTAGACTTATCAGTAACCTGCTGAAGACTGAAGGCTGAGGGCTCAAACTCAGTAATTGAAGGCTAAGGGATCAAACTTAGTAATTAAAGTCAAGGATATGGAATCAGAATTTAGGGATGTCTGTGATGACCTAAACTGATTACATATACCTTGTGTATAAGGTCTAAGTTCTACAAATTAAGTGTTGATTGGAACTTAGTTATTTGCAAAAATGTGTAATCTAACTTCACAAATAAAAGTTAGATAAAGGAAGTCAGCTGCATTGTGTTTTAAACACAGCAAATTATGGTTCAGCTGACTGATATGTATCTCAGCAGACTTGTGAACCTGCTGATACATATACCTCGATTTATTCAAGATTACATTGGAAGAAAACAAGAAAGGGACAACTTACAACCTCTGATTTTATCAAAAAAATCAATGGCTAAGATCAAATGGATGTTGGAAAGATACAGAGGATTATCCAATGGATACAAGTCAAAGGGTGGACAGACTGTAAACTGTCAAAAAGCAGTCTGACTGTGTCAGTACTATGAACAGTGACAGAAAGCAAGTCAAATGGGACAAAATCTGAAACGTCTATGTTTGAATTTCAAACATAAGTCACAAGGATTCCTACCTATAAATAGAGGACTCCTAATTCAGATACAAGGGATGAAAATTGATGAACATTAAGTGATAAATCACGAGCTTCTATTTCTGATCAAGAAAAACACCCTGCTGACCCTACTGAGCTTTAATCTACTGATCCAGAAATATTCTTCAAATGTAATCTGCATTCAAGCTGCATCAAGTTTACACACTTGAAGACATTAAGCTACTGATCATATCATCCTGATCAAGCTGCTGAAAGCTGAATCACTTACTTGATTCAATCTTTCTTTTATAAGAATCTACTGAAGACAGTGAAGCATCTTTGGGTGTGAAAGACTGTTGTTTGTGGTGGAGCTGGTGAAGAGGCAATCCTACCCTTCAAGGACCAGTGGAAGACTTTGGAGCAGCAATCTTACCTGTTCCAAGTGTTCAGTTTGTGAAGCCATAGTTATTGGTGAAGGACAAGCAACATAGGGATATTTGTAACAGCTACATCAAAGATCTCTAGTGAATTACCTCCAACATCACAGGAGAAGAGTGGACTGACAGGATTACACCACCTGGAACCACTATAAAATCTGCCTACTTACTTTCTGCATTTATATTCTGCACTTAGTTTATCTTACACATCAATCTACTAAATCTAGCAACTGAATCACACACATACACTAGTGAGTATCAAATACTTGGTATCATATTTAACAACAAATAATAAGGCTTAATTTTTGATATATTTCCGCTGCACAAATTCAGTAAACTCACAGTCAGCAGACTGCTGAAGTATCAGCAGGCTGCTGAAGTTGCTGAGCTTGTTAACTCCAAAAGTTTTAAATGTTAAGTTTATTCACCCCCTCTAAACTTAACCAAAGCCTTTTCAAGGGACCAACAATTGGTATCGGAGCAGTGCTTCTGTTATGAAGTAATCCTACTTGTTGTGCTTGTGAAAATACTTTGAAAACTTTTTCAAGTTACTGATTTTCAAAGCTTTGCATCATGGATAACAACCAGTATTCTAGAACAATGTTGATGTGTTCTTTAGATCGTTTTGATGAATATAAACGTCGTATGCAGGCTTATCTAGCTGCAACACATGATGAAATGATGGATGTGCTGACTGATGGACCACTGGAAATTACCAAATCAGTAACAGTGGGAGATGAGACACAGTACATTCTAAAGCCAAAAAGAGAATGGAATGCTGAAGATAGAAAAATAGCAAATCTTAACAATATTGCTATTGATATCATATAAAGAACTCTGGATAGCAATATGTATATGAAGGTGAAAGATTGCAGGACTGCAAAGGAACTTTGGGACAAGATACAGTTAATCTGTGAAGGCACTGATGCAATTAAGAAGAATAAAATCAGTGTGGCCAAAAAGAGGTTTCAAAAGTTCAAAATGCAACCAAATGAAACCATTGAGCAAATAAAATCAAGATTCAATGCAATCCTGGATGAACTCACCTTACTGAGTGTAAGCTACTCAAAAGAAGAAATCAACTCAAAAATCTTGGAAGCATTACCTGAAAAAGAAGTTTGGGAGATGAAGGTTACTGCCATAGAAGAAATGAGAAAACTACATGAAGAGGATACCTTCAAATTATTCTCAGATCTTAAAGCTTATGAATTCAGCTAGAAATTGGCACCTACCACTGAAAAGGAAGAACCAAAGACCACTGCATTGGCTGCCAAACATCAAGAAGAAGCATCAGGAGCTCAAGAAGATCTACTGGATGAAATGCAAGAGCAGATTGCACTACTGAGCAAGAAAATCAGGATGATGAAAACTGGAAAGGGTTCTCCAAGGAATTTCACTAAGAAATTCAGTGAAAAGAAGAAGGATGATTCCAGGAAAGACAATGATTACTTGTGCTTTCAATGCAAGAAACCAGGACACTTCAAACCTGAATGTCCTGAGTTAAAACAAAGTAAGGAACATGATTATCTTTGCTTCAACTGCAAAAATCCTGGACATTTCAGACATGATTGTCCAGACCTACTGAAGACCAAAAGTCAACAAAGAAGACATGGCAAGAAGGCTATGGTTGCTGAAGATGAATCAGGATATGAAGTTGAATCAGAAAAGGTAAATGAATCTGATGATACTGCACTTGTTTCTGATATGGATGATTATGCTTTGATGGAAAACATGGATGAAATAGAGGAGGTATACAATTCTGTATCTATAAACACTCCTGCTGGAAGTGATTGTGAATCAACCTGTTGTTCAAATCCTAAAAATTCTGACAATGAAGAAACTTTGGATGCCATCCTTAATCAACTGAGGATATTACAATCTGGTTATGAGATTGTGAAGGCTGAAAAAGAAGCTCTTCAAGTAGAAGTTGAAAGATTAAAGGCTGAATTAAGAATTCTCAAAGGAAAGGAAAAAGAAGTTAGACAGAATCAACATAAGCCTGCTGTACATTCAGTAGCTACTGAATCTACTGAACCATCTTGCTCCTCCACTGCATTCAAATATGGAAAGCCTTATGGTGATAGAACATGGCTTGGATTTGGAACTCAACAATCCAATAAGAGTGAATCCAGTAGGGTCACTGAACCTAGTATCAGGATTGGTCCTAAGTTTGTGCCTGCACAAGATCCAAATCCCAAAAGGGTTGCTGAGGCAGTGAAGCCTACTGAGAATGCTTCAAAGAGGCAAAATCAGAAGTCTAAAAGGACATCAGTACCTAACAAAAAGGTTAAATCCAAAGGTAGGACTGCTGGACCTTCTGGACCTGCTGATAGCAGCCTGCTACCAAGTCTGCTTGACCACAAAAAGGGAAAAACCAGAAATATTCCAAGGATAAGAATCCTAAACCCAAAAATGTTAATCATTCTAAGGATACTTATCTCATGGGGAAAGGTAGACTATTCCCTACTGATGATGACTGGAATATTCCTGCCCCCCACTGCTAGAAACAACAAGTATAACCATGCTACTAGGGTAAAACCTAAGCAGAGGAATCAGCAGAGGACTTATACAAGACCTCAGCAGGGACCTCAGCAGACTCCATATTACAGAGCTGTTCCTAACAGACACAATCCAATGGTTATGCTAATGCTTCTAACAACATAAATCACTTCAAACGGCATTACATACCAAAAGGCCAGAAAGCATATGTGAATCCTACACAACCAATTGTTAGACCTTATGGATGTGTAGAATACATGTATGAACCAAAGTATGATGCTTTTAGGAGAAGACCTTATGGAAACATGCCAGGGGTCATGCTTACCACTGACCATTATGGACCCAAACAGTTTTGGGTACCTAAAATGCATTAACTTTGTTTTGTAGGGTGACTAGTATTTTGACAGTGGATGTTCCAGACATATGACAAAGAATAAGCACTGTTTGTCAAGTTATGTGGCAAAGGATGGTCCAAGGGTGAATTTTGGAAACAAGAATACACCTGGATACAGAAGAGGATATGGCACACTTGTGAGAAATGGATTAACAATCAGGAATGTTGCATATGTGGAAGGACTGGACTACAACCTACTAAGCACTGGACAATTCTGTGACATGGGATACAAGGTCACTTTTGACAAAAACACTTGTACTGTCATTAGTGAGAGAGGTGATCAAGTTGTGTTGGCTGGAATAAGACAACAAAACATGTATGTTGTGGATTGGTCTACTGCTGTTCCAGAAACATACCTGATTGTGCATACCAAGACAGAACTTAATTGGTTATGGCATAAGAAGTTGAATCATCTAAATTTTGATGATATCAATCAGTTGGTGAAGAAGAAACTGGTGATTGGTTTACCTGAGATCACATTCAAGAAGGATGTTATATGTGATGCATGTCAGCAAGGTAAACAGACAAAGTCAAGCTTCAAGTCAAAGACTAAACAATCAACAAAAAGAGTTTTGGAGCTGATGCACATGGATCTATTTGGACTAGTAACACCAACAAGTGTAACAGGAAAGAAATACACCTTGGTGGCTGTGGATGATTATTCAAGATACACTTGGGTGATATTTATGAACAAGAAAAGTGAAACACTTCAAAAGATGCCTGAACTTTTGAAGAGATTGCAAAATGAGAAAAGTTTGACAGTAGTGAAGATCAGATCAGACAAGGGTACTGAATTTCTCAATAAAGTTATAAGAGAATATTCTGAACAGAATGGAATAATACATCAACTTGCTGCTGCTGGTACACCTCAGCAAAATAGGGTTGCTGAAAGAAGAAACAGAACTCTAAAAGAAGCAGGAAGAACTATGATTTGTGAAGCATTGCTACCTGAAAGATATTGGGCTGAAGCTGTCAATACAGCATGCTATACACAAAACAGAACATCAGTGAACAAGAAGCTGCTGAAGACACCTTATGAGATTTAGAATGGAAGAAAACCTAATATATCTTATCTCCATCCATTTGGAAGCAAATGTTTTATCTTAAATCATAAGGAACAATTGAAGACATTCCAACCAAAATCAGATGAAGGAATTTTCTTGGGATACTCTTCTGTCAGCAAGGCATTCAGGGTACTGAACAAAAGGTCACTGAAACACTATGAGACAATCCATGTTGTGTTTGATGAACCTAAGTTCACTGGTATGGAAGATGAAGTTTGTGAACCTGCTGAGAATCTACAAGTCACTGATCCAGATTATGTTGAAGTTTTGGAATGGTTTAATGACTTAAAGGTTTCTGATTCTGCCTCTGCTGAACACCCTGCTGGTAATACTACTGATGCAACAACTGAGGCAGTTCAAGGATCTGCTGAACCCCCTATTGAAGAAACAACAGACCCTACTGAAGATGAGGTTCCTGAGAATCAATCTAACCAGAATACACAATGGTTAAGGGATCACCCTGCTGAACAAGTTATTGGCAATATACAACAAGGTGTGATGACTAGAAGACAATTAGAAGCAATGTTTACTTGTTTTCTATCTCAAGTGGAACCTAAAGTTGTTGAAGAAGCAATTTCAGATCCAGATTGGATAATTGCTATGGAAGAAGAATTGAATGAATTTGAAAGAAATCAAGTTTGGACACTAGTGGAAAGGCCTAGTCATGCAAATATAATTGGTACAAAATGGGTATACAGAAATAAACTTGATGAATCTGGTACCATTGTGAGAAATTAGGCCAGACTAGTAGCAAAAGGCTATTCTCAAGCAGAAGGAATAGATTTTGATGAGAAATATGCCCATGTTGCAAGATTTGAAGCTATCAGATTATTCCTGGCACAAGTTGCTTATAAAAACTTCAAAGTATATCAGATGGATGTCAAAAGTGCATTCTTGAATGGCATTCTGGAAGAGGAGGTGTATGTTCAGCAACCTCCTGGTTTTGAAGTTAAAGATCAAGAAGATAAAGTGTATAGACTCAACAAAGAACTTTATGGTTTGAAACAAGCACCAAGAGCATGGTATGAGACTCTATCTCAATTCTTGGTGGACAATGGTTTTACAAAAGGCACCATTGATAAGACTCTTTTCAGAATCAATGAAGGGAACAACACCCTGCTGGTACAGATTTATGTTGATGACATAATCTTTGGTTCAGAAAATGAATTGCTATGTGAAAAGTTTGCAAATCTAATGAAGAGTAAATTCCAAATGAGTATGATGGGAGAAATGAACTACTTTTTGGGATTGCAAGTCAAGCAGATGAAAGACGGAATCTTCATTCATCAAACCAAGTATACCAAGGAGTTACTGAAGAAGTTTGGTATGGAAAACAGTACCAAGATTTCAACTCCTATGAGTACAAACATTAGATTGGATGAAGACAAAGAAGGCAAAGATGTTGATCAGACCTTATACAGAAGGATGATAGGCAGTCTGCTGTACCTTACTGCCAGCAGATCTGATATATCCTTTGCTATAGGTATTTGTGCAAGATTTCAATCAAAACCTAAAGAAAGTCATTTAGGTGCATTCAAAAGATGGAAGCTTCAAAGTTATATCCTACTCAGATTCTGACTATGCTGGATGCAAGATTGATAGAAAAAGCACCACAAGAACCTGTCAGTTGATGGGAAATAGACTGGTCTCCTGGTTTAGCAAGTAACAGAATTCTATATCAACTTCCACTGCTGAAGCTGAATACATTGCTGCTGGAAGTTGCTGTGCACAAATACTATGGCTAAGACAACAATTAAGGGATTATGGAATTGGAGAATGAGAAATTCCAATTATGTGTGATAACACAAGTGCAATTGCAATCACAGAAAATCCTGTTTTGCACTCAAGAACCAAGCATACTGATGTGAGACATCATTTTATAAGAGATCATGTTGAAAAGAAAGATGTGGTGGTTCTTTATATCCCTACTGAAGATCAACTTGCTGATATCTTCACTAAACCATTGGATAGTGAAAGATTTGCTAAACTAAGGACTGAACTTGGAATTGTAAAAGTTGACTGATATATTTTTAATCAGCAGTGTACTGGAATTCACCAAGGGGATTAGTCTTTGCTATGTTGGGTGAGCTCACTTAGCAGATTAGTCATTGGTATCAACAATTCCATGTACTTATGATTGGACAATTGAGAAAATGAAGTTTCCAAGGGGATTGGTCTTTGTCATGTTGGGTGAGCTCACATGACAGATCAGTCATTGGTATTAAACTTCATCTTGTATTATCAGTTGGACAATACAAAAGGATTTAAGCATCAACAGAGCCAAGTCTACTGATGACAAGGCGGCTGAGGGAAACGTTACACAGTCAAACTTACTAAAGTCAAAAAGCATTTGGCGGGATATTTATCTTATCTTTATAACCGTAGTTAACACGATCTAACGGTTACAAAACGTTATGAAAAGTAATGGGCCACGTGTCAAGACATCATTCACTCAAATTTATTCGTGGTTAAAACCACTGTACGTGCTCTGACAGTTACATCTACTTCAATCTATATATACAGACCATTACACAGAAGATATTCACAACTCTCAATCAGCAAATTTCTCTGAAGTTACTTTGTGTAAACACAGATCTGAGCATTCTCTTCTTCATCTTTTTCATTTATCATGGCACCAAAGGATTATGTTCATATTGGCACCAGTCAAAGTGTGTGAGGTTATGTCAATGATTGTAACTCTACTGACTTAACCATTAACATTGGACGTAGAATCAGACGATTTGCTGGGTTGGAAGGAATTATCAATAGGAGATTGCAGAGAATTTCATATATTAATGTACTGGAATTCTGGAGAAACATTGTTATACAAGAAGGTAGAGAGGCCTTCACTACCACTGTGAATGGAAGAGAGATAGAAATTTCCTCAGACCTGCTGAGAGATTTATTTCATTTTGCACCTGGAAATGATGCTCCCACTAATCCAGAGGCAATGAATCTACCAAGGATGAAATTTGTGGATCAAATAAAGACCAAGGATGCTATACCTTCAAGTTTAGGCATTAATGTGAGACATATTGGATATGAGTACAATCTGCTGAGCAAATTAATGGCCAAAACTATTTTGGGATTTTTTGGAAGTTTAGATACACTGTCTGAACCCAAAATAGACTTGATGATCATCATCTGCAGGAGTATGAAGTTTGATTGGGCTGGATTTCTTGTACACTACATGAAGAGGGTGTTCACTGAAGATAGAAATGGTATAAGGAAGTCCAAGGTCAAGCCCCTAGGTCTATTGATTCAGACTCTGTTGAATCACTTTCAGATACCTGATATTTCATCTGAAAAGATCAATCAATCCAGATTCAAGCTAGAGGTTACCACTCCTATCCCTGGTCTAGATGATGATGAAGAAGATGTAGATGATGAGGCTACTGAAAGTGATGGTGATGGTGAGATGGTGATGCTGGTGGTGAGCAAGTTAAGAAAACTGTTAATCCTGCTGCACCTAAGAAGGTCACTGAGAAAAGAAAGGCTACTGATACTAGGAAAATAACAGAGTTGTTAAAACCTAGGAAAACAAGGAAGCCAACAACAGAATCTGCTGAGTCTACTGAGGGACCAGTAGAGGTTGAAGTTACTGAACCTGCTGTAGTTGCTACAAAGAAGACTGTTGCTGAAGTTTTGAAGGAGCAACAGAAAGAAGCCAGTTGAAAAAGGAAAGCTGCTGAAATTGAAAAAGAAGATCTTTCCAAAAGAATGAAAGAAATTGCCAAAAATAAGAAACATGGCAAATGGAAGCAATTAAAAGTTTTGGAGGCTCAAAGGCAACAAGAAGAAGAAGAAGAAGTAGAAGAAGAGGCTATTGAGGTTGAACCTTTAACTATTATAAAGCCTACTGAGGATGTAGATGTTGTTGTTGAGCAATCTATTGGAGAATCACAGCAGTCTACTATACCTGAGCCTGCTGTAGAAACTGTTGAATCCTCACCTGCTAAGGCTGCTGAGCCTACTGAAGTTGCACAAGTTGTTGTTGAGAAACTTGTTGAAGAGCCACATCAGACTACTGACTCTGCACCTGCTGTGGTGATTGAAACATTGGTACAAGACCCTGTAAATTCTGCAATATTTCAAGGGAAAGAGCAGTCTGCTGCTAACCCTGCTGATGAGCTGTCACGGATTTATCTAACACAGCAAACAAGTAATAAATATTTATAAATCCGGTTTCCCTCAAGTATAAGGATCGTAGTATAGAGGTTAATACCGGGTCGATCTTATGGGGAATCGGGGTTGTGAATTGTAGTTTTTATTTCTAACCTAACTATGTCACGATTACTACTACTAAACAGAAACGAAAACAAAACAGTGAATAACTAAAACGGAAGATAACAAACGTAAACTGGACAGAAGATCGAGATCTAAAGCCTGGAAAATATAGTTGCGAACCAATTTAAACTAAACTAAACCTAATATGCAATAAAAGACTAACTACGCTAAACAATTCAATTCGAGGGGTTTTAATCAATAATTTACGAACGAACATGCGATTGATCCACCTATCCTACAACTATCAATTTCGATCCAGACTATCTCGCGATTTCTAACCAAGTTGTGATTCACCTAGCCACGGTATGAACTCCTAATTTCTTAGACAAGTTCTCCTATCAATCTTTTATCTTTCGATCTAAAGATTAATGCCTTCAAATCAAGGTGTGAAATCTCTCAATTTCTAACCTAGAAATCTAACCTAATAACTCTCGTTAATTAGATTTGAGATCTATTCTTTATCACGGCGATCTAAAGTTTAACATGATTTTCATCAAGACAAGCAATCAACATGCAACGATCTTTCGATATAAATTGCATAACAACATGAAAATCATGACAAAGAAACAACTTGAATTAAAATACTCACAAGATAATCAAGAACAAAACTGAATCGTTGATGGGATGGCTTCACAACGCTCGTTCAATGGAGGTCTAGCCTCTTAGCATCCTCTTCGAGATTCGAATTGTTTAGAATAAAAGTGCATAAAAGTATTTAAGTAAAGACTGTTTGTAAACTAAGGAAAAACACAGCTTAGCCGCCCCTAGGGTTTAGGGTTCGAATATATGATGATTTGTGTGGAGAAAACCGCAGCTATATATAGAATTTCAGGTCGGTTCTGCTAAGTCGGCGTTCGGACGCCCGTCCAGCTTATGTAAACTTATTCGAGTCGGGCCGAGCTGGATCAGACGCCCGTCCTTCCTCAAAATGAACGCTCGTACAGGAAAAATCTGATCATCCTGAATGTAAAAGCCCCTCCTGGACGCTCGTTCAGAATGTCAAACACCCGTCCACTCTGGACGCCAGTTCAAGATGCTGGACGCCAGTTCAAGGTCGACTTCATCTTGATTTCTTCATCCCTATCTCTTTTTATCAAATCAAATCATCATTATCCTTTTTATCAATTAGCTCGAACTTAATCAACTTTTGGTCATCTTTTGAGCCTCGAACATGTATCTACAACACATAAAAACATCGCAAAATGTAATATCGTCCAAATAATCATAAAAATCACAATTAAAACACATAAATTAACCTGTTTTGCGATTCACTCATTTAAAACCTCATCTACTCAATAATTCCATTAAACACTCGTTTCTTATGCAATTTATACAAATACGGGGGAAAATATCATAAAATATAGCGTTATAAATCGTATAAATTCACCCTTAACATGAGCATGTAAGTCAGGGGGAACCAAGTGTAGTACAGATGGAGGTAGTAGGAACAAATATACAATCTGAGCAACCTACTGACCTAGAGGCATCTGTTGAAGAAACTCTGACTCTGCTAGTTGGGACCTTTGGAGGTCAGCAGAGTGAACAAACAGCTCCTAGAAAGCCAACCATGCCTTTTGAAAGACATGAAAAGAAGAAGAAAGAGGAGTTTCTAGATCCTAAACTCCAGCAAGTGGCTGATTATTTCTAATGGAAGTTTGGATTCTCCAAAAGACAAAAGCCAGCTGCACAACCAATGACAGACTTTGAAGAATGGGCTTTTGACAAGTTGGGAGTTGAAAATTTGCTGGATCTGGTTGATACCTCCTTACTGCAATCAAGACTAATGGATTTGTTTGATGAACAATAGAAGGAGGAGGGTATCAAATTCAGGGATCCAAGAGATGATCATGATGACTCATCATCATCTGATTCTAGAGGTAATTATCCTTCTTGTCCAGGAGGAGTCAGTGGAACTGCTATGATAATTGAGCAAAGTGTACAACAGTCTACTGAAAGGCAACAAACTGAAGACATGAATGAAGATCTGGAGGATCTGACCATGGATGATTTGGAGGAACTAATAAATGAGGGTATAAATCTTGGTGCAAATAGATTGGTTGGTGAGTCTGATGCTTCATTTGTTGCTGAACCTATTGATCAACCTGAAGATCAGCAAGATGTGGATCTGGATGATGAGAGGGTTACTGATCACAGTGAACCAGATGTCAATTCTGAGGGTTCAATTCAATATCAAGACTGGATTGACACTGAAGGAACCCTATCCAAAACTAGAAATACACTGAGAAGGATTGCCAATGCTGAAGGATTTCAAGAAGAAAACAGGGCTGAAGCTGCTGAATCATTGAAGTGTCCTCAGCAGCCTGAACCTCCTCAATCCTTGTACAGAGGGTTCAAATCCCATAACCATATCCAATCTTTGTGCCAACACTGTTTGCTCCTCAATGATCAGCACCCTTTGTACAAGGACACCTCACCTAAGCCTGCTGAGGCTGCTGGAACACTTCAACCTGCTGAATTGAATCCTAAGATCACTGAAAGGATAAATCTACTGGAGCAAACATTGCAAGGAAGGATCACAGCTGTGGACACTAGGACTGAAATTATGGAAGGTCAACTAAACAACCTAGTGCTCACACATGAAAGTGTTCATGGCCTGCTTTCCCGTTTTGTTGATGATGTCAATAAGGGGGAAGAGAGCCAAACAACAGTAGCAAAAGAGGCTGCTATGATTTTTGCTAAGAAATGATGGGAAGATGATACTAATGCATTTAGGGAGCCTGCACCTGGCAGACTTCCACTTACTGATGATCTTCTCAAAGAATACAAGAGAGTCTACAACAGCAAAAGAAGACCTTATCATGATAAAGGTTTCCATGAGGGACTCAATTCTTTTCTTGGACTTAAGTTTTGGGAAACAAGGGTCAAAGCCTTGAGGGCAGCACACAGAGGAGGTAGAGGTGGAAGAGGTGGTAGAGGTGGAAGTAGTTTACCTACCACAAATGCAAAGGAGTCACTGAATGAGTTTAAAGAAGTTTACATGCGGTTAGGATTTAGAGTACATCAGATAAATCTAACTCTACCTGAAGCATGGCATTGGTGGAAACAAGTGAATCCTCATATGGATTTCTCTCTCATTGAAAATGAATGGATGAGAGATATGATCAGAGAGATAAGAGTTTACCAAGAACAAGTGGCGAAAGCAAGGGAAGAAAGGGAAAGAAGACAATAGACCAGCATACTACTTCTATTTTATCTTTGCTGATTCTAGTCTGTAATAACTTTTGAACAAATGATTATAATGAGATATGACTACACTTTGTTCTGTTTTTGTTTTAATCTTTTTGCTTTACTGTTAGGAGAGGGTATTGGCATCATCACCAAAAAAGGGGAAATTGTTGGACTTATTTTTAAGTTTTAGTGATGAGTGACAGACTAGCTGTTATAGAGCAAAGGAAAAAAGATGTCTAGATCAAACGTATAGGTTTATTATATTTTGATCTTGTATAGGTTTGATCAAACAAGCACTGTAAAAGGTCAACTGATTTATATCAGCAGACTGGTCTAGATCAGTAGGGTAGCTGTGTCAGTAGACTTATCAGTAACCTGCTGAAGACTGAAGGCTGAGGGCTCAAAATCAGTAATTGAAGGCTAAGGGATCAAACTTAGTAATTAAAGTCAAGGATATGGAATCAGAATTTAGGGAAGTCTGTGATGACCTAAACTGATTACATATACCTTGTGTACAAGGTCTAAGTTCTACAAATTAAGTGTTGATTGGAACTTAGTTATTTGCAAAAAGGTGTAATCTAACTTCACAAATAAAAGTTAGATAAAGGAAGTCAGCTGCATTGTGTTTTAAACACAGCAAATTATGGTTCAACTGACTGATATGTATCTCAGCAGACTTGTCAACCTGCTGATACATATACCTCGATTTATTCAAGATTACATTGGAAGAAAACAAGAAAGGGACAACTAACAACCTCTTATTTTATCAAACAAATCAAAGGCTAAGATCAAATGGATGTTGGAAAGATACAGAGGATTATCCAATGGATACAAGTCAAAAGGTGGACAGACTGTAAACTGTCAAAAAGCAGTCTGACTGTGTCAGTACTATGAACAGTGACAAAAAGCAAGTCAAATGGGACAAAATCTGAAACGGCTATGTTTGAATTTCAAACATAAGTCACAAGGATTCCTACCTATAAATAGAGGACTCCTAATTCAGATACAAGGGATGAAAATTGATGAACATTAAGAGATAAATCCTGAGCTTCTATTTATAATCAAGAAAAACACCCTGCTGATCCTACTGAGCTCTAATCTACTGATCCAGAAATATTCTTCAAGTGTAATCTGCATTCAAGCTGATATCTACTGATATGTATCTTTGGGTGTGAAAGACTGTTGTTTGTGGTGGATCTGGTGAAGAGGCAATCCTACCCTTCAAGGACCAGTGGAAGACTTTGGAGCAGCAATCTATCTACAATCACCCAAATCATGTCATGACCGCCCTTAGTCTTAGGCAACCTGGTGATGAAGTCCATCATGATATTCTCCCATTTCCATTCCGGTATCTCCAAGGGTTTCAACAAAACTCCTGGCCTTCTGTGTTCTGCTTTCACTCTCTGGCATGTATCACATCTTGCCACAAACTCTGCGATCCCTAACTTCATACTAGGCCACCAATATCTCTCATTGAGATCCCTATACATCTTATTGGTTCCTGGATGTACCGCAAAAGCAATCTTATGAGCTTCATCCATAACCTTCTCCCTTAGGCCATCCACATCGGGCACACACAAACGGTCTCCGTACCAAAGATGACCACTCTTGGCATCTCTCGAGCTACTCGCTTCAAATTAATCAACACAGGATCCTTATCTTGCTTAGCCCGAATCTCATCTAGCCGCCAAATTCTTAGCGTCACCCTTCCATTCAAACACTTGAATATGCATCCCATCCAACTGATCCACAACTTCTTGCAAGGTAGTGATAGCATTAACCGCTCTCCGGCTAAGTGCATCAGCTACAACATTCGCTTTACCCGGATGGTATTGAATGTCCAAGTCATAATATTTCACGAACTCCAACCATCTTCTTTGTCTCATGTTCAGATTCTCCTGAGTAAAGAAGAACTTAAGACTCTTATGATCCGTTAAGATCGTTGCCTTGACACCATACAAATAGTGTCTCCAAAGCTTCAGAGAAAACACCACCGCTGCTAACTCCAAGTCGTGTGTAGGGTAATTCTTCTCATGCACCTTTAACTGCCTAGATGCATAAGCAATTACCTTTCCTGATTGCATCAAAACACAACCCAAACCTTGACCCGATGCATCTGTATATACATCATAGTTATCAAAAACTTCTGGTAATGCTAACACAGGTGTTGTGGTCAACTTTTCTTTCAAAGTCTGAAAAGCTTCCTCACATTCATTGGTCCACTCATACTTAACGTTCTTTTGAGTAAGCCTCGTGAGATGTGTAGCTATCTTAGAGAAATCCTTTACAAACTTCCGGTAGTACCCAGCTAAACCCAAGAAACTTCTTATCTTTGTTATTGATGTCGGTCTAGGCCACTTAGAAACGGCTTCTATCTTCGCTGGATCCACCTTAATGCCTTCTCCAGAAACTGTATGCCCAAGAAAACTAACTTGGTCCAACCAAAACTCACACTTAGAAACTTGGCATACAATTTCTTCTCTCTTAAGGTCTGTAGAACTATCCTTAGGTGTTCTTCATGCTCTTTCTCATCCTTAGAGTATACCAAGATATCGTCTATGGAAACTATCACAAACTTATTGAGATAAGGCATAAAAAATCTTTGCATCAAGTCCATGAACTTTGATGGAGCATTAGTGAGTCCAAACGGCATGACCAAAAACTCATAATGTCCATATCTCGTACTGTTGGCTGTCTTAGGTATATCTGACACCTTGATCTTCAACTGATGATAACCGGACCTAAGATCAATCTTAGAGAACACCTTCTTACCTTGCAACTGATTGAACAGATCGTCAATCCTTGGTAAAGGATACTTATTCTTGATCGTCAGTTTATTCAACTCTCTGTAGTCGATGGATAAACGAATACTCCCATCTTTCTTCTTCATAAACAAGACCGGTGCTCCCCACGGTGATGTACTTGGCTGGATGATGTTTTTCTCTAGCATCTCCTTAAGATGAGTTTTCAACTCTTTCAACTCCGCTGGTGCCATCCTATAGGGTGCTTTAGCTACTGGTGATGCTCCTGTGATCAATTCGATCTCAAACTCTATGACCCTATCGGGCATGTTTCCTGGCAAATCTTCCGGGAAAACTTCAGGAAAGTCCTTAACTACACGAGTCTCTCCTAACTTGGGCCTATGCTTTTCTTTATCTAATGCATAAACAATGAAACCCTGGCAACTCTTCTTCAAAGCTCTCAGAGCTTTAACTGCTGAGATAATCGGACGACGACCCTTGCTAGGCTTGTATACGTTACACTGAAACGTCTTAGCTGATTTTCCTGGGGCCTTAAAGATCACCCTCTTACCCCTACAATCCAAGTAGACATAATTCTTGGACAACCAGTCCATACCCAGGATAACATCGAAATCTGAGAAATCCAACACCGTCAAGGCATGCTGGCACTTGTAAGTCCCAACTCTAATATCAACTTGGGGTGTGACCTGAGCACATCTAGTAAATTTGCCCAAAGGTGTGGTTATACTCAAAGGTCTCTCCAATTCCTTAAGGGGTAGGTTCAAATTCTTAGCTATCTTAGAGGAAACAAAAGTCCCTAAAGCTCCAGTATCAAACAGAGCTGAAACTTCTAGATTATCTATGATTGTGGTACCTAACAAGTGAATCAATTTAAGTACAAATATATAATATCATATGCGCGCTATATCATATTAAATATCTATAATAAACACAAACACTGAAAAGTACCTATCACCACAAGGTCATCTAACTCTTCCGGTTCTGCATCTGCTGTAAAGACACGAACTGGTCTGCTACCCATGGCACGATTACCCTGCTGGTTACCTCATCCTCCTGCCTGATTATCTTGAGAGAGCTTCTTAGGACACGCCCTCGAGTAATTTCCCACTTCCCCACAGTGGAAACAACTCAAGCTACCTGCCATGCACTCTCCTGTATGTGTCTTGTTACACTTAGCACAAACCGATGGCGTACCACTTGCTGAACTTCTCGTGGCCGGATTTCCTGTCCTCTTAACAATCTGCTGTGGTGCTCCTCTATTAATTCCCTAATAATTCGAGAAAGACATCTTATCTCGAACTACAACCGTCGGTTTACTAGCAAATCTTTCCGCAATCAAAGCTCTATCCATGACGCTTGCCATGCTGGTAGGTCTATCTCCTAGCATGCCCTTTGCCACTTCATGTGACAATTCTTCCATGAAATTGTCAATCTTTTTCTCCTCACTTCTTATGATTTTAGGGTAGAATCTGCCCAACTCATGGAATTTCTGGGAGTACTGAGTCACTGTAGTGTATCTTCCTTGTTTCAAACTCAGAAATTCATTAGCCTTTGCATTCTGTGCTGTTCTAGGAAAGTATTCCTTGTAGAATAGGTCCTTAAACACTGCCCAATCCGTGATCCTCGGATTAACTTGCTTAGAAGCTTCTATCCAACTTTCTGCATTTCCTGCCAACAAGGATATTGCTAACTGAGCCCATTCAGATTCTGGGGCTTTCACATTTCAACACGTCCTCTCAAACCCACAAATCCATAAATCTGCTACTGCTGGCTCAACATTGCCAAAGAATTCTGGCACCTTGTGCTTCTTCATCTTATCATACCAATCCACTTGCCTGTCGTAACCCCCAAACTGATGATGTTGTATCGGCTGCTGAACTGCTAGAGTATTTTGAGCCGTCGGACCTGCAGGATAACCCATAGCTGGCTGCTGAGGTGGTGAGGTATTGGGTACTCAGCTGTAGAGGCAACAACATTCTGATACTGTGGTTGAGGTTGTTGAACCTGCTGTTGGGGGTGGGTCTGTTGCGGATAGGTGTAGCCAGGTGATACAAAAGTATCCGACCTAGGCGGTGGTGGAGGTTGAACCGTTCGTTGAGGTGTAAAACTTAGTGGTGTGTAGAAAAATGCTGATGTCTGTGGACGACTGAAAAACTGACTAGCCGGTGGCACAGGCGCTTACTGAGGTTGCACAGAGATGGTTGGGAAGGTACTCACCGGTGGATGAGAAAGTCCTAATCCTGTCATGCTCATGGTCATTGGAGGCACAGACATTCCTGATGTTACTCCTGCTGAAGTAGTGATGAAAGGTATGTTAGGGTTAAACCGTGAAGGACCCCTTGTTCCACTATTCCCCTAGCAATGATATCTGGTCCTTGATTCACCCCATGCATGATGTTGCTCAGAGACGGGGTGTTCACTTGAGAAACTGTAGGGCCTTGGGTAGTTGGTCCACTTCTTCTCCTTCTCAGGATTCTGACCTCAGTAAATCCTGCCTCAGTGTTACCCGTCTGGGTGTTAGCCGCCTCGGTGTTATTCGTATTATCTCCTCCTCTAGTAAGAACCATTCTGTAACCAAGAAAAGAGAGGGGTTACTAAAGCTCTAAAACTTATCTTAAAGAAGAAATCAAGTCCTACACAGCAAGGAAAACCTTCTCTCTGATACAAACAGTAACGCCCCGTTCCCAGACACCAAGTCCTTATCCGGAAAGAGCGCTCGGCACAAATATTATCAAATAAATTCAATAATATATGTAAGCCTTACGTCATACATGAGAACTAAAATGACGCGGAAGATAAAATGACTCGGGAAAACAAAAGATCGAACACACGGTTTTCAATGCTGTAAAACTAAATCCAATAAGGAGAACTAAAACATCCAACATTTAAATCCAAAAGAACTCAAACAGAACTAATCCAAAAGAAAGACAACATTGGTTGAACTTGAATCAACAACATTATTGAAAGAAAACAAAACTAAAGAAACTAAGTCTTCAAGAGCTCCATCTCACACGTCATCGTCAAAGAACTCATCAACATTAGCAACCTATTCATCTTCTTTGGGGAAAGAGAAAGACAAACAAAAACTAACGGGGTAAGTAAATAAGTACTTAGTACCGCGTAGAAGATCGTATAACGTCGGTCTCATAAAGAAATAAAAGCAATGCCGTCTTTTATTAATTCATTCCGTTATTAACCCTAGCTAACTATCATATTATGTTCATAGCATAACATGAGGTTCCAAAGGTATCTAGCTTAGCTCAAGTTACATCTTGAATAACAAGGGCACTATGCTTAGTAATAGGATGTACTAGGACAACTGGGTGCAACCTACTTAGAGACACGCTCTAGTAGCCCCAGGAATATCTGAGTCCCGATAGTGTGATGACCGGCAGAGTGCACCAGACGCTTTATCTAGCCAATCGATTGACCGGCGTGGGTACAGTCTACTTTGTCTGGTCAGAGAACACATCGCGATATTGTACTATGCCTTACCAAGCATTTCATGATGTTTAAGATTATTAATCTAACACATACGTTTGATTAGATGTTTAACTAGCCACCTAAGTTGATTCACATAAAAGGCTCACCTATCAGTCTACTCCCTCTTCTTAAGACCACTAGACTCTAAAAAAACCTAGCACATACACAGACATCGATAAATCCTAGCTTATCGAAGCACAAGGCAAATCTGAAGCTTTCGACGGTCCCACACTTCATCTTTTTAGGGAATTCATATGGTGCCGGAACTAAACGCATCAAAAGCTAATTCAAGGCTTTGTCACATAAGGTTAAGCAGTAAAGACATGATTATAAAGACATGATTATAAAGCCTGAAACCAAACTGACACGATAAAACAATGAAAAACAGAATAAATAGGTCCAACGCACGTTTGACACCCTGTGAACGCGCGTTTGCCTTGAACGAACGTTTACTACACCCCAAACGCCCATTCGTGAAAAAAAAAGCCACATCTTGTATCAACTGTCAAGCATTCAAACGCCCATCCAAAATACCCAAATGCTCAGTTGAGCTGCAACGATCGCAAACGCCCGTTTGCCCTTGTGCAAACGCTCGTTTGCCTGGGTTTTCCCCAGAAATCTGCAACTGGCTAACCGTGATTTTCAACACAATTCCACCCCATACTCCAACTTAAACAGATTACAAACAACGAAAATAACATACAATTTTCTCTATAACCTTACGACACCTTAGTCACACGATAAGAACACCACCTTACCTTAATTTGCGAGCTACTGCGATCCACGCTACCAAAGCCTTGAAAAGGTTAAACCTTTAACTTCAAACCTATAAGCGATCAATCCAAAGATGATCATTACGATGTTTATACTCAGAAAAACGCAGCTTAACAACGATGATGAACAAGCCCTAGTATCAAGAATGATGAGGGAAAAACTTGCGTTAACGGATTTAGGGATTGTTGATATCAAAACGATCCTCGTCTCGCGGTGACCCTTTCTCTCTTGAGATATCTGCATTTTTTATCAACAGATTAGCCTAGAGATTCGAAATCTCCTTCTCCTTTTTTTCTTTCACAACTTGCGCCCCTCAAGATGATTTTTTACGTAAAACAACAACTAGGTTAATTTAGGATTAGTTTCCCTTTCATAATCCCAATTAATAAATTAAATCCTTAAATATAATAACTTCTTTAATTTCCTTCCTTTTCTTTAATTCCATTAATTAAATAACATAATATTCTAATTTTTGCTAAAAGACCGAATTGCCCTCTTTCAAAAATCGGGATATTACATCTACAACTATTGTGAAGAAGTCCAAACCGAATTCTACCTCTAATGCCGGTCAATTGTTGATTGAAGATAGGTTACGATTGAAGCACTCATGACAAATGATCCTTGTGAACTCGATAGCTTCCGGCATACTTTTCTAGCCATCAAAAGACGTGTCTAGTCTCAACACGTGTCATCCATCGGGGTCTTGGTCAACCTATAATCCTGCAATACAACACCAACATACCAAGCGTAAACCCGACACGACGCTCCGGTTACCATAACCGGTACAAAACCTATCAAAATATGATATTTTATATAATAATTACTATCTACCCATATGGATGAAACCAAGCAAATAATGACTCGAATTGATACGAAAACATCAATAAATGCATGAGAAATGGGGTTAAAACATCGTAAAAAGTATCATCTAGTTGACTTACATCAACCAGTTCCCACTTAGCTTTTGATCATCCTCGAGCAAATAAAGCGATAAAACAACTCAAGTTAAGAGATAGGGTCATGCAACATCAAGAAGTAAGAGCTCAACTAGATGATGCAACCAATCATACCAATAACCACATGTTAACCGCAATTTATGAAAGTAGTGGAGTGTGTGTGTGTGAATACTCCTCAAATTTGTTACCAAGCAATCAATTATAAAATCATGCATGCAAGACTTATTAGGTGCAAACCATAGGCTTAAGAATGATATCAATCTCCACTAATCGAGGCATTTGGAGTCAAGAATTTAGATCGGGTAGGACTTGCAAGCTTGTAACGTTAGGCTCGTGTATTGGCTAATCGAAGGGTTGAAAGGATATATCAAAAAGAACAAATGCAAGATAGCAAGAATCTACACCTTCAATTCCAATGATTTTGAATTGGTCTCTCTTCTTCTTCTTTTGCAAAAATCGCCGAGGTGGCCTCTTTAACACGAAACAAAAGAAATAAGAAACACCGCTTCAAATCAACACAATTTCCCAAAGCTTGAGTTACTTGAATTTGATAAACTAGTCTTCAAATGGCTTCTTCTTGACTAACCATTTATTGAATTTTATTTACAGCTTCACTCGAACTTTATTTGATTTTTGAAATTTTTTTGGATCTTTGATTTTTTAATTTTTTAATTTTTTTTAATTAACACCAATGGACTCCGAAATTGATAGATATCATCTCAACTTTATGCCAATAATGTCATCCAACTCTTGCCGAACTTCTAATGTCGTCGCCACAACAATACATAGAAACTTGATAAACATGCAGGACATCAAGGGAATGTAGACCAAAATTAGGCTAATGGTCGGATAATATTGAGGCTAATCACGAATGGCTAGTTTCGAGTGGGGTCTCACCACTCTACAAAGGCTGAGATGGGGACAGGTGGAAAATACGTTCGGGAAGGCCATTTGGCTATGGTTGAGTCAAAGAAATTCCATGACCGTCATCCCTAACTCCGACTCCAAACACCTTTCTATTTCCCCTCGAAATGATATCAAGCCTAAGTTCTAGTTGCCATGGAAGCATGCTTGCATGATTGCATAAAAGTTTGCTTGTTAACAAAAGATCGGAACGTACTCAAAAAATTCACACTACAATCAAAGATTCGCGATTAAAATGCACTTACATGTCACCAAGGTTACTCACATCATTGAGGTACTCACTCTATCAATTGCAAAATCATATCTTTTCACAAAATGTGGTTTGTTCAACTTTAAATTGCTCGAAAATTCACAAAACTAAGTGTTTCTCAAACATTTAATGACATTACCATTTGTTGGACTAACTACGTTCCCACTCCCCACTTACGAAGATGCATTGTCCTCAATGTAAAGTGAGTGGTAAGAAAGTAGTTAGCAAAACAAAAAAGAATCAAAACTAGTCAAAACAATTACCGGGATGCCATTAAAGGGATGGTGGGTGGGCACGAACATGAAAGACAAGAAATTAAATGACAAGCAATCCTAAATACTAGCAAAGTATCAACCAAATTGTAGACACAAAAGGATCATTGGCCACACCGGGCCGCACAAAAGAGCAAAAATACTATACCAAACTTTTACGGGCTGCCTTCCGGTAGCGCTTTTGTTTAACGTCGTTTGCTCGACGAGATTATACGGTAGAAGTGATGGAAATTATACAGATTATCGTGAAAGATACCACTAAAAATTACTCACATAAGCATGTAGCAAATTTCAAGCACAAAAGCCAACCAAAATATAATGCTTAAGAAGTAAAAAGGAAGATAGTACCCGTGATTGCTAAATTTATAGTCTATAGCTAGACTATGCATTGCATATTTCTTTAATGCATGGGTGGTGGGTCATTCTTATGCACCGCATCCTTCTTTTTCATCAAAACCAGTCTCCAACATAATGTAGATGAATGCCACCAATCCCAACGATTCCTGACCTTATCCTTTGATCTCCGAGCTTTCGGTTTGTGAGTGTTGTGGTTGTGTTGTTTGGTTTGGGTTGGGGGTTGGGGGGTGGTTTTTTGTGTTTTGTTTTGTTTGTTTGGGTTTTTGTGGTTGTGGGGGGTTGTTTTGGTTGTTTGTTTTGTTTGTTTTTTTGTTTTTTGTTGTTGTTTTGGGGGTTGTGGGTTGGTTGTGGGTGTGTTTTGTTGTGGTGTTTTTGGTGTTGGTGGTTTGTTTGGTGGTGTGGTGGGTGGTTTGGTTGGGTTTTGGTGGGGGTGGTTGGGGGTTGTTGGGGGGGTTGTTGTTTGGGGGGTGTGGGTGGGTTGTTGGGTTGGTGGTGTTGGGTGTGTTGTGTTGTTTGTGGGGGTTTGTTTTGGTGTTGGTGGTGGGTTGGGTTTTTTGGTTGGTGTTTGGTTTTTTGGTTGTGGTGGTGTGGTGGGTTGGTGGTTGTTGGGTTTGGTGTGTGGGTGGTTTGGTTTGGGGGGGTGGGGGGTTGTTTGTTTTTTTTGTTGTGTGGTTGTGTTTTGTTTTGTTTTGTTTTTGTTTGGTTGTTTGTTGGTTTTGGTTTGTGTTGGGTTGGTTTGTTGGTGTTTTTGGTGTTTTGTGGTGTTTTTTGTGTGTTGGGGTTTTTTTGGGTTTTGTGTTGGGGTTTTTGTTTTGGGTTTGGTTGGTGGGTTGTGTGTTGTGGGTGTGTTGTTGGTTTGGTTTGGTTGTGTTTTTTTGTGTTTGTGTTTGGTGGGGGTTTTGTTTTTTGGTGTTTTTGTGGGTTTTGTGTTGGGGTTTTTGGTTGGGGTTTTTTTTTTGTTGTTGTTTTGTTTTTTTGGTTTTTGTTTGTTTTTTTTGGGTTGGTGTTTTTTTTTGGTGGGGTTGTGGGTTTTTTTTGTGGTTTTTTTTGGTGTTGGTTGTGGGGTTTTTGTTGGTGGTGGTTGTTTTTTTGTTGTTTTTTGTTTTTTGTTTTTTTTTTTTGGGGTTTTGTGTTGGTGGTTTTGGTGGGTTGGTTTGGGTTTGTGGTTTGGTTTGTTTTGGGGTGTTTGTTTGGGTTTTGGTTTTTGGGGTTTGTTTGGTGGGTTTTTTTTGTGTGTGGGTGTTGTGGTGGGGGTTTGTGTGTGTGTGGTTGGTTGGTTGTGTGTTGTTTTGGTTGTTTGGTTTTTTTGTTTGTTGGGTTGTGGTTTTTTGTTTTTGTGGTTTTGGTTTTGTTTTTTGGGGGTGGGTTTTTTGTTTTGGTTTTGGTTGTGGTTTGGTTTTGTTGTGTGTTTGTGTGTGGTTTTTTGTTGGTTGGTTTTGTTTTTTGGGTTTGTGTTTGGGTTTTTTGGTTGTTTTGTTGGGTGTTGTGTGGTTTTGTTTTTTGGGTGTTTTTGGTTGGGTTGTTTGGTGTTTGTGGTTGGTTGTGTGGTTGGTTTGTTGTTTTGGTTGGGTTTTTGGTGGGTTTTTGGGTTTTTGGTTTTTGTGGTTGTTTTGTTGGGGTTTTTTTGTGTTGTGGGTTTTGTTGGGTTGTTGGTGTTGGTTGGTTGTTTGTTTGTGTGTGGTGTTTGGTGGGGTTTTGGGTTTTTGTTTTTTGTTTTTGGTTGTTTGGTGTTGGTGTTTTTTGTTGTGTTTGTTTTTGTTGGTTTGGTTTTGTTGTGGTTTTTGGTGGTGGTTTTTGTGGTTTTTTTGTTGTTGTTGTGGGTGGTGTGTGGTTTGTGTGGTGTGGGGGGTGTTGTTTTTTGTGTTTTTGTGTTTTTGGTTTGTGTTTTTGGTTTGGTTTGGGTTTTTTTTTGTGTTTTTGTTTTGGTTGGGGTTTTTTTGTTTTTTTTTGGGGGGTTTTGTTGTTGGTGGGTTGGTGTGTTGTTGTTTTGTTTTTTTTTGTTGTGTGGGGGGGTTTGGGGTGGTGTTTTGTTTTTGTGGTTTTTTTGGTGTTTGGTGTTTTTGTTTTGTGTTTGTTGGGGTGTTTTGTGTTGTTTTTGTGTGGTTTTTGTGTTTGGGGTTGTTTTGGGTTTTTTTTTTGGGTTTTTTGTTGGTGTTTGTTTGTGGGTGGTGGTTTTTGTGTTGTTGTTTTTGTTTTTGTTTGGTTGGGGTTTTGTGTGGGTTTTTTGTTGTTTGTTTGTTGGTGTTGTTGGGTTTGGTGGTGGTGGGTTC